>CM022679.1:13596144-13661231 GCA_012295275.1 Chrysomallon squamiferum
TAAATAAACAGATAAACAAACAAACAAACAAATAAACACACAGATCTTCACAACTTTTGTTTTTGATCTCATTTTGTAGAGTAACATTTTTTCTGTGTACTTATTTCACAGATTATATTTGTTTTCTGTTTTAGTTTCAGATTTCCTTGATAATCAGACAACAAAAGGTAAGGCTTTATTACAGCCACAAAATAATGAATGTTTGTTTGTGTATATCTGTTCTTATGTGTTTGTGTGTGTGTGTATGTGTGTGTGTATATATATATATATTTATATTTATATATGAATCTATGTTTGTTCATGTATGTATGTATGTGTGTATGTATGTTCATATGTATGTGTGTTTGCATATATATATTTGTGTGTAGGTATGTATTCACATATTATGGCAGTATATGGATATGTATGTTTGTATGTATGTGTGTTCGTATGTATGTTTGTGTATGAATGTATGTGTGTATAAATGTATATATGTTTGTATGTATGTGTGTATGTATATGTATTATGGCAGTAGTCTGGTTTGCTGTATAAAAATGGCTGAATTCATAGTTGTTTTCACGGGTGCTTGTTACAAAGCTTTGGTTTTATTTCAGATGTCCCCCAGAGTCAGGAAGACCTTTATTATACACTTTTCATAGCAAGTCTAATAATAGCAGCAGGATTATCAGTTGCAGGTATAGTATTTTTTCTACAGGGGATCATTCGAAGTAAAAACAAAAACAAAGATGGTGTTGAGCAAAATGAAGAACAAGTAGAACTAACGAAAAAAGACAAAATAGCAGGTGAGTTGACAGATGTATATTTCCAGTTAACCAAATTGAAAAAACACACTCACACACGTAAACACAAATCCACTCACACAACACTGCATATGTTTCAATTCAGATTAGTTTACAGTTCTGTCAAAGAACATAAATTTGTTGTTACGTGCTAGTCAATAGTCTAAATGCACTGTGTATTCTTTCAGTATTTTATTTGTTTCTTCTAACCAGTTTCTCGTAATAATAAAGAATGTACATAATATGATGCTGTTGCTCCAGGAGTAACATATGAACGCTGACATTTCCTGCCTTTGCAAATGCATGTATGACTGTTATAAAAACATTTGAGTCTATTTGTGTGAATTCCCATTACTCACTGTTTGTATATAAATGTCTTTAATGAATGCTGCTGCTTTTTTCGCTGTGACAGCATCCTTTAGGATAGCTTGGTCCTATTAATATTTGATTTTTTTTCACTGACTCACTCATGCACACATCCATTAACTTACTCACTCGCACATGTATATAAACACACATACAGATGCATACATAAATGCACGAAATAATAATTATTGAATCATATTGGTCTTATCCGTACAAAAAAACCTTGATGGTATGAGTCCACATCTTTTTCTAACAACTTACAACAAATCAGTCCTGATCACCATTGATGCAAATAAAGGGGGAAGATTACAGTACTGATCCTTGTCATTTATATACATATATAAACAAATAAAAACAAACAAAAAACAAAACAAGAATGTAGTTTTGCCATTTGTTCATACTGTCAAAGTAGAGCCCTACATTAAGGTCAAATGAAGATCACTACTGTTAATTTGAACAAACAAAATTAATTTGTGTAAAATATTTTCTTTAATATCTTGCTGTGTCACTGCTGTAAAATATTAATTTTTGTTCAGTTTATAACAATTTCTGACTGATGCTATTACATGTATTTTAGATTAATTATGAGAATAACATTACAGCCTTGTAAAATGTGTACATGAAATGTGATATGTATGAGTTGTACAATGAAACTAATTTCTGAGTACTATATTTTTAACAATGTTTATTTCATTTTCTTTTTATTATTGTATTTATTGCTATTGTTGTTGTTGTGTTGTTGTTATTGTTGTTGTTGTTGTTGTTATTATTATTATTATTATTATTATTATTATTATCAAGATGATTATTATTATTATTATCAAGATGAGCCTTCTGGACAGAATTGGAGAAATAGTGAAAGATACAATGCAGATGAGACCATTACTGTTGAAGATAATGATACACAGTATTCCAAATGGATTTATCCCAAAATAGTGATTCCAATCGAAGATAAAGAAGGGCTAAAGGCTAATGAAAGTTTGTAAAATGAAAAAAAAAAAGGAAATTTTTATACAATTTTATTTCAGCTTGTTTAGATATTTTTTTATTTTTATTTATTTTTTTATTTTATTTATTTATTTTATTTTATTTTTATTTATTTAATAATTTTATTTTATTTATTTCAATTGTTTATATATTTATTTTTTATTTGATTTGATTTATATTATTTATTAATTTATTTAATTTAGTTTAATTTTGTAATTTAGTTTATTTATTCTGTTTCATATTTATTTCATTTCATTTTATTTTATTAATTTAATTATTTATTTTATTTATTTATTTATTATTTTATTTATTTATTTATTTTATTTTTATTTATTTAATAATTTTTTCTTCAATTGTTTATATATTTATTTTATTTAATTTTATTTATTCTATTAATTAATTAATTTAATTTAATTTAATTTAATTTTTAATTTCTTTAATTTATTCTGTTTTATATTTATTTCATTTCATTTTATTTTATTTATTTAATAATTTAATTGTTAATCTAATTTAATTTTATATTATTTCAATTTGTTTAAATATTTATTTTATTTTATTTTATTAATTAATTTAATTTTAATTTTTTAAATTTATTTTATTTTATTCTATTTTATATTTACTTTATTTTATTTTAATTTATTTATAAATTTAATTTTTACTTTAACTTAATTTTATGTTGATATACGTTTGCTTCGGTATTATGTTTTTATTTCAGATTGCTTACTTATTCTAATAGATTATTGTACAGGATAGATTATTGTAAAAAAAAAAAAAATGAAAAAAGTATATCCTAGATGAATAATATTTGCGAAAGTCAAACCATTTTATATATTTTATTTTATTTTATTTATTTCATAATGAATTCCAGAAACAGAAACAGAAACACTGCTGATGTTAATGATGATGATACAGTGATTACCATACATTATTTAATTTTTAATTTTATTATTTTTTATTTTGTTTATATATATTTTTATATATTTAGTTTATTTTATTTATTTATTCATTCATTCATCCATCATTGATTCTTTTATATTATTTTATTTTATTATACTTTATTTTAATTTATTTTATTATAAGTCAGTTTGTTTATATATTTATTTTATTATATTTATTATTATATTTAATAATTTAATTTTTAATTTAATTTAATTTTATTTCAATTTATTTATAAATCTATTTTAATTTATTATTAATTTAATTTAATTTTATTTATTTTTATTTATTTAATGATTTAATTTTAATTTTATTTAATTTTAACCAATTTATTCATTCATTTACTGTAGTTCAGTTTTGGGTTTAATACTGTAACAAGCCACATTTAAAAAATATCTTCTCTTATAACTACTTTTCATTTAATTTTGTTATGTTGATATATATCTGCTTCGATATCATGTTTTTATATCAGACTGCTTAGTTAATCTAATAGATAAGTTTATTTATTTATTTTTTATTTCAGTTTGTTTATATATTATATTATATTATATTATATCATATTATATTATATTTTACTTTATTTATTTATTTATTTATTTATTTATTTATCAATCTATCTGTCTATTTTATTTTATTTTTATTTATTTAATAATTTAATTTTTAATTTAATTTAATGTTATTTCAATTTGTTTATATATTTATTTTATTTTATTTTATTTCATTTTATTTATTAACTAATTAATTAAATTTAATATTTACCATTTGATATAGAGCAGTTACCATATTTAGGAAGGCTTGAAGTATGATTTTTTATTGTTATTCTACATAATGTGTCTGAGTTATTTGTTTAAGATTGTTTTATAATGTACATGAATACTGAGTGTGTATATTACAATTATTTAGTTAATGAACCAACTATACAAAATTACATATGTAAACAATGTCAAATACCAAATGATAGAAATATATAAACAAAGGTAAATACAATACAAAACGAAAATAAGACCACATCTTTATGACACTCACATTACTATGTACATGTTCTAAAACAGCTGATATACTACTGTTGTAAATACAATAGAAAACGAAATTATTATGTACATGTTCTAACAACTAATATACTACTGTTGTAATTACAATAGAAAATGAAATTATTATGTACATGTTCTAACAACTAATTCACTACAGTTGTAAATACAATAGAAAATGAAATTATTATGTACATGTTCTAACAACTAATATACTACTGTTGTTCTAACTAAAGTGTCTGACTTATTTAGTATAAGATTAATAATTTGTAATGAATGTAACTAATTTATGCAGAATTAGAAAACACATAAGAGAGGATAAAAAAAATGTCATTGTTATAATAGTGTAACAAACCATAACAAAAAAACTACTTCTTCTTCTTCACAAGTTACAGATAACTTAGGTTTTTTTCATCATATTATTATTACTTTTATTATTATTATTATTTTTTAATTAGAAATAATAAAATGAAATAGCCACCTCCTTTAAATGGAATAAGGCCAAATTTAGAAATTTCCTGATACACTTCAGTTCCATACATCTTTTCTTGATTGTTTTTCCTACTTCAGTACAGTGTCCATAACCATCACCGCAAGCTGATAGAACAACAGTAGAATGAACTTAGTATTAACATATTTGATTATTGTAGACATATTAGTTTTGTTTGTGGTATATGTATTATTATTATATATTAATATTTTGTTTTGAAGTGTTTGACTTATCAATATATAATGTATGTTTCAGTAATAATTATGTAGTGTTCACTGTAACAGTGTACATGAATTCATTCCAATTAATGGGGAGAAAATTTTTGGGATCCGAATGAGATCACAAATGTATCAGACTGCTTACTTAATCTAACAGATTATTGTACAGGATAGATTATTGTTAAAAAATACCCCCAAAACCCACAAAGTACATGCTAGATGAATAATGTTTGTGAAAGTCAAACCATTTTATTTATCTTATTTTATTTTATTTCATTACAGTTTGTATATATATTATATTATATTATGTTTTACTTTATTTATTTATTTATTTATTTATTTATCTATTTATTTATTTGTTTTATTTTTATTTATTTAATAATTTAATTTTTAATTTAATTTATTTTATTTCAGTTTGTTTTTATATTTATTTTATTTTATTTTATTTCATTTTATTTTAATAATATTTATGAAAGTCATAAGATGAAGAAACTTAATCAGGTAGATGATGTCACCATTTGATATAGAGTAGTTAAATAATGATATTTATGGAGGTTAGAAGTATGATTTTTTATTGTTATTCCAGATAATGTGTCTAAGTTATTTGTTTAAGATTGTTTTATAATGTACATGAATACTGAGAGTGTATAGCACAATTATTTAGTTAATGAATCAAATATGAAAAGATGCATATGTAAACAATGTTGAATACCAATGGTAAAATATATAAACAAAGGTAAATACAATACAAAACGAAAATAAGGTCAAATCATTATGACACTCCCATTATTATGTACCTGTTCTAACACAATCAATATACTACTGTTGTAAATACAATAGAAAATGAAATTATTATGTACATGTTCTAATACAACAAATGTATTATTCTTGTAAATACAATAGAAAACGATGTTATTATGTACATGTTCTAACAATTAATTTACTACTGTTGTTGTAGATAAAATGATCGACATATTTAGTATAAGATTAATAATATATGTAGTATTCACTAAAAAAAGTATCTTATTTTATTTTATTTCATTACAGTTTGTATATTATATTATATTATATTATGTTTTACTTTTAGTTTTAGTTTTATTCTGAAATAAAAATATATTTGTTTATTGAATATATTTTGTGACTTTTAAATGTTTATCATCTTGAAGCAATCATACAAACACTATAATAACAATATTAATCAAAATGAGTTATTAACCACCTTTTTCAAACACTTCTATTATAAATATTTGAAATTTGAGTCGAAAGTGAACACGAAACGAAATAATTACAGAAAAGCAAATAAGTACATATGTGTGTGTGTGTGTGAGTGCGTGCGTGTGTCTGATTTAGAAAAAACAACAACACATAAATGATAAACTTGTAATACCAGTATTTTCTGCGGACTACCAGATTTTCTAATGGTAAAAAATAAAAATATCATTTAAAAAATTATATTTTCAGAGATGGATTTATTTTTGACTTGAAAATTCCAAACTATTTATAGTGTTTATGTGACACGTGAATTTCCTTTTAGATCAAATCTGAACATACCGTCATTTGCCGCTATAAACCTGATAACATTCATAACATTTGAAACTTCTGAAACTTTGATCATTGAGAAGAAATAGAAATATTTGAATTAAACAGCGCTGAATTAATGATTGAAACAACAATCTGAAATTCTGTCAGCTCTCTTATCTTTGCTAACAATCTGAAATTCTGTCAACTTTCTTACCTTTGCTAACAATCTGAAATTCTATCGATCTTTGCTAACAATCTGAAATTCTGTCAACTTTCTTATCTTTGCTAACAATCTGAAATTCTATCGATCTTTGCTAACAATCTGAAATTCTGTCAACTTTCTTATCTTTGCTAACAGTCTGAAATTCTATCGATTCTCTTATCTTTGCTAACAAACTGAAATTCTGTCGACTTTCTTATCTTTGCTAACAGTCTGAAATTCTATCGATTCTCTTATCTTTGCTAACAATCTGAAATTCTGTCAACTTTCTTATCTTTGCTAACAGTCTGAAATTCTATCGATTCTCTTACCTTTGCTAACAGTCTGACTTTTCCACTGAAAATGTGTTTTGTTGCTGTTGTTAATGCATGTGAATTTCGAACAGCTGTATGACCAACTTGCTCCTTCATCATAGCATTTGCCATTAAAGGAACATCCTGTAAAATAAATAAATAAGTAAGTAAATAATTTTTTATTTTTTATTTTTTAAATTTAAAAAAAATAAGCAGATAAACAATGGAAGAGATGGTGGTAGTAGTAGTAATGATAGTGGCAGTGGTAGTGGTAGTAATGGTAGTAGTTGTAGTAGTATTGATTTTAGTAGTAGTAGCAGTAGTAGTATTGAAAAAGAAAACAACGGCAACAACAATTTAATCAGCAGAAACTCAGAATTGTGAGTAAACAATTCAAATCTATCTATCTATCAATGAAAAAGCAATACTGCATGTTATACAGGACAACAATATCGGTGATAATGTGTCATTCAACCCTCGCAAAACTTTGTTAACGATATAATTATTTTCCTCCTTTAATTTCTTATCCAGGTTCTGTTTTAAAAAATAGAAAAGGAAAACCAAAATTTATGTCCTAAAATTATTATATTTTATTTTATAAACATACTTTTTATTTTATTTTGATTCATTTTATAATATATTTTAATTTTAATTTTGATTTTAATTTATTTTAAATCATATGAAAATGTACATATGTGTAATCAATGTTTTCTGTCCATAAGCTGTATTTGCAGAAGCGATTACTAGCTTTTCTTTCTTTCTTTCTTTGTTTCGTTCTTCTTCTTCTTCGTCTCTTTTTATTATTATTATTATTTAATTATACTTTTTTTTATTGCAACTTTTGTAAATTTTTATTAGATGTTTATTATTATTATTGTTATTTTTGCAATATTTCATTTATTTATCTATTTATTTATATTATAGTTTTAATTTAACACTTTTCGCCTAAAACCAGCATTTGGTAACTTATGCTCATGTACTGAATATCTTTCAAAATAGTATTTCTGTGTCAGCCATTATTTTATAATTAACGAAGGAATTAAAAGGTAAAAAAAGAAGCTTTTTTAATAGTTCGTAATATCTTTTTTTATGTATTTTTTGGTTAACTTGAAGTACTTATAATATATATATATATATATATATATATATATATATATATATATATATATATATATATATAATTTAAAAAGTAATGTAAGTAAATAAATAAATAAAATGTAGTTTAATAATAATAATCATAATAATAATTAACATTTATTAAACTTTTTTTTTTTTTAATTTATAATTTCCAGTATGGATTAGTTTTTAACTTGGAAATTCTGAACTATTTATATCTCCTACGCGACAGATAAATCTGAACAAACCGTAATTTCTGTCTCGAAACCTTGGCTCTACGTATACACTCTTAAGTTACCCTGTTGAGGAAATATTCAAATATTCCTCGGAATACTTTTCAGTTTAACTGATTCTTTGAATCGAACTTGAACTCTAAAAGAAATAATTACAGAAAAGCAAATAAGTACACATCCAAGTAAGTCAAATTGAGTTGTTTTTTTCGTGTGTGTGTGTGTTAAAAAACTTCCCGCTTGAAACCTTGCCTCTACGTACTATTAACTTATTCTGTGTTCAACTATAAGATTGCGGCAGTCCTCTCTCAATCCAATTTCCGTCAAGGTAAGAATACATTTTACAATTCACCCATAACTATACCCAACGTAATCTACATTTTTCTACTGTTCCTTTTTCTTAACATATACCGTATGAAATTTGTTTAATTTGTTTTTGTCTGTATATTGTTCTCAGATTATTATATTACCGTATTAAATACATGTTATTTTTCTAAAATTTAATGATTTGGTAAATTTGAGGGTTAATACTTAGATTCGCGATTTCCAGACTTTTCTATTAACTCTATTGCTGTAAGAAATCGAGTGTCACCTGTAAATTATTAAAAAATATTGTATAGAATTAATTACCTGCATACTGTCTGTATAATCCGTCTACAAAATTTGAACGTTGTGAAAATGGAGAGATTATAATTTCTATAAACTACATGTAAAGGAAATCATTAATTAATTAATAAAACAAAACAAAACAACAACAACAACAGAAGAAGAATAAGAGTAATAATATTTAAAGTAAAAAATAAATAATGGAAGTGATGATGGCAGCAGCATCAGTAATAGTAGTGGTAGTGGTAGTTATAGTAGTAGTAGCAACAGTAGTAATGAACTTCATCAACAAAACCTGAGAATTGTGAGCAAATAATTCAAATCTATCTATCTCTCTGTCTATGTGGCTATCTATCTATCTAACTATCTGTGTATGAAAAAGCAATATTGCATGTTATACAGGAAAATCGGTGATAATGTAATCTCTCAACCCTCCCATAAATTTGTTAACGACATAATTATTTTCCTCCTCTAATTTCTTATCCAGTCTCTACTTTAAAAATAGAAATGGAAAACCAAAATTTATGTCCGAAAATTGAGCGGTATAGGACAGATTGTTATATTATGTTTTATAAACATATTTCTATTTTATTTTGAATAATTTTATTATGATTTTTTTATTTTTATTTTTTTATTTTTTATTTTTTATTTGAACCATATGAAAACATGTAATCATATGTAATCAATGTTATCTGTCCCGTAGCTCTATTTGCAGATGCAATGACTGGCTTTCTTTTCCTTCTAACTTTCTTTCTTTCTTATTTTTTCTTATTTATATTGTAACTTTTTGTAATGTTTTTAGATGTCTATTATTATTATTGTTATTATTGCAATATTTTATATTTCATAATGTTTTTAATTTAAAATTTTGACATAAAACCATCATTTGTTAACTTATGCTCATGTACTGAATATCTTACAAAGTAATATCTCTATGGCATTATTTTATAATTAAAGCAAAAAATGTATTAATGGTTCGTAATGTTTCGTAATGTCTTTATTTTATGTACTTTGTGATTAACGCGACACGTGATTATTTTGTCTGAATAAAGCTGAACACACGTCATTTCCCGCTTGAAACCTTGCCTCTACGTACTATTAACTGATTCTTTGTTCAACTATACGATCGCGGCAGTCCTCTCTCAATCCAATTTCCATCAAGCTAACAATACATTTTACAATTCACCCATAACTATACCCAACGTAGTCTACATTTTTATTTTTATTTTATTTTATTTGATTTTTGTTTTTTAGATTAATTTTTATTTTAAATGATATGAAAACGTAGATATGTGTAATCAATGTTATTTATATTTGCAGACGCAATGACTGGCTTTTCTTTCTTTCCCTTTCATTCTTTCTTTCTTTCTTATTTATTTATTTAATTATTTATTTATTTTTTTATGTAACTTTTTGTAAATTTGTTTAGATGTTTATTATTATTACTGTTATTATTGCAATATTTTATTTATTTACATTACCAATTTTCACCTAAAATCATAATTTGTTAACTTATGATCATGCACAGGATATCTTACAAAATAATATCTCTATGCCAGTATTTTATAATCAGTGAGAGACGGTAAATAAATAAATAAATAAATAAATAAAAATAAAAATAAATAAAATGCTTTTTGAATGGTTCATAACGTCTTTATTTTATGTACTTAGTGATTATCTTGAAGTACTTATATTATATATATAGAGTTATTTTTAACTTGGAAATTCCGAACTATTTATATCTCCTACGCGACAGATAAATCTGAACAAGCCGTAGTTTCCGTGTTGAAACCTTGACTCTACGTATACACTCTTAAGTTATCCTTTTGCGGGTGTATTCAAATATTCCTCGGAATACTCTTCAGCTTAACTGCTTATCTGAATCGAAAGTAAACACTAAACGAATTAATGACAGGAAAGTTACTATTATTGTTATTTTTGCAATATTTCATTTATTTATCTATTTATTTATATTTTGTTTTAATTTAACACTTTTCGCCTAAAACCATCATTTGTTAACTTATGCTCATGTACTGAATATCTTACAAAATAGTATTTCTTTGCCATTATTTTATACTTAACGAAGGAATTAAAAGGAAAAAGAAAAAAGGTTTTTTAATAGTTTTAATCAGTGAGAGACGAGAAAAAAATAAAAATAAAAATAAAAATAAAAAATAAAATGGTTTTTGAATGGTTCATAACGTCTTTATTTTGTGTACTTTGTGATTATCTTGAAGTACTTATAATATATATATAATTAAAAAAGTAATATAAATAAATAAATGAATAAAATATAGCAATAATAATAATAATAATAATAATAATAGTTAACATCTATTTAAAAAATAGATATGACTTGGAAATTCCGAACTATTTATATCTCTTACGCGACGACAGATAAATCGGAACAAGCCGTAATTTCCGTTTCTAAACCTTGGTGCTACGTATATACTCTGTTGAGGGTGTATTCAAATATTCCTCGGAATACTTTTCAGTTTAACCGATTCTTTGAGTCGAAAGTGAACACTAAAGCAAATAATTACAGAAAGCAAATCATCCAGGTAGGTAAAATTACTAAACTTTAATGTATTGGTAAATTTGAGGGTTAATATTTAGATTCGCGATTTCCCAGACTTTTGTATTTTCCGGACTTGTGTTAACTCTATTGCTCTGTGAAATCGAGTGTCACCTGTAAAGTATTAAAATTACTGTATAGAAGTAGTTACCTGCAGACTGTCTGTATAATCTATGTATTAAATATGAACGTTGTGAGAATATCTAGGGTAAATTATGACACGGCTAAATAACATTTTCTGCATTTCCGAAAGAAATTTAAAAAAATAATCTCTTATTTCATATCATGACATACAGGGTCACTCACTGTGTCCGCACCTATTGTTATATATAACTGAAGCAGTCACGGACAAAAAATGATAACAAAAACAGTGGGGCATTACAGTATAAATAAATGAATAAATAAATGAACTATGATAAAAATAAATAAATAAAGGATAGCAAACGATAAAACAGTAGGGGATTACAGTATAGTTCTTTGTCTAAAAATAAAACAATAAATCAGTAAATCAATAATATACCTAACGTACTCTACATTTTTATTCCTTCCTTTTTCTCTACATGTAGCGTATGAAATTTGTTTAATTTGTTTTTGTCTGTATGTTGTTCTTATATTATTATATTACCGTATTAAATAAATGTTATGTGTTCTTAAGTTTAATGTTTTGGTAAATTTGAGGGTTAATATTTAGATTCGCGATTTCCCAGACTTTTGTATTAACTCTATTGCTCTATGAAATCGAGTGTCAACTGTAAATTATTAAAAATATTGTATAGAATTAATTACCTGCATACTGTCTGTATAACCTCTCTACGAAATATGAACGTTGTGAGAATATTTAAGGTAAATAATGACATGGCAAAATAACGTTTTATATATTTTAGGAATAGATTAAAAAAATAATAATAAAATACAAAATAAATAAATAAATAAATAAATAAATAAATAAATAAAAATAAAAATAAACTAAAATAAAGACGTGCAATTTCCGGTACGGATTTACTTTTAATTTGGAGAATAGAACTATTTATATCGCTTACGCGACACGTGATTATTTTGTCTGAATAAAGCTGAATACACGTCATTTTCCGCTTGAAACCTTGCCTCTACGTACTACTAAGTTATTCTGTGTTCAATTATACGATGGCGGCAGTCCTATCTCAATCCAGTTTCCATCAAGGTAAGAATACAATTTACAATTCACTCATAACTATACCCAACGTAGTCTACATTTTTATTCTGTTCCTTTTTCTTAACATATACCGTATGAAATTTGTTTAATTTGTTTTGTTTTTTCTTGACACTGTTCTTAGATTATTATATCACTGTGTATGTAAGTCTGATGTGTTCTAGCTTTAATGTTTCTGTAAATTTTAGGGTTAATATTTAGATCCGCGATTTCCTAGACTTTTGTATTTTCCGGACGTGTGTTAATCCTATTGTTCTATGAAATCGAGTGTCACGTGTAAATTATTTTAGAAATATAAATAATACTGAATAAATAAATATGTAGCTTATCTTGATCTTTAATAGTACTGTCATCATTTGTTTCGTTATGGTTCCAAACCTTTCTGTCTTGCTGTAGCCATGTTCATTTTATAATAATTTCTGACTTAGGTATTTCAGATTAATTGTGACATTAATGCCGTGTGATTTGTTTGAGTTGTACAATAAAATAGTAATTTCTGAGTAGTATATTTTTACATTTTTAACACTACAGAAGAAGTTCATTTTTATTGTAGTTTATTTTTAATTTAATTTAATTTTATTTAATTTTATTTCAAATCGTTTTTATATTTATTTTATTTTATCTATTTATTTAATTAATTATTTTATTTAATTTATTTACTTAATTAATTTTTTTTTTTTTATTTTTTAAATTTATTTTATATTATATTTATTTTATTTTATTTATTTCGTTTTATTTATTTATGTATTTATTATTTTTTATTTTTTTTACTATTTTAACTGTAATTTTGTTTTAGATGTTTGTTAATATTATTGCTATTGCAATATTTTATTTTTCACCTCTAATTTGTTTTAAAAATAGAAAAGGAAAACCAAAATTTATGTTCTAAAATTGAGCAGTATACAGATTATTATATTTCATTTTATAAACATAGTTTTATTTTATTTTAATTTATTTTATTATATGTTTTTATTTTTATTTTAATTTTATTTTTATTCTTTTCTTAAATTTTATTTTAAATCATATGAAAATGTACATTTGTATAATCAATGTTATCTTTCCCGAAGCTGTATTTTCGGACGCAATGACTAGCTTTTCTTTTTTCTTTCTTTCTTTCTTCTTCTTCTGATTAATTAATTAATTAATTTATTTATTTTTTATTGTAACTTTTGTAAATTTTTATTATATGTTTATTATTATTATTGTTATTTTTGCAATATTTCATTTATCTATTTATTTATATTATATTTTTAATTTAACAATATACGCCTAAAACCATCACTTGTTAACTTATGCTTATGCACTGAATATCTTACAAAGTAATATCTCTATGCCATTATTTTATAATTAACGAGAAAAGGTAAAAAAAAAATATTTAAAAAATAGAAAAAAAAGCTTTTTGAATGGTTCGTAATATCTTTTCTTTATGTACTTTTTGGTTAATTTGAAGTACTTATAATATATATATATACATATAATTAACAAAGTAATGTAAGTAAATAAATAAATAAAATGTAGCTGTAATAATAATAGTAATAATAATAATGATTATAAACATCTATTACCTTTTTTTTTTTTCTTTTTTTGATATAATTTCCGGTATGGATTGATTTTTATTTTTATTTTAAATCATAAGAAAATGTACATATGTGAAATCAATGTTATCTGTATTTGCAGACGCACACTAACTGGCTTGGAAATTCTGAACTATTTATACCTCCTACGCGACAGATAGATCTGAACAAGCCGTAATTTCCGACTCGAAACCTTGGCTCGACGTATACACTATTAAGTTATCCTGTTGAGGAAATATTCAAATATTCCTCGGAATACTCTTCAATTTAACTGATTCTTTCAGTCGAAAGTGAACATTAAAGAAAATCATTACAGAAAAGCAAATAAGTAATCATCCAAGTAAGGTAAATTACTAAACTTTAATGTTTTGGTAAATTTTAGGGTTAATATTTGGATTCGCGATTTCCCGGATTTTGCATTTTCCGGACTTGTGTTAACTCTATTGCTCTGTGAACTCGAGTGTATACCAATAACTATACCCAACGTAGCCTACATTTTTATCCTCTTCCTTTTTCGTAACATATACAGTATGGAATTTGTTTAATTTGTTTTTGTCTGTAATCTGTTCTTAGATTATTATATTACTGTGATATGTATGTGTTATGTGTACTAAAGTTTAATGTTTTTGTATATTTTAGGGTTAATATTTAGATTGGCGAATTCCCAAACTTTTGTATTTTCCGGAAAGATGTTAACCCTATTCTATATGAAATCGAGGATCACCTCTAAATTATTAAAATTATTGTGTAGAATTACCCGTAGACTGTATAATGTATTTATGAAATATGAACGTTGTAAGGATATCTAGGGTAAATGATGACATGGCAAAATAATATTTTCTATATTTTGTAAAAAAAAAAAAAAAAATAGTTAATAGAAAAAAAAAAAAAAAAAAAAAATAAAATTAAATGAATAATGATAAAAATAAATAAAAAGTATCTTTTACAACTATAAATTGTGCTCAGTATATTAAATAAATAAATTAGTCGCTTATGATCTTTAATAGTGTACTACTGTTTCTTTGTAATCTCTTATTTCATATAATGACGTACGGGGTCTCCTCTCTGTGACCGCACATATTGTTATATAGTACTTAAGCAGTGAAGGATAGCTAATGATCGAATAGTAGGGGATTACAGTATAGTTTATTTCCCACAAGACCAGTAGGTGCAGAGGTCTGGTGATGCCCGGGGCCATCTCTTTGATTGTATTCCCCAAAGACTCAAGTATAAAGCCTAGTACTTATTATTAAAATATTATGAGAAAGGAAAATATTTTGAATATGTAAACACAAACAAAACATAAAACACTTTATTCAATTTAAATATAAATCTATCAAATTTATTAAGTCCTTTTCTCTGATTGGATGCGTCCTCAATTTGGATGCCCAGGGCCACCGCCCCTTCAGCCCCACTCTGCACACACCTGCAAAATACCTCAATGGGCTAACACTTTACAAGTCGAACACGATTGGAGACGGAATGAGCATATTCTGTTGCAGATTTCTGTCCTGTCAAGAGGAGCATTTGCCGTAGATGTCTGTCAAAGTCAAGTTGCCAACCTTCCACCAGATCTCAATTGTAAAACTGTAGCTTCAACAAAGGCCTGTTCTCTCTTAATCATATTTATGAATTCAAAATTGTTGGGATAAATACTGCCAATCGTCTTCAGTTTTGAATGCCATCTCTCAACGTGATTCGTAGTACTGGCACCATTTGTTTCGAAATGGTTCCTGACTTTTCCGTCGGGAAGTTTAATCCACTGTTCGATAACAGTCCGGAAACCTTAAAACAAGTTGATCCTGTGGATCGGCTTGGATTCTGACTAAGTGTTCACTTTAATGAGACTGACTATAGAGATATAAGCATTCAGCTTTATCACTTAAATCAGAGGTCGGCAGTGTTTTGTATCACACACACACACACACACACACACACACACACACACACACACACACACACTATTATATCGCCGCCGTTTTCCCATTCGTCACTAAAGCTGTGATATCGACGCATATATGATGGACTCATACAGTTTGTGTGAAAACACTAAATAATAATAATAATAATAATAATAATAATGAAAAAAATTATTATATAAGGCCAAACAGCAGACATAAATGACATAAATGGTGGGTATATGCAGAATTTATATATAATATGTACATACGTGTGTGTGTGTGCAAGTGTGTATATGTATGTGTGTATATGTATGTATGTATATAATTATGAATGTATATAATAATTTTTGACTTATTAAAAATACTCTTTAATTGGAATTTAGAGAAATAATAAAGTAAAGTTTTATTTTCAGACGTACACAATATGACCACTGGAAATAAATATGCATGTGGCCCTGATATATGTGATGAGATAGAACAGTATTGTAAACCTAACGACGACAGGTGCAATTACTGCACATACTTCAGTGATATGTGCAACTCTACAAGTTTGGATTTCCGTAAACGTTATCATATCTGTATAGGTATGTAGATGTGTGTATACGGTGTGTGTGTGTGCGTGTGTGTGTGTGTGTGTTCATTAGTATATGCGTCTTTACATGATGGTATTGTATGTGTGTGTGTTTGAATATTTATGAATGAGTATGAGTGTGTGTTTTATCAGCTATAAAGCTTTCTAATAAGAAATATTTTTGTTATTTGTATGTTATAAAATGTCTCTATAAGGCTAGATGATATTATATTTTATAACAGTACTGTAACATTCTTATTATGTGTTTTGTTATTTGACAAATAAATAAATAAATAAATAAATAATACAAATTCAGACAAATAGATAAATAAATAAATAAATAAGTGAATTTGTCTGTGTATCTCTGTGTGTTTATGTGGATATATGTATGAATGCATGCATCTATATTTGTATTTTTAGTTTGTGTATGTTTCTATGTACATGTTTGTTTCTGTGTGCTTGTGGCTTGTGTGTGTATGTATCTATGTATGTGTGTGTGTGTGTATATATTTAAGAATTAAAAAACACACTAATTAAAATATTTTTTTAAAATTTTATCTCTAGGGATTTGAGTTGATTTAAATTTGATGTAATGTATATTATAGTGTGCTTTGGTCATTTGACTATATATTTATGCACGAGTATGTGTGTGCGTGCGTGTGTGTGTGTTGTATTAGTTATAAAATATCTAATATTTGTATGTTTTAAAATGTTTCTAGGCTAGATGATGCTTTATTTTATAACATAACTATAACATTTTTTTATTATGTCTTTCTATTTGCGAAATAAATAAATAAATAAATAAATAGACACAGATTTTCACAAAATTACAGCTTTTGTGTTTTTTATCTCAATTTACAATCAGAGAAAGGTAAATGTTATTATTATTACACGAGAAAATTATTACGAGAAAATAATAAACATTTGTATCTTTGTGTGTGTGTGTGTGTGTGTGCGCGTGTGACTGTGTGAATATATGTATTTGTCATTGTTTGTATATCAGGATATATGTGTATATATGTATGTATGTTTGTATGTATTATGGCAGTGTATATGTATGTAGGTTTGTAGGTATGTGTATTTGTATATATGTTGCTGTGTTTATGTATTTATGTATGTATGTTTGTATGTATGTGTGTATGTTTTACATTTTGGGTTATAACATTTTGGGTTTTGGTTTCATTTTGTACAGAGTAACAACTTTTTTTGTGCTTATTTTATCAGATAAATGTTTTGTGTGTATATCTGTGTATCAATGTATGTTTATGTGGATAATGTATGTACGTATGTATGTAGTTTAGGATTTTGAATATTCTGTGTTTTATGTACGTCTGAATAGAATCTGCACATAGACAATATTCGGGAACGCACTGGCACAGGAGGATAAAGTCCAATCACGACCTCACAAACCCGTCAGATGTCGCTGACGAGACTCGAACGTATGACACCCATTCGCTTGCACTCCGAAGGCGGACGATGTTACCGTTCGGCTATCAAACAACTCTGTATATATGAGGATATATGTATGTATGTATGTATATATGTATGTATGTATGTATGTATGTATGTATGTATGTATGTATGTATGTATGTATGTATGTATGTATTACGGCAGTGTTTGTGTATGTATTTTTGTATGTATGTATGTGATTATTTACATATGTATAGTATATATGTGTGTGTGTGGATGTGTATGTATGAATGTATGTCTATATTTTATGGCAGTGAATGTGTATGTGTATGTTTGTGTGTGTGTTTCTATATATATGTATGTGTGTATGTATGTATACGTGTATGTATATGTATATGTACTAAGGCAGCAGTCGAGTTTGCTTTATAACAGTGGCTAAACTTATAGTTTTTTCTAAAGGTGATGTTACAAAGTTACTTTGATTGTATTTCAGATCTTCCACAGAATAACGAGGTCCTTTATACAGCACTTTTCATAGCATGTCTAACAGCAGTAGCAGTATTATCAGCTGCAGCTGTAGCGGTTTTCCTAAGGCGGAGAAAATTGAGTAAGAACAAACATGAACACGGTGTTGAAAAAGTTGAAGAACAAACACACACACATATATGCACACCACACACACACACACACACACACACACACACACAACCCTGCACATGTTTCAGTTCAGATTAATTTCAAATTCTATCAAAATACATAAAATTTTTTTTTAAAAAAATGAACAGACAAATAAATAAATACACTTTTGTGTTTTTGATCTCATTTTATACACAGTAACACTTTTTCTCTGTGTTTATTTCACCAGATTATATTTATTTTTTGTTTTTGTTTCAGATTTCCATGGCAGTCAAATAACAGAAAGTAAGGCTTATTATTACTACAGCCATGAAATAATAAATGCTTGTGTATGCATATCTGTGCGTATGTGTATATTTGTATGTATTATGTATGTTTGTATATATGTATGTATTATGTATGTATGTAGTGTAGGATTTTGAATAGTCTGTGTCTTATGTACGTCTGAATAGACTTTGCACATAGACAATATTGGGTAACGCACTGGCACAGGAGGACAAAGTCCAATCACAACCTCACAAACCCGTCAGATGCCGCTGACGAGACTCGAACGTATGACAGCCATTCGCCCGCACTCCGAAGGGAGACGACGTTACCGTTCAGCCATCAAACAACCCTGTATATATGAGAATATATGTATGTATGTATGTATGTATGTATGTATGTATGTATGTATGTATGTATGTATGTATGTATGTATGTATGTATGTATGTATGTATGTATGTATGTATGTATGTATGTATGTATGTATGTATGTATTACGGCAGTGTTTGTCTATGTATGTATGTATGAATATCTGATTATTTACATATGTATAGTATATATGTGTGTGTGTGGATGTGTATGTATGAATGTATATATATATTTTATGGCAGTGAATGTGTATGTGTGTTTGTGTGTGTGTTTCTATATATATGTATGTGTTTGTATATATGTATGTATGTATGTATATGTATATGTATATGTGCTAAGGCAGCAGTCGAGTTTGCTTTATAACAGTGGCTAAATTTATACTGTTTTCTAAAGGTGATGTTACAAAGTTACTTTGATTGTATTTCAGATCTTCCACAGAATAACGAGGTCCTTTATACAGCACTTTTCATAGCATGTCTAACAGCAGTAGCAGTATTATCAGTTGCAGCTGTAGCGGTTTTCCTAAAGCGGAGAAAATTGAGTAAGAACAAACATGAACACGGTGTTGAAAAAGTTGAAGAACAAACACACACACACACACACACACACACACACACACATATATGCACACCACACACATACACACACACACACACACACACACACACACACACACACAAGCACACAACACTGCACATGTTTCAGTTCAGATTAATTTCAAATTCTATCAAAATACATAAATTTGTTGTTACGTGCCAGTATGTCAAAATGAAATGTGTATTCTTTCAATATTTTATTTGTTTGATCTCCAAGATAAATAGACTTTACAAAACCAGTTTCTTTCGTTACATTCTCTTTTATTTTGTTTTATACAATATTTGTCATATATAAACACATTTTTCTTATTTAAAAACAAGTTAAATTGTATTTAAATGTATTTAATGAATGTTCCTGCTTTTTTAGTACTTTCCAAAGTCTGTCATTGTGTGACTGTGACAAGCATCCTTGAAAATAGCTTGATCCTATTAATGTTTACTTTTTTCACTCCCTCACTCATGCATACATCGCTCACTAACCCATCCACTGACTTACTCACTTGCACATGTGTATATATATACACACACACACATACACACACGTACATATATTATAAATGCAGGAAATAATAATTACTGAATCATATTGGTCTTCTCCATACAAATAACCTTTAAAGTATGAATCCATGCTAATTTGGATATAAACAAGTCTTTTTCTGACAACTTATAACAAATCAGTCCTCAACAAACAAAATGATGTCGTCATCACTGATGCAAATAAAGGTTACATTACTGATCCAGTTTCGTGATAGTATATTTTTTACTGACGTACTTTATTAATAGCAAAGTTTAGTTGTCATTTATTTAAAACAAAAGAACGAAAACAAACAAAAAAAAAACAACCCCAAAACTATAAATTAGGAGATACACTGAATGTGTTATTGTCAAAGTAGAAGCCTATATTAAGGTTAATTTGAAAAAAAAAAAATTAATGTCTTGCTGTGTTGCTGCTGTAAAATATTAATTTTTGTTCAGTTCATAACAATTTCTGACTTATGCTATTACATGTATTTCAGAATAATTGTGACAATAATATTAATGCTATCTAAAATTTGTAGATGAAATGTGATTGGTATGAGTTGTACAATGAAACAGCAATTTCTTAGTAGTATATTTTTATATTTTTAACAATGTTTATCTCATTTTCTTACTTTTTTTTTTTTTTTTTTTATTTTTTATTTTTTTTTTTTTCTCTCATAGAGTTATATTAAGTGACTAATAAAAGATATGAGTATATTAAGTTTTAATATTTCTAGGGAACAAGATGGTGTTGCAGAACGGGTGTGCTGAATCACAGATAGAGGCAGGAGATGGAGCTGGGGACACAGATACAACAACTTTGTGTCAGGCAGTTCCCAACGGGAACATCCACTGCAGCAGTGATGAAAAAGAAGGAGAGGATGTTGATGCTAATAGAACATCTCTACAGAAGAAGAAACAGATGAAGATCATTTTTTTTCTTTTTTTTTTTTTTTGATTTTTGATTTTTAAATTTTATTTAATTTTTTTCTATTCATTTTATTTTTATTTTATATATTTATTTTATTTCATTTTATTTGTTTATTTTTTTTACTTTTCATATCATTTCATTTTATTTCAGTTTTGTAACTTTATTTTATTGAATTATAATTATTTATTTATTTTATTTAATTTCTTTAATTTTATTTTATTTTTATTTTTTTATTTTTTTTTTTTTTTTAAATTTATTTATTTTATTTATTTTTTTATTTCAATTTATTTATTTTATTTTTATTTATCTATTAATTTATTAATTTGTTTGTTTCCTTATTTATTTTATTTTATTTAATTTTATTTATGTATTAATTTAATTTTTAATTTAATTTTATTTTATTTAACTTTATTTTATTTTATTTCTATTTGTTTATATATTTATTTTGTTTTATTTATTTATTTATTTAATTTATTGATTCATTGATTGATTTCTTTATATATTTCATTTTATTTATTGATTCATTGATTGATTGACTGATTGATTGATTTTATTTTATTTTATTTTATTTTATTTTTTTTTTTTTTGTTTTGTTTTGTTTTGTTTTGTTTTTTCTTTTTTTTTTATTTTATTTTATTTTTTTTTATTCATTTAAGCCTGTGCTTATTGTAGCTCAGTTTTGGTTTTAATAGTGAAACAAACCACATTAAAAAAATCTCCTTGGATAACTACTTTTTATTTTATTTTATTACGTTGATATATGTTTGCTTCGATATCATGTTTTTCCATCAGACTGCTTACTTAATCTAATAGATTAGCGTACAGGATAGATAACATTTACCAAATAACTGTTACGAAATTCAAAAGCTAAAGAAACTTGTAGATGATATAATCATTTAATACAAAGTAGCTAACATATGATATTTAGGGAGGTTAGAAGTATGATTTTTTACTGTTATTCTAGATAATGTGTCTGAGACATTAGTTTAAGATTGTTTTATAATGTACATGACTATTGAGTGTCTATAGGACAATTATTTATTTACTGAACCAAATATGCAAAATTACATGTAAACAAAGTTAAATAACAAATGGTAAACATTTATAAACAAAGGTAAACACAATACAGAACAAAAATAAGGTCATGTCATTATGACGCTCACATTATAATGTACATGTTCTAACACAACTAATATACTACTGTTGTTCTAGATACAAACATTTCACTGTTATAATAGTCTAACAAATCATACCAAAAAATATTTGGTTTTTTTCTTCTTCTTCTTCACAAGTACAGATAACTAGGTGTTTTTTTTATTTATTTATTTATTTATTTTTTAATGAGAGATAATTATATAAACTGAAATACCCACCTCCTTTAAATGGAACAAGGCCACATTTAGAAATTTCCCTGAGACACTTCAGTTCCATACATCCTTTCTTGGATGTTTTTCCTACTTCAATACAGTGTCCATAACCATCACTGCAAGCTGATAGAACAACAGTAGAATTAACTTAGTATTAACATATTTGATTATTGTAGACATATCAGTTTTGTTTGTGCTATATGTGTAATTATTATAGATATATTAATATTTTGTTTTGAAGTGTTTGCCTTTATTGATATGTAATGTATGCTTCAGTAATAATTATGTCGAAGGTTCACTGTAAGAGTGTACATGAATTCATTCCAAACATAGAAGGAATTCTTCTTAGGATCCAAATGTCTTATTATTGATATAAATGTTATTATGTCAGCATGTTTTTAGCATTTATAAAATGATAGCCAGAAACAAATGCTAAGTAATTTAAAGCAGGAATTCTTAGACTTTTCTTTCACAACTCCTTTTCAAATAATTTTGAATGCCGGTGTCAAACAATATTTGTTCCCCCAAAACAGTTATTCCACTTGGAAAGAATGTTTGTATTCCCCTTATGAATATTTGTTTCCCCACACCTTTATTATTTTTTCAAGTATAGTTCTGAATTCTATTTGTTGTAATTACTCTATACTGTGGGTAGCAATTAAAACTGACTAAACACCACTGCAAATAGAAATTCATACAAATACAATTATAATTGTAGATGTGTGAAGAAATAACTGGGGGATACTTTTGTCTGGGTACTTGATCACTACTCCCATCTTGAAAATAGGGATTTTCCTTTTTTAAAATGAAGGTGAAAACATTCATCCCTAAATCCATTGATCATTTTTTATTATCGATAACCCTATTGCAGGCCTATGAATGAGATCGCAAATATTCTTTTACACCGGCACCATCTAAATTAAGTTTTGTACGATGATATCATCAGATACCAGTGAAACAGACAAGATTAAATCCTCACCAGACTATTCTTGCATCTGCCCTATGGTGTAAAATAGCTCTTTATATTCCGAGGAATATTGTGGCTTACAGATTAATTTATTTTATTTTATTTCATTTATTCATTCATTTAAGCTTGTGCTTATTGTTCTTTAGTTTTGGCTTTAGTAGTGTAAGATGCCAGATAAAAAAGAATCTATTTTTATAACTACTTTTCATTTGATTTTATTACCTTGATATATGTTTGCTTCGATATCATGTTTTTATATGAGACCGCTTGCTTAATGTAATAGATTATTGTGAAGAAAAAATGCCATATTAATAACATTTACAAACTTCAAAAGATAAAGAAACTTAATCAGCAAGATGATATCACCATTTAATACAGAGTATTTAATATACGATATTTAGGGAGGTTACAAGTATGATTTTTTACTGTTATTCAAGATAATGTGTCTAAGTTATTTGTTTAAGATTGTTTTATAATGTACATGAATACTGAGTGTCCGTAGCACAATTATTTAGTTAATGAACCAAATATGCAAATTTACATATCTAAACAATGTCGAATACCAATGGTAAAATATATAAACAAAGGTAAATACAATACAAAACGAAAATAATGACACTCACATTATTATGTACATGTTCTAATAGAACTAATATACTACTGTTGTTCTAGATAAAATGTCTGACTTATTTAGCATAAGATTAATTTGTAACTAATTTATGCAGAATTAAAAAACAAATAATAGAGAATACAAAAATTTCACTGTCATAATAGTGTAACAAATCATACCAAAAAAAGCAAACATTTGTTTTCTTCTTCTTCTTTACAAGCTACAGATCACTAGATTATTATTATTTTCGATATGTAACGTTTGCTTCAGTAATAATTACGTCGAGGGTTGACTGCAAGGGTGTTCATGAATTCATTCCAAACATGGAGAGAGATCTTTTTGGGATGCGAATGAGATTATTACTGATTTTTATGTTATTATGTCCGTTAGTTTTTAGCTTTTATAAAATGATAGCCAGAAAGAAATGGTAAGTAATTTAGGTAAGGAATTATTAGCCCTTTTTTCACAGGTCCTTTTCAAAAATGTTTGATGCCGGTGTCAGAGAATATTTATTCCCCAAAAAGATTTATTCCACCCTTGAACGAATGTTTGTTTTCCCTAAGAACAAATATATGGAAATATTTGTTCCCCTTACGAATATTTGTTGCAACACACCGTTATTAATTTTTCAAGTATACTTCTGACTAAACACCACATTTAAAATTGCTGAGGTGTGAAGAAATAACTGGGGGATACATTTCTCTGGGTACTTGATCACGACTCTCATCTTTTAAAATTAAGGTGAAAACATTCATCCCTCAATCCATTTATCATTGATAATTTTTTATTATCGGTAATCCTATTTCAGGCCTATGAAGGTCCTCTTTTAGAAACTTGTTGCATTTCTGCCTCAGTCTTTTAATTTAAATGTGTTACAAGAACTGTGTCAAAATGTCAGGACCCAAGTCACTTGTTTGAACCTGATTATGACGGTGAGAATTAACAAACTCCTGTTCTTTATGACCTGGGGGAACAAATATTATTTTACACCGGCACCATCTAAATCAAGTTTGTATGATGATATCATCAGATACCAGTCAAACAGACGAGATTAAATCCTCGCCAGACTATTCTTGGTCTACCCCATGGTGTAAAATAGCTCTTTATATTCTGGGGAATATTTTGGCTTACAGATTATACGCTCTTGTGTTACTCATAAGTTGGTCCCTATTTAAATGTCCATTATACTCAAAGAAGATAACGTGAACGACATGATACAGTCAGTTTAGGCCACACACAATTCACATTACATCTTGAGAACGACTCGGATCACTTCAGTGTTGTAACAAACATATTACAACACTAACAAGCGTTTAGATATAATTATAAGTTTTGTTAGATCATTTATCAATAAACAAGAAAATGGTTTAGATCATTTATTTGCCAAATCAGCATATCCGTTTGCAGTTTGTATTGAATGAAAAGGTCAGTAAAACAAAACAAAAATAATACATGTAAATGTTCGGATGTTTACAAAAAATGTATGTCTGATCCATACTGTGTTATAGTTTGTAACATAATTTTAATTCTTGAGGTGTAAAAAGATCTTGAACTTTCAGAATATTTAGTGTTTTTATAAACTGGTTCTGTGGGAGCAGCCAGAATATATTCTAGGCATAAACAGTCTATCACACTTTAACTCCGGGGATAGTTTGGACAGAGGGTATGCATGAGCTGTTAGACGGCTAAAGTACACGAAAAAAACAAAAACAGCTGCATCTAATACCATGCTATATTACGGGCTATATATGAAATCTCATTACTTAAGTTTGTACTTGTGATATTTAATACTTCCTTTGTTGTATAGTTTATGGGTTTTTTTTATTGTATTGTTTAGTGTTGTTACAATTGCTATTCTAGTAGTATAGTATTGTGATGTTACAGTTATATATATAATACTGTGATATTGTTCATGTTTGCTTTAGTGTTTGTCAGCGTTGTTTTTCTAATAATAATAAATAATAGTTTTGTTATTATTGCTGTTGTTATTTTTTTTTATTATTATTATTATTTGTTATTGTTGTTATTGGACCATGTTTAGCATAGCGTTTAGCGCTTAACCCTTTAACTCCTAGTAGTTAAACATAATAAACTACCATCGTTCACTTAGAACTAATAATTTAAAAATAGAGGTGGGTACCAATCCACTTTATTTCCACCGAACTGTCAAGACGAGATTACTTGTCCTAGTTTTACTGTCATGGATTGTGACACAATTACACAGTATTAAAAAAACAGTCGATCACACCACAGTATTAGACATTTAAATGTTACCGTTCGACCATCGAGACAACCTTAAACAGGTTGCTCAGTAACAGAGGGTAATCATCGCTTCCCTCGAAGCACACCGTTCTTTTTGTCTTTCGTCATTTTTGCGTGCATCTATTTTTTGTGGGAAACCTGGCAGCGGCAAGTGTGTAGTTTAGAATTCTGAATATTCTCTGTCTTATTTATGTACGTCTGATTAGACAGTTAGTTACCTTTAAGAATGGTAATCACTTTGAACGAGACGGAGCCGGTTGTTTTGTCTGCATGACGTACACACTGCTTGGTAAAGCAAGCCTCACCGTGTTTCTCCGCCCATGCATCTCTCCACTGTTGTTTGCCTCAGTTTCACAAGCTGAAGATACATTTTATAAATATCATGGTTTAACATCATCAACGCTACCATCCTAAGTTTGCAGCCGCCGGCTCCGCTAACGCCATAATCATAACTGTCAAGGATAATTTTGTTTTCTTTTTTTCTGGCATTATTTTTGTTGATAATTATCATCATCATGATTATTGTGTAATTAGTTGTTTCATCATCTTTATGGTTAGTATTTCAGTTAGTTACAAAAGAATGAATGAATGAATAATAATAATAATAATAATAATAATAATAATAATAATAATAATAATAATAATAATAATTATTATTATTATTATTATTATTATTAACTATGGTAAGAAAACAATATGCAAAATTTTACCTTTTTAATTTGCTTAATCTTGCTTCTTCATTCTGTATGTATAATCTAAGTGCATAGGCGAGATCCTTTTCTGCGTGCAGTGCTTCCTCGAGCTGTGCCATGGATGTAAATATTTCAGCCACAGTCAACGGTGCCACGCAGGCAAACACCAAAATTATATTAAATATGCCCATTGTTTTAAAATAAAATGAAAATAAAAACTGTTTTAATCATATAAGGTTACGTAAATTGTTGGGTTTTTTTGGCGATGGAACTAAATAAATGCTATACAAAATTTTGCATTTAACTTGTATAATGTTTTCGAGCAAAAACCACCCCCGAAATATAAACGACTGAATCAGATTGCTTTTGTGGATAAAATGTCACGAAGCAAACCATCCCTGTACCAAACGAACATTCTGGAAAAACCACTTCCACGTCGACCGAAATTCTTGAAGATGTCTTTTTGTTTACGAATTAATACATATATGAGTTGTTCCCCTTGGTTTTCATACCAGAGAATAAAATACTTTTTATGCTTTAAATAAATTTTGAGTTGTTTCCCTTGACCAGAATCATTTTGGTTCAGCACTATTATTCAGGTTCACGCGAACGCCGGCTTCAGCACGTCGACAAAACGAATATAAAATTTAAAAAGCTTCGCGCAAGCAGCTAAATTGTAATGATAATTTTATCATGATGATTAATTTCAAAACGATTGAAAAATATATATTACGATCATAAAATAATTACCATAACTATTTCTGAAATATTTCAAGCGATTATGTTATATAATCAGCGGTCGAATGTCGAATAAATACAATGTGGAAGTAACACTATAATAACAATAGTAAACAAAATTAGATATTAATCACCTTTTTCTTACACTTCCATATACATATTTGAAAACACATACATACATACATACATATTTGTTTTTTGTTTTATATAGCCCAAGCTTTTTAAAATATATGCAGAAAAATATACGTTTTATTATTATTTTATTTATATATATATATATACACACACACATATACATACATACACACACACACACACACACATAAATCAAGTTAGAAGTCAAGTCCTAATATTTGTAACATTTTCTATATTTAAAAAATAAAAAATATATATATAAAATAATAATAAATAAATAATAATAAAAAAAACAATGATAAAAATAAATAAATAAAAAGTGTATTTTAGAAATATAAATTGTACTGAAGATAATAAATAAACTGGTCGCTTATCTTTATCTTTAATAGTGTACTATTGTTTCTTTGTTTCTACTGTGCCTGCACCTACAGTTACATATATTACATATAAGTAGTCAAGGATAGCAAATGATAAAACAATACGGGATTACAGTATAGCTTATTTCCCAAAAGATCAACATTTTACAGTCCAACAAAATGGGAGACTGAATCAGCGAATTTTGTCCCAGATTTCTGTCTTGTCAAGAGGAGCAGTCATATTTTCATTCAATTACATGATTTTGATTTTGATTTGATTTGATTTTATTTTATTTTATTTTTAAATCACATGAAAATGTTATCTCTCCCGAAGTTGTATTTGCGCACGCAATGACTGGCTTTTCTTTCTTTCTTTCTTCTTCTTCTTCTTCTTCTTCTTTTTCTTGCTGCTGTTGTTGTTTTTGTTGCTGTGTTTTATTTTTTTATTGTAACTTTCTGTAATATTATTTTAATTTAACAATTCCCGCTTGAACAATCGTTTCTTATCTTATGTTCCTGCACTGAATATCTTACAAAGTAATATCTCGACGCCGTTATTTTATAATTAACGAGAAACGGTAACAAAAATAAGAAGGGTTTTTTAATGGTCCGTAATGTCTTTATTTTGTGTATTTTGCGATTAACTTGAAATACTTATAATATATAATCTAAAAAGTAATATAAAAGAGTAATATAAATAAATACATAAAATATAGCTGTAATAGCAATAATAATAATAATTAACATCTATTTAAAAATGAATAATAATAATAAAAATAATTTCCGGTGTGGATTTATTTTTAACGTGGAACTATTTATATCGCGACACCGTAGAGGGTGTGTTCAAGTACTGCTCGGAATACTTTTCAGTTTAAGTTCTGGCTTTTCTTTTCTTTCTCTTTCATTCTTTCTTTCTTTCTTATTTATTTCTTTATTGTTTTTTTAATGTAACTTTTTGTAAATTTGTTTAGATGTTTATTATTATTAATGTTATTATTGCAATATTTTATTTATTTACATTAAATTTTTTTACCTAAAATCACCATTTACTTATGATCATGCACAGAATATCTTTCAAAATAATATCTCTATGCCAGTATTTTATAATCAGTGAGAGACGGTAAAAAAAAAAGTAAAATAAAAATAAAAATAATAAAAAAATGAATAAATAAAAATAAAAATAAAATGGTTTTTGAATGGTTCATAACGTCTTTATTTTATGTACTTTGTGATTATCTTGAAATACTTATAATATATATATAATTAAAAAAGTAAATAAAATATAGCAATAATAATAATAATAATTAACATCTATTAAAAAAAATAAAATAATTTTTATTATTATTATTTTTTTATATATATATATATATTTCCGGTATGGACTGATTTTTATTTTTATTTTAAATCATAAGAAAATGCACATATGTGAAATCAATGTTATCTGTATTTGCAGACGCACTAACTGGCTTGGAAATTCCGGAACTATTTATATCTCCTTCGACGACAGATAATTCTGAACAAGCCGTAATTTCCGTCTCGAAACCTTCCTGTTGAGGAAATATTCAAATATTCCTCGGAATACTCTTCAGTTTAACTGATTCTTTGAGTCGAAAGTGAACACTAAAAGAAATAATTACAGAAAAGCAATTAAGTACACAACCAAGTAAGTCAAATTGCTTTTTTTTTTTTAGTGTGTGTGTGTGTGTGTGTGTGTGTGTGCGTGTGTCTTACAAAACTTCCCGTTTGAAACCTTGCCTCTACATACTACTAAAAGTTATTCTGTGTTCAACTATACGATCGCTGCAGACCTCTCTCAATCCAATTTGCATCAAGGTAACAATAAATATTACAATTCACCCATAACTGTACCCAACCTAGACTACATTTTTCTTCTGTTCCTTTTTCTTAACATATACCGTATGAAATTTGTTTAATTTGGTTTTCTCTGTATACTGTTCTTAGATTATTATATTACCGTATTAAATAGATGTTATGTGTTCTCTAGTTTAATGTTTTGGTAAATTTGAGGGTTAATATTCAGATTCATGATTTCCCAGACTTTTGTATTAACTCTATTGCTCTACGGAATCGAGTGTCACCTGTAAATTATTAAAAATATTGTATAGAATTAATTACCTGCATACTGTCTGTATAATGTGTCTACGAATTATGAACGTTGTGAGAATATCTAAGGTAAATAATGACATGGCAAAATAACGTTTTGTATATTTTCGAAAGAACTTTAAAAAATAGAAAAACTAAATAAAAGAAAAAGAAAAATACAAATACAAATACAAAAAAAAAAAAAAATAATAAAACAGTAAATAAATAAATAAATTAAATAAACAATAATAAAATATGTAAATAAAAAATATCTTTTATAAATATAAATTATACTGAATATATTAAATAAATAAATTGGTCGCTTATCTTGATCTTTAATAGTGTACTGATTCTTTGTAATCTCTTATTTCGTACAATTATGTATGGGGTCACCTCACTGTGCCCGAACCAATTGTTATATATTACTGAGGCAGTCAAGGATAGCAAATGATAAAACAGTAGGGGATTACAGTATAGTTTATTTTCCAAAAGACCAACAGTGGATTAACATTTTACAGTCCAACAAAATGGGAGATAAAATCAGCATATTCTGTTGCAGATTAATGCCATGTGAAGAGGAACATTTGCTGTAGGCGTATGTCAGACTGCGGGCACAGTGAGGTTAAACCTCTAACAACACAAGTGTTAACTATTAAAGCGTATCTGTGGGTCTGATAAATGGTCTGATAAAATTCTTTATACTTAGATTAATGTTTTGATAGGCGAACGGTCTTTCATACCAAAGTTTAACAATAATAATAATAATAATAATAATAATAATAATAATAATAATAATAATAATAATAATAATAATAATAATAAAAAAAAAAAAAAAAAAAAAAAAAAAAAAGAAATGAAACTAATAATAATTATCCTTCGATCAACTTTTTACGATGTGAGAATAAGGAAACATTTGTCAGTGTCAGTCCTTGTTTGCGAATCAACCTGTAAGTTTATTATTAGTTCACCCAATGCTCCACTAGGTGCGTATCTAGAATTTGAAGGAGATACATTTATCTTTGATATGAGATTTCTGGCAAATTTTTACTTCCCAGTTATATTATTAAATATTTAATATACATTACAAAAATAATCTTACTTTGAAGGATTGTTATAGAAATATTAATTTATTCAAAGCAAATAAAATTTGTATCACTAGATCTCTTATATTATTTTTTCCCCCACCATTTGTAAACATCCTTTACAAGAGCTTTGTATATACCTACAGAAATTGATGAAACTGAACATATACTAAATGAGCGGATAACGGAGAACCTGTTTCAAGTTATTATTAACTTATTGTTTTGGGCAGATTATAATTTCTATAAACTACATGTAAAGGAAATCATTAATTAATAAACTAAAAAGACAAAACAACAACAACAACAACAACAACAGAAGAATAAGAGTAATAATGTTTAAAATAAAAAAAAATAAATAATGCAAGTGATGATGGTAGTAGCATCAGTAATAATAGTGGTAGTGGTAGTTATAGTAGTAGCAATAGTAGTAAGGAGGAATTTCATCAACAAAACCTGAGAATTGTGAGCAAACAATTCAAATCTATCTATCTATTTATCTATCTATCTATCTATCTATCTATCTATCTATCTATCTATCAAAAGAAAACAACAACAACAGAAGAATAAGAGTAATAATATTTAAAATAAAAAATAAATAATGGAAATGATGATGGCAGTAACATCAGTAATAGTAGTGGTAGTGGTAGTGGTAGTAGTAGTAGCAACAGTAGTAATGAACTTCATCAACAAAAAATGAGAATTGTGAGCAAACAATTCAAATCTATTTATCTATCTATCTATCTATCTATCTATCTATTTATCTATTTATCTATCTAACTATGAAAAAGCAGTATTGCATGTTATACAGGAAAATCGGTGATACTATAGTATGTCAACCCTCCCATAACTTTGTTAACGACATAACTATGTCTCTCCTCTAATTTCTATCCAGGCTCTATTTTAAAAACAGAAATGGAAAACCAAAATTTATGTATAGGACAGATTAATATATTCTGTTTTATAAACATATTTTTATTTTATTATTATTGTTACTATTGCAATATTTTATTTATTATATAATATTTTTAATTTAACAATTTTGACATAAAACCATCATTTGTTAACTTATGCTGATGTACTGAATATCTTACAAAGTAATATCTATATGCCATTATTTTATAATTAAAGCAAAAAAATTCATTAATGGTTCGTAATGTTTCGTAATGTCTTTATTTTATGTACTTTGTGATTAACGCGACACGTGATTATTTTGTCTGAATAAAGCTGAACACACGTCATTTTCCGCTTGAAACTTTGCCTCTACGTACTACTAAGTTATTCTGTGTTCAACTATACGATCGCGGCAGCCCCCTAAATTTTACAATTCACCCATAACTATACCCAACGTAGTCTACATTTTTATTTTTATTTTATTTTATTTTATTTTATTTTTATTTTAATTTATTTATTTTTTTATATTAAATCATATGAAAATGTAGATATGTGTAATCAATGTTATCTGTATTTGCAGACGCAGTGACTGGCTTTTCTTTTCTTTCTCTTTCATTCTTTCTTTCTTTCTTTCTTATTTATTTATTTATTAATTATTTTTTTATGTAACTTTTTGTAAATTTGTTTGGATGTTTATTATTATTACTGTTATTATTACAATATTTTATTTATTTACATTAATTTTTTTTTTTACCTAAAATCATCATTCACTTATGATCATGAACAGAATATCTTACAAAATAATATCTCTATGCCAGTATTTTATAATCAGTGAGAGAAGGAAAAAAAAAAAAAAATAATAATAATAAAAGAAAATAATGAATAAATAAAAATAAAAATAAAATGGTTTTTGAATGGTTCATAACGTCTTTATTTTATGTACTTTGTGATTATCTTGAAATACTTATAATATATATATATATATATAATTAAAAAAGTAATATAAATAAATAAAATATAGCAATAATAATAATAATAATAATTAACATCTATTTAAAAAATAAAAAATAAAAAATAAAATATTTATTATTTTTTTTTTTATATATATATCTATATATAATTTCCGGTCTGGATTGATTTTTTTTTTTTTTAAATCATAAGAAAATGTACATATGTGAAATCAATGTTATCTGTATTTGCAGACGCACTAACTGGCTTGGAAATTCCGAACTATTTATATCTCCTATGCGACAGATAAATCTGAACAAGCCGTAATTTCCGTCTCGAAACCTTGGCTCGACGTATACACTATTAAGTTATCCTGTTCAGGAAATATTCAAATATTCCTCGGAATACTCTTCAATTTAACTGATTCTTTCAGTCGAAAGTGAACATTAAAGAAAATCATTTCATAAAAGCAAATAAGTACACATCCAAGTAAGTCAAATTGCTTTTTTTTTTTTTTTTGTGTGTGTGTGTTTGTGTGTGCGTGTGTGTGTGTCTTACAAAACTTCCCGCTTGAAACCTTGCTTCTACGTACTATTAAGTTATTCTGTGTTCAACTATACGATCGCGGCAGCCCTCTCTCAATCCAATTTCCATCAAGGTAACAATAAATTTTACATACCTCATAACTATACCCAACGTAGTCTACATTTTTCTTCTGTTCCTTTTTCTTAACATATACCGTATGAAATTTCTTTAACTTCTTTTTGTCTGTATAATGTTCTTATATTATTATATTTCCGTATTAAATAAATGTTATGTGTTCTTAAGTTTAATGTTTTGGTAAATTTGAGGGTTAATATTTAGATTCGCGATTTCCCAGACTTTTGTATTAACTCTATTGCTGTATGAAATCGAGTGTCACCTGTAAATTATTAAAAATATTGTATAGAATTAATTATCTGCATACTGTCTGTATAACTAAAGCGATATAAGCGTTCAGTCGTATCACTTAAATCAGGGGAGAGAGGGTCAGACAGCTATGCAGTGTTTTGTAGGAGGACCAAGATATCAAATGTATTACACACACACACATACACCCCGATCTCTCTCTCTCTCTCTCTCTCTCTCTCTCTCTCTCTCTCTCTCTCTCTCTCTCTCTCTCTCTCTCTCTCTCTCTCTCTCTCTCTCTCTCTCTCTCTCTCTCTCTCTCTCTCTCTCTCTCTCTCTCTCTCTCTCAGTTGTATCTTCAGTAATATGATAAAATAATATGATAATTATGAATAAACCATAATAAAACCACAATATCTAACGATGATGTTAGATCAGGATTGCCATCGGACCGGATAATTGGTGTTCAAGTGTTCAGTTGGTGGGCCTGACTGAAATCCCCCGAGGCGCAAGTGTTGCCGACCCCTGTCTTAATTCATGTTTCCACACACCCATAATATTTCATTTTCCGCCGCCATATTCATTATCATATTGTGTTTTTATGTTGTTTTTTGTTTAGTTCAGTTGTTCACCAAGCGTTAATACTTCATTTGTTAGTAGGCATTATTCATAGGCACAATGGTGAAGCGATGTGCTTTGGGGACATGCAAATCGGATGAACGGTACGAAAGTCGACAACATCTGACATATATACCGTGTCCGAAGCTGAAAAACACGAGAAATATGCGGACGACAACATTCTGAAAAAAAAGAATGTCTTTTATAAACATGACCATATTTTCAAATAATAATAATAATAATAGACATAGCTGACATTTAGCTATATACGAATTACCTAAATATGAATAATGTATATGCCCATACACAGCATTGAACAGAAGAAAAGAAGAAAGAAATGTTTTATTTCATGATACACTCAACACTTTTTATTTACGGTTATGTCGTGTCGGACATACGGTTAAGAACCACACTATATTGAGAGAGAAACCCTCTGTTGCCACTGTTACTATTTTTGATTAGCAGTACCATCGCACAGATAGGGTGGTACATACCAATTATAGTGCACTGGTTGGACTAATGGATCCACAGACAGTGTTAAAAAAACGAAAAACAGTAATGTGTGTGTGTGTTGCATATGACCAAAATTGGTTTTGAGGTGAATTCAAACTAAACAGCTTGACGATTTATTGTAAAAGTTCAACTATTACAATTAGTCTTGAAAAAGACACGTGTGTCATTTGTTATCTTCTGGTTTGTTACTTTTCTTTTTCTTGTAATAAACCATGCTTCAATATCAGTTTAATACCAAAATACACTCATCCAGCTTTACAGGAGCAGTTAGCCTCTGATAGCTGTTTTGTCACCAAGCAAACCTGAATATGTGGTTTGTGTGTCGAGTCGTTTTTCCGGAAATTTTTTATATCATTGATGTAGCCTTGTCGTCGATGCAGATATAATGGACTGATAGCTACAGTTTGTTTGACAACATTAAAAAAAAATAATAAAAAAAAAAAAAATGAAGAAAATTATTATTTAAGGCCAGATAGCAGAGACATAAATGGACATAACTGAAAAGTGTGAAGAATATATATATATAATACGTACATGTTTATGAGTGTATGTGTGTATATACATATATATATGTTGTTTTGGATTTTGAATATTCTCTGTGAAATCTACGTCTGACTAGACTCTTCACAGACAACATTCGGGAACGCTGTGGCGCAGGAGGATAAAGTCCAGTCACGACTTCAAACCCTCGTCAGATGCCGCTGATGAGACTCGAACGTATGTCACCCTATCGCTCGCACTACCGTTCGGCCATCAAGACCACCTTTACATATGTGCGTGTGTATTTAAATAAATAAACACACACACACACAAACATACACACAAATATAAATATACAGGTACCGAACCAATTATCCGGCGTCCTGAAATCCCGAAGGACCAGAAAATCGGAATTTTTTTTCCGACGCTACCTTTGTAGTTCGCGCGCGTTGACGTTCATTTCACTCGCCGCATTGTTTACGTGTCGAGTCACCACAGTTGTGTATTGTCAATTTTCTTTATGTTTTTAATATTAAAATGTTTATGCCTAATTATTTACGTATTTAAATGCCTTGGTACCAGAAAATCGGAAAATCCAGAAATTCCGGAAGGTATAGGCCCCAAGGACTTCGGATAATGGATCCGGTACTTCTGTGTGTGTGTGTGTGTGTGTGTGTGTGTGTGTGTGTGTGTGTGTGTGTGTGTGTGTATGTATGTATGTATGTATATATATATATGTATGTATGTATGTATATATATATATGTATGTATGTATGTATGTATGTATGTATGTATGTATGTATGTATGTATGTATGTATGTTTTTGTAACCAAATACACTGTTTGTATGGAATTTAGAGAAATAATAACAGTTCAGTTTTATTTTCAGAAATAATCAATATGACAATATGACACATGGAACAATGTTTAGATGTGGCCACGATGTATGTGATGAGATAGAACAGTACTGTGTACCTGAAGACAACACGTGCTATTACTGCAAAGACATCAGTGATTTGTGCTTCACAAAGCGTTTGAATTTCCCTAAACAGTGTGCTCGTTTCTGTAAAGGTAGGTAGATGTGTATGTATGTATGTGTTTGTGTTTGTGTTTGTGTTTAGTTGTATGTATGTGTGTGTGTGTAGTTGTGTGTATGTCTGTGTGTAAGTTCGAATGTGTGTATGTGTCCTTTTTGTGTTAGTATCCGCATGTATGTTTTTGAATATTTGTGCATGAATGTTTTAAAGGTTTTTCTGTTAAAAATATTTTTGCTATTTGTATGTTTTTTAAAATGTTTCTATAAACAAACAGTCTTTCTAGGCTAGATGATACTATATTTTATAACACTACTGTCACAATTTTTTATGTGTTTTATTATTTGACAAATAAATAAATAAATAAACAGATAAAACCAGAAAAAAACAAATAAACAAACAAATAAATAAATAAATAAATTTGTTTGTATCTTTGTGTGTAAACATGTGATACATGTATGTATGCATGTTTACAAGTTTTTATTTTTAATCTCATTTTTATGTGTAATATGTATTTTTTCTATGTATGTCTGTGTGTTATATTTGTTTTTAAAATTCCACACTCCTGGAAAATCAAACATTTTAATTTTATGTTTAGGGATTTTATTGATTTAAATTTGATCAAAAAATTATATAATGTTTTTGTATATATCATCTATATATATGTTGATGTGTGTGTGTGTTTATGTGTTTTATATATGTTATAAAGTTTATGTGGATATATGTATTTATATTTATGTGTGTATGTATGTGTATGTATGTATATATATATGTATGTGTGTATCTAGGTATATTTGTGTGTGTATGTGTGTGTGTTTAAGAATTAAAAAACTCAGTGGCACAGTAATGTTTTTATTAAAAACAAATTATTTTCTAATTTTATCTCTAGGGATTTAAGTTGATTTAGAGTTGACCACTGTAATGTATATTACAGTGTGCTTTGGTCATTTGACTATATATTTATGCACGAGTATGCGTGTGTGCGTGTGTGTGTGTTGTATTAGTTATAAAATATCTAATATTTGTATGTTTTAAAATGTTTCTAGGCTAGATGATGCTTTATTTTATAACATTACTATAACATTTTTTTATTATGTCTTTCTATTTGCGAAATAAATAAATAAATAAATAAATAAATAAATAAACAGACAAATAAATACATAAATAAATAAATAAATAAATAGACACAGATTTTCACATAATTACAGCTTTTGTGTATTTTATCTCAATTTACAATCAGAGAAAGGTAAATGTTATTATTATTACAGCGAGAAAATAATAAACATTTGTATCTTTGTGTGTGTGTGTGCGCGCGTGTGACTGAATATATGTATTTGTCATTGTTTGTATATCAGGATATATATGTATGTATGTATGTATGTTTGTATGTATTATGGCAGTGTATATATATGTATGTTTGTAGGTATGTGTATTTGTATATATGTTGCTGTGTTTATGTATTTATGTATGTATGTTTGTATATATATGTATGTATGTATGTGTGTATATTTTACATTTTGGGTTATAACATTTTGGGTTTTGGTTTCATTTTGTACAGAGTAACAACTTTTTTTGTGCTTATTTTATCAGATTATATTTGTCTTTGTTTTTGTTTCAGTATTCCTTGGTAATCAGATAACGAAAGGTAAGGCTTATTATTATTAGAGCTATAAAATAATAAATGTTTTGTGTGTATATCTGTGTATCAATGTATGTTTATGTGGATAATGTATGTACGTATGTATGTAGTTTGCTTGATAAAAATGGCTAAATTTATACTTTTTTCTAAAGGTGATGTTACAAAGTTACTTTGATTGTATTTCAGATCTTCCACAACATAACGAAATCCTTTATATAGCACTTGTCATAGCATGTCTAATAGCAGTAGTAGTATTATCAGCTGCAGCTGTACTGGTTTTCCTAAAATGGAGAAGACTGAGTAAGAACAAACATGAACACGATGTTGAAAAAGTTGAAGAACAAACAGAACTAATGAAAAAAGAAAAAACAGCAGGTGAGTTATACATCTATTTTTCCAGTTATCAAAGTCTGAAAACACACTTACACACACACACCCGCACAAACACATACACACAGACACACAACACTGCATATGTTTCAATTCAGATTAATTTTCAGTTCTGTCAAAAATACATAAATTTGTTTTTACGTGCCAGTCAATAGTCTAAATGCACTGTGTATTCTTTCAATATTTTATTTGTTTCTTCTAACCACTTTTTGCTAATAATAAAGAATGGATGCTGTTGTTGCAGAAGTAACATACGAACTCTGACATCTCCTTGCTTTCTAAATGTCTGTATGACTGGATATCTACCTGTGTGTGTGTGTGTGTGTGTGGAGAGAGATATATATTGCGACGTTATGAAAATGATTGTGTCTATTTATAAGATTTCCCAAATGTTTGAGTCTATTGTATGATTTCCTATTACTCACTTTTTGTATTTAAATGTATGCAATGAATGTTGCTGCTTTTTTATTACCAGTTGTAGTCTGTCATTGTTTGACTGTGACAGGCATCGTTGAAAAATAGCTTGATCCTATTAGCATGTTAATTTTTTCACTCTCTCACTCACTCATGCATGCATCGCTCACTGTCTCATCCATTCACTTAGTCACTTGCTCATGCATATATATATACACACATGTACAGATACATACATTAATGCACGAAATAATAATTATTTAATCGTATTGGTCTTATCCATACAAACAACCTTTAAAGTATGAGTCAATGCTAATTTGGATATAGCCAAATCGTTTTCTGACAACTTATAACAAATCAGTCCTCGTCAAACAAAATGATGTCATCATCACTGATGCAAATAAAGAGCGAAAATTACAATACTCATCCAGTTTCTTGATGTTACATTTTTACTGTCATACTTTATCATTAGCAAAGACTAGTTGTCACTTATTTAAAAAAAAAAAAAAAAATGCATTTTTACCATTTGTTCATACTGTCAAAGAAGAGGTCTACATTAAGGTCAAATTGAAGATCATTATTGTTAATTTGAACAAACAAAATTTGTTTGTGTAAAATGTTTTCTTTAATGTCTTGCTGTGTCGTTGCAGTAACAGCATTAATTTTTGTTCAGTTTATAACAACTTCTGACTTAAGCTATTACGTGTTTTTCAGAGTAATTATGGCAATAATATTAATGCCGTCTAAAAATTTGTAGATGAAATATAATTTGTATATGTTGTACATTGAAAAAGAAATTTCTGAGTAGTAGATTTATATATTTTTAACAATGCTTATTTCATTTTCTTTTTTATTATTGTATTTATTATTTGTTTGTTTGCTTTTTTGTTTTTTCTCATGGAGTTATATTAAGTGACTAATAAAAGATATGAGTATATTCAGTTTTAATTTTTCTAGAGAACAAGATCGTATTGCAGAACGTGTGTGCTGAATCACAGATAGAGGCAGGAGATGGAGCTGGGGACACAGATAAAACAACTTTGTGTCAGGCAGTTTCCAACGGGGATATCCACAGCAGCAGTGATGCAAAAGAAGGAGAGGATGTCGATGCTAATAGAAGTTCTAGAAGTGTGTTGTATCAGGTAATAAGTGAAACATATCAAGATCATCCTGTTTCCAGAAACAGAAAAAGAAACACTGATGATGATACAGTGATTATCATACATAATAAGAACAAATGTATTCCAATTGGATCTGATCATCATATTGAACTGAAACCAGTCATTCGAGCCGAAGATAAAGAGAACGGAGTAAAGACTGAAAAACTTCATTAATAAATCCTAATTTAATTATTTTATTTTATTTTAAAAACGAAACTTTTTTATTTTATTTATTTATTTTATTTGTTTATTTATTTATTTCATTTTATTTATTTATTTATTTTATTTATTTATTTGTTTGTTTTTATTTATTTTACTTATTTTATTTATTCAATAATTTAATTTTTAATTTTATTCATTTTTTGTTTTTTTAATTTGTTTATATATTTATTTTATTTTATTTTATTTTATTTATTTATTTTATTTTATTTAATTTAATATTTATTTCATTTTATTTATTATTTATTTATTTTATTTATTTATTTGTTTGTTCACTTATTTATGTTTTTATTTTTATTTATTCAGTAATTTAATTTTTAATAATGCTGTTTTTTATTTTATTTCAATTTGTTTACATAATTGTTTTATTTATTTTATTTATTTATTTATTTTATTTATTTATTTATTTGTTTATTTATTTATTTATTTATTATTTTATTTATTTATTTATTATTTTATTTAATATTTATTTCATTTTATTTCATTTTAATTGTTATTTATTTACTTTATTTATTTTCCTGTTTACTTATTTATTTTATTTTATTTTTATTTATTCAATAATTTAATTGTTAATTTTATTTCAATTTTTAAATATTTATTTCATTTATTTTTTATTAATTTAATTTTATTTTATTTATTTTATATTTATTTAATTTTATTTCATTTTATTTATTTATTAATTTTATTTAATTTAATTTTATTATATATTTATTTATTTATTAATTTAATTTTTAATTTAATTTTATTCATTCATTCATTTAAGCTTGTGTTTATTGAAGTTTAGTTTTGTTTTCAATAGTGTAAACAAACCATATTAAAATAATCTCCTTTTGTAACTACTTTTCTTTTGATTTTATTATGTTGATATATGTTTGCTTCGATATCATGTTTCTATTTCGGACTGTTTACTTAATCTAATAGATTATTTTACAGGATAGATTATTGTAAAACTAAAAAACTCATTCAGATGAATAATATTTGCGAACGTCAGAACACAAAGAAACTTAATAAGTTAGATGATGTCACCATTTGATATAGAGTATGTTATTTATGGAGGTTAGAAGTATGCTTTGTTTTACTACATAATGTGTCTGACTTATTTGTTTAAGATTATTTTATAATGTATTGGTTTGAGGAATAGCTCATGGGGGTTAAATTTAATTTAATCATTACACAGAAGAAAACTTAAGCTTAATTGATAACAAGATGTAATTTAACCAATAACGTAATATCTGTTGTTATTTACCACTTCTTCCCAACATTCAACAAGTTTTTCGATGAAATCGATCAAAATTTGAATCAATTATGAACCGCAATGACTTATTCCTCAACCCAATACATGAATACTGAATGTGTAGTACAATTATTTAGTTAATGAACCAAATATGCAAAATTACAAGTTAACAATGTCGAAAGCCAAATAGTAAAAATATATAAACAAAGATAAATTCAATACAAAACGAAAAAAAAAGAGTATATCTTGGATGAATAATATTTGCCAAAGTCAAACCAATTTATTTATTTTATTTTATTTTATTTATTTCATTATGGTAAAAAAAAAAAAAAAAAACATATAGAGTAGTTAACATATGATATGTAACAAACCATACCATAAAATATTTTCTTCTTTCTTCTTCACTAGCTACAGATAACTAGGGTTTTATTTTTTATTTATTATTATTTTAATGAGAGGTAATTATATAAATTGCAATACCCACCTCCTTTAAATGGAACAAGGGCACATTTAGAAATTTCCCTGATAGACTTCAGTTCCATACATTTTTTCTTGTTTTTCCTACTTCAGTACAGTGTCCATAACAATGGCTGCAAGCTGATAGAACAACAGTAGAATTAACTTAGTATTAACATATTTGATTATTGTAGACATATTAGTTTTGTTTGTGGTATATGTGTAACTATTATAGACATATTAATACTTTGTTTTGAAGTGTTTGGCTTTATCAGTATGTAACGTATGTTTCAGTAATAATTATGTCGAGGGTTCACTGTAACAGTGTACATGAATTCATTAGAAAAACATGGGGAGAAATCTTCTTGGATCCGAATGAGATCACAAATATTATTTTACACCGGCACCATCTAAATTAAGTTTGTATGATGATATCATCAGATACCAGTGAAACAGACAAGATTAAATCCTCGCCAGACTATCCTTGGTCTACCCCATGGTGTAAAATAGCTCTTTATATTCCATGGAATGTTTTGGCTTACAGATTATACCCGATCATACGCTCTTATGTTATTCATAAGTTGGTCTGTGTTTAAATGTTCTTTACAAGATAACATGAATGACACGATACAGTCAGTTTAAACCACACACAATTCACATAAGATCTTGAGAATGACTCGGATCACTTCAGAGATGTAATGAGGGTTTAGATATAATTATAGGTTTCTTAGATCATTTATCAATAAACAAAAAAATAAAAAAATGGGTTAGATCATTTATTTGCTAAATCACCATATCCATTTGCACTGAATGAAAAGCTCAGTAAAACAAATAAAAATAATACATGTAAATGTTCGGAAGATTTCATAAAATGTCTGTCTGATCAATACTTTGTTATAATTTGTAACATAATTTTAATTCTTGAAGTGTAGAAAGATCTTGAACTTTCAGAATATTTAGCTTTTTTATAAATTGGTTCTGTTGAAGTAGCCAGAATATATTCTAGGCGTAAACAGTCTAGTACTCTTTAACCCCAGGGATAGTTTGGACAGGGGGTATTTATCCTGGGCTGTTACACAACTAAAGTACATCAAAAGAACAAAAACTTGATATATTTAATTCTTCTTTTGTGATATAGTTCATGTTTTGTATTGCTGTTGTTATTTTTGTAATAATTGTGATAGTGTTAGTGTTTGCTTTACTTTGTCAGCTTTAGGTTTTTCTAATTATAATCAATAAAGTTTGAATAGTTTATTATTTGTTATTATTGCTTGTTATTGTTCCTTTTGTTGTTGTTATTGTCGTTATTATTAGTATTTGTTGTTGTTGTTGCACAATGTGTAGGGTAGCGTTTAGCGCTTAACCCTTTCACTCCTAGACTTTAAGCATGATAAAGATATCAAAGTTCGCTTAACATTTTATTTAGTTTACTTTTAAATGGGCTGGGTACCGACGAGACAAATTTAATGTTCAGTGAACAGATTACTTATTGTCCTTATTTCACTGTCATGGATTATGAGACATTACGCACTATTAAAAAAATCAATTACATCAGACAAACACACCTTAAACAAAACCATAACAATAAATAAACAAATTAATTCACTTACAGATTGACTGGTTGAACAGCTGATTGAACTACCGATGGATCTGCTGATTGACGAATTAATTGACCAGCTGATTAAATTAATCAAAAAAAAAAAATAATAATAATAATAATAACAATAATAAAAAATTAATAATAAAAAAAACCTACTTTCAGACTAAAGGACCTGATACTAACCAGGTTATCGGATCTTAACAACTTTCTTATTCTTATTCTTTTCAGGTGTACAGCTAAACTTATCGTTTCAGGCTTGAAAAAGAGGAAATAAAAATTAAACAACGTAACATAGGTCAAATGAAAGTTTGCCTACACTTGTAGATACATTCAGCGCAAATTGACTACTACTGTCTTTAATTACTGATGTTGTTCACGTGTATGTAATATTTTTTGAAACTGCCCAAAATTAAAAATTAAAGAAATTTGGGATATGTTGGATGATAAAGAAACAGCCAGCAATGAGATGAAAATGTCAAGAGCGCCCAAGAACTGAACAGCAAATAGGACCTGACCGTCACGAATCTCGTTATGAAAAGAACAAACTGGACGAAAACAACAATATCGAGTTCGTTACGATTCCATCTGCTCGACTCTCTCTTTTGTCCTTTCTCTTTCCTTCCCCAAACACTTTTCTGCGACACACACGCCCTCTGGCCTGTCAGAAAGCGGGGCTGTCGTAGGCGTCCTTCACAACAGCTTGCTCTGATTAGCACGTTAATTGTTTTTCAGTCTGTAATTAAGCAGAGAAGGAGAAGGCCAACACGAGAGCACAGTCAGGCGGGGAAACCAATGTTTCTGAAATTACATTGTCTTCACGGACGACTATGCTAAGCAATTGTCTATACTTATTTTGATAGGGTGTAACGTGCAGTTAACCTGTGTCAACAACATTTACTATACCTAAAATTTTAATTGTCTATTCTTATTTTGGTAGGGTTTAATGTGCAGTTAACCTGTGTCAACAACATTTACTATACCTAAAATTTTAATTGTCTATTCTTATTTTGGTAGGGTTTAATGTGCAGTTAACCTGTGTCAACAACATTTACTATACCTAAAATTTTAATTGTTTATTCTTATTTTGGTAGGGTGTAATGTGCAGTTAACCTGTGTCAACAACATTTATTATACCTAAAATTTTAATTGTTTATTCTGTCCTCCGTGTAGATTCTTATTTTATCTTTGTTCCCCGTATGGCCTTACTTGTGTTATTAAACAAAATTACTTAAATATATGTTGTATTGATTACATAGAGTATTATTATTAAGTCACCTCTAGATTATAATTAAATAATTAACTTGTATCTTAACTGGTGTTGTGTTTATTTCTCTTGTGGATAGATAGACTTATTGATTTATATAGACTGCTGTCAAATTAGCGTTTAAATTCCTTGTTAAGTGGCCATTAAAGAACCTTGTTACCCTTAATGTAACATCTAAGATGTTTAATGTTTTATATACATACATAAATATTTACATACATATATACATACATACATATTTATTTTTTGTTTCTGTGAATGTTTTATATAGTCTAAGCTTCTTAAAATATATGCAGATAATTATAGTTGTTTTTAAATTTTATTATTATTTCATGTATATATATAGATATAAAGTTACGAGTCAAGTCTTAATATTTGTGACATTTTCTATATTTTCGAAAGAAATTTAAAAAAAATATTTAAAAGTAATAAAAATAAATAAATAATATTAATAATATAAAATAAAATAAAATAAAATAAATAAATAAATAAATAAATAAATAAATAAACAATGATAAAATAATAATAAAAAAATGTTTTATAAATTAAATAGTACTAAGTATATTAAATAAATAAATTGGTCGCTTATCTTGATCTTTAATACTGTACCGTTTCTTTGTAATATCTTATTTCGTACAATGACGTATGGGGTCACCTCCCTGTGCCCGAGCCTATTGTTATATATTACTTAAGCAGTCAAGGATAGCAAATGATAAAACAGTAGGGGCTTACAGTATAGTTTATTTTCCAAAAGACCAACAATGGATTAACATTTTACAGTCCAACAAAATGGGAGATGAAATCAGCATATTCTGTTGCAGTTTACTGACATGTGAAGAGGAGCCTTTGCTGTAGGCGTATGTCAGACTGCGGGCACAGTGAGGTTAAACCTGTAACAACACAAGTGTAAACTATTAAAGCGTACCTGTGGGTCTGATAAATGGTTTGATAACATTCTTAATACTTATATTACTGTTTTGATAGGCGAACGGTCTTTCATAGCAAAGTTTAACAACAACAACAGCAATAATAATAATAATAATAACGATATGGCGGACTAATAGCATTTTTTTCTTGTCTTGTTGATATAACTCGTTACAAATTAACACTGGACTGAAAAAACGTAACTTGGAAGTATAAAGAATATATTTATAGTACATTTTTCTAATCACCAAAGAGAGATTATAATTTCGATAAACTACATGTAAAGGAAATCATTAATTAATAAATTAAAAAGACAAAACAAAACAAAACAACAACAACAGAAGAATAAGAGTAATAATATTTAAAGAAAAAAATAAATAATGGAAGTGATGATGGCAGCAGCATCAATAATAGTAGTGATAGTGATAGTGGTAGTTGTAGTAGTAGTAGTAATAGTAGTAATGAACTTCATGAACAAAACCTGAGAATTGTGAGCAAACAATTCAAATCTATCTATCTATCTATTTGTGAAAAAGCAATAGTGCATATTATATAGGAAAATCGGTGATAATATAGTCTCTCAACCCTCCCATAAGTTTGTTAACGACATAACTATTTTCCTCGTCTAATTTCTTATCAAGCCTCTATTTTTAGAATAGAAATAGAAAACCAAAATTTATGATGAAAAATTGAGCAGTATAGGACACGTTATTATATTCTGTTTTATAAACATATTTCTATTTTATTTTGAATGATTTTATTATTTATTATTTATTTTATTTTATTTTATTTTATTTTATTTTATTTTATTTTAAATCATATGAAAATAGGTAATCATATGTAATCAATGTTTTCTGTCCCGTATCTGTATTTGCAGATGCAATGACTGGCTTTCTTTTCCTTCTTTCTTTCTTTCTTTCTTATTTATTTATTTATTATTTTTATTGTAACTTTTTGTAATGTTTTTAGATGTTTATTATTACTGTTGTAATTGCAATATTTTATTCATTTATATATTTTTAATTGAACAATTTTGAAATAAAACCATCATTTGTTAACTTATTTTCGTGTACTGCATATCTTATAAAGTAATATGTCTATGTCATTATTTTATAATTAAAGCCAGAAAAAAAGAAGAAAAAAAAGGTTTCTTGAATGGTTCGTAATCTCTATATTTTATGTACTTTGTAATTAACTTCAAGTAGCAATAATAATAATAATTAAATAAAAAACATAATAATAAATAAAAAACTAAAATAAAGACTTGCAATTTCCGGTATTGATTTACTTTTAATTTGGTAAATAGAACCATTTATATCGCTTAAGCGACACGTAATTATTTTGTATATTTTCTAAAGAAATTAAAAAAAACAAAACAAATTTAATATAATATATAAAAGTAATAAAAATAAATAAATAATATTAATAACATAAAATAAAATAAAATAAATAAATAAATAAATAAATAAATAAACAATGATAAAATAATAATACAAAAATGTTTTATAAATTAAATAGTACTAAGTATATTAAATAAATAAATTGGTCGGTTATCACGATCTTTAATAGTGTATTGTTTCTTTGTAATCTCTTATTTCGTACAATGACGTATGGGGTCACCTCCCTGTGCCCGAACCTATTGTTATATATTACTTAAGCAGTCAAGGATAGCAAATGATAAAACAGTAGGGGATTACAGTATAGTTTATTTTCCAAAAGACCAACAATGGATTAACATTTTACAGTCTAACAAAATGGGAGATGAAATCAGCATATTCTGTTGCAGTTTACTAACATGTCAAGAGGAGCCATTGCTGTAGGCGTATGTCAGACTGCGGGCACAGTGAGGTTAAACCTGTAACAACACAAGTGTAAACTATTAAAGCTTACCTGTGGGTCTGATCAATGGTCTGATAAAATTCTTAATACTTATATTACTGTTTTGATAGGCGAACGGTCTTTAATAGCAAAGTTTAATAATAATAATAATAATAATAATAATAATAATATATGGCGGACTAATAGCAGTTTTTTTTCTTTTGTTGATATAACTCGATACAAATTAACACTGGACTGAAAAAACGTAACTTGGAAGTATAAAGAATATATTTATAGTACATTTTTCTAATCACCAAGGAGAGATTATATTTTCTATAAACTACATGTAAAGGAAATCATTAATTAATAAATTAAAAAGACAAAACAAAACAACAGAAGAAGAAGAGAAATAATATTTAAAGTAAAAAATAAATAATGGAAGTGATGATGGCAGTAGCATCAGTAATAGTAGTGGTAGTTGTAGTAGTAGTAGCAATAGCAGTAATGAACTTCATCAACAAAACCTGAGAATTGTGAGCAAACAATTCAAATCTATCTATGTATGTATGTATGAATGAATGTATGTATGTATCTATTTATCTATCTATGAAAAAGCTATATTGCATCTTATACAGGTGATACTATAGTCTCTCAAGCCTGCCATAAGTTTGTTAACGACATAATTATTTTCCTCCTCTAATTTCTTATCCAGTCTCTATTTTAAAAATAGAAATGGAAAACCAAAATTTATATCCGAAAATTGAGCGATATAGGACATATTATTATATTCTGTTTTATAAACATATTTCTATTTACTTTTGAATCATTTTATTATTTATTTTTTATTTTTATTTTTATTTAATTTAATTTTATTTCATTTTATTTTAAATCATAAGAAAATGTGTAATCATATGTAATCAATGTTACCTGTCCCGTAGCTCTATTTGCAGATGCAATTACAGGCTTTCTTTTCCTTCTTTCTTTCTTTCTTTCTTATTTATTTATTTATTTGTTATTTTTATTGTAACGTTTTGTAATGTTTTTAGATGTTTATTATTATTATTATTGTTATTATTGCAATATTTTATCTATTTATATATTTTTAATTTAACAATTTTGATATAAAGCCATCACTTCTTAACTTATGTTCATGTACTGAATATCTTACAAAGCAAGATCGCTATGCCATTATTTTATAATTAAAACAAGAGAAAAAGGAGAGAGAGAAAAAAAGGCTTCTTGAATGCTTCGTAATATCTTTATTTTATGTACTTTGGGATTAACTTGAAGAAGCAATAATAATAATAATTCAACTTTAAAAAATTAATAATAATAATAAAAAATTAAAATAAAGACACATAATTTCCGGTATGGATTTACTATTAACTTGGAAATTAGAACTATTTATATCGCTTACGCGACACGTGATTATTTTGTCTGAATAAATCTGAACACACGTCATTTCACGCTTGGAACCTTGCCTCTACGTACTATTAAGTTATTGTTTGTTCAACTATTCGATCGCGACAGCCTTCTCTCAATCCAATTTCCATCCAGAAAGAATACATTTTACAATTCACTCATAACTATACCGAACCTAGCCTACATTTTTCTACTGTTCCTTTTTCTCAACATATACCGTATGAAATTTGTTTAATTCATTTTTGTCTGTATATCGTTCTTAGATTATTATATTACCGTATTAAATAGATGTTATGTGTTCTAAAATTTAATGGTTTGGTAAATTTGAGGGTTAATATTTAGATTCGCGACTTCCCAAACTTTTGTATTAACTCTATTGCTCTATGAAATAGAGTGTCACATGTAAATTATTAAAAATATTGTATGGAATTAATTACCTGCATACTGTCTGTATAATGTGTCTACGAATTATGAACGTTCTGGGAATATCTGAGGTAAATAATGACACGGCAAAATAACGTTTTCTATATTTTCGAAAGAAATTAAAAGAGTAATAATAAAATACAAAATAAAAAATAAATAAAAATAAAAATAAAAATAAAATAAAGACATAATTTCCGGTATGGATTTACTTTTAATTTGGAAAATAGAACTATTTATATCGCTTACGCAACACGTCATTATTTTGTCTGAATAAAGCTGAACACACGTCATTTTCCGCTTGAAACCTTGCCACTACGCACTCTTAACTTATTCTGTGTTCAACTACACGATTGCGGCAGTCCTATATCAATCCAATTTCCATCAAGGTAAGAATACAATTTACAATTCACCTATAACTATACCCAACCTCGTCTACATTTTCATTCCTTCCTTTTTCTTAACATATATCGTATGAAATTTGTTTAATTTGTTTTTGTCTGTATATTGTTCTTATATTATTATATTACCGTATTAAATAAATTTATGTGTTCTTAATTTTAATGTTTTGGTACATTTGAGGGTTAATATTTAGATTCGCGATTTCACAGACTTTTGTATTAACTCTTTTGCTCTATGAAATCGGGTGTCACCTGTAAATTATTAAAAATATTGTATAGAATTAATTAGCTGCATACTTTATGTAAAATCTGTCTGCGAAATATGAACGTTGTGAGAATATCTAAGGTAAATAATGACACGGCAAAATAACGTTTTCTGTATTTTCGAAAGAAATTAAAAGAGTAATAATAAAATACAAAATAATAAATAAATAAATAAATAAAAATAAAATAAAATAAAGACATATAATTTCCGGTATGGATTTACTTTTAATTTGGAAAATAGAACTATTTATATCGCTTACGCGACACGTGATTATTTTGTCTGAATAAAGCTGAACACACGTCATTTTCCGCTTGAAACCTTGCCTCTACGTACCATTAACTTATTCTGTGTTCAACTACACGATTGTGGCAGTCCTATCTCAATCCAATTTCCATCAAGGTAAGAATACAATTTAGAATTCACCTATAACTATACCCAACCTCGTCTACATTTTCATTCCTTCCTTTTTCTTAACATATATCGTATGAAATTTGTTTAATTTGTTTTTGTCTGTATATTGTTCTTAGATTATTATATTACCGTATTAAATAGATATTATGTGTTCTAAAGTTTAATGTTTTGGTAAATTTGAAGGATAATATTTAGATTCTCGAATTCCCAGACTTTTGTATGAACTCTTTTGGTCTATGAAATCGAGTGTCACCTGTAAATTATTAAAAATATTGGTTAGAATTAATTACCTGCATACTTTCTGTAAAATCTATCTACGAAATATGAACGTTGTGAGAATATCTAAGGTAAATAATGACACGGCAAAATAACTTTTTGGATATTTTCGAAAGAAAAAAAAAATAAAATAAAATAAAATAAAATAAAATACCCCAAAACAACAACAAAACAACAACAAATAAATAAATAAATAAAAATAAAAATAAAATAAAATAAAGACGTGCAATTTCCGGTATGGATTTACTTTTAATTTGGAAAATAGAACTATTTATATCGCTTACGCGACACGTGATTATTTTGTGTGAAAAAAGCTGAACACACGTCGTTTCCCGCTTGAAACCTTGCCTCTACGTACTATTAAGTTATTCTGTGTTCAACTATACGATCGCGGCAGACCCCTCTCAATCCAATTTATATCAAGGTAACAATTTATTTTACAATTCACTCATAACTATACCCAACGTAGTCTACATTTTTCTTCCGTTCCTTTTTCTTAACATATACCGGATGAAATTTGTTTAATTTGTTTTTGTCTGTATATTGTTCGTAGATTGTTGTATTTCCGTATTAAATAAATGTTATGTGTTCTTAAGTTTAATGTTTTGGTAAATTTGAGGGTTAATATTTAGATAATCGATTTCCCAGACTTTTGTATTAACTCTATTGCTCTGTGAAATCGAGTTTCACCTGTAAATTATTAAAAATATTGTATAGAATTAATTATCTCCGTACTGTCTGTATAATCTGTCTGCGAAATATGAACGTTGTGAGAATATCTAAGGTAAATAATGACACGGCAAAATAACGTTTTGTATATTTTCGAAAGAAATTAAAAAATAATAATAATAACATACAAAAAAATACCAAATAAAAAAATAAAAATAAAAAAAAACTAAAATAAAGTAAAATAAAAACGTGCAATTTCCGGTATGGATTGATTTTTAACTTGGAAATTCCGAACTATTTATATCACTTACTTGACACGTGATTATTTTGTCTGAATAAATCTGAACACACGTCATTTCCCGATTGAAACCTTGCCTCTAAGTACTATTAAGTTATTCTGTGTTCAACTATACGATCGCGTCAGCCCTCTCTCAATCCAGTTTCCATCAAGGTAACAATTCATTTTACAATTCACTCATAACTATACCCAACGTAGTCTACATTTTTCTTCCGTTCCTTTTTCTTAACATATATCGTATGAAATGTGTTTAATTTGTTTTTGTCTTTATATTGTTGCTAGATTGTTATATTTCCGTATTAAATAAATGTTATGTGTTCTTAAGTTTAATGTTTTGGTAAATTTGAGGGTTAATATTTAGATTCGCGACATCCCAGAATTTTGTATTAACTCTTTTGCTCTATGAAATCGAATGTCACCTGTAAATTATTAAAAATATTGTATAGAATTAATTACCTGCAGACTGTCTGTATAATGTGTCTACGAAGTATGAACGTTGTGAGAGTATCTAAGGTAAATAATGACATGGCAAAATAACGTTTTGTATATTTTCGAATCAATCCAATTTCCATTAAGATAAACAATAAAATTCAAAATTCATCAATTTACCCAACGTAGTCTACATTTTTTTCTTCCGTTCCTTTTTCCTAAATATAAAATAAAATAAATTTGTTTAATTTGTTTTTGTCTGTATATTCTTCTGTATTATAATATTTCCGTATTAAATAAATGTTATGTGTTCTTAAGTTTAATGTTTTGACAAATTTGAGGGTTAATATTTAGATTCGCGACATCCCAGAATTTTGTATTAACTCTTTTGCTCTATGAAATCGAATGTCACCTGTAAATTATTAAAAATATTGTATAGAATTAATTACCTGCAGACTGTCTGTATAATGTGTCTACGAAATATGAACGTTGTGAGAAAATCTAAGGTAAATAATGTCATGGCAAAATAACGTTTTCTATATTTTGGAATGAAATTAAAAAAATAGAATAAATAAATAAAATGAAAATAAAAATACAAATACAAATACAATTAAAAATAAATAAATTAAAAAATAAATTAATAAATAAATAAATAAATAGTAATGATAATAATAATAATAAAAGTAATACATAAATAAATAAATTAAATAAACAATAATAAAATATGTAAATGAAAATATGTTTCATAAATATAAATTGTAGTGAATATATTAAATAAATAAATCGTACAATGACGTATGGGGTCACCTCACTGTGCCCGAACCTATTGTTATATATTACTTAAGCAGTCAAGGATAGCAAATGATAAAACAGTAGGGGATTACAGTATAGTTTATTTTCCAAAAGACCAACAATGTTTTACAGTCGAACAAAATGGGAGATGGAATCAGCATATTCTGTTGCAGGTTACTGCCATGTGAAGAGGAACATTTGCTGTAGGCGTATGTCAGACTGCGGGCACAGTGAGGTTAAACCTGTAACAACACAAGTGTAAACTATTAAAGTGTATCTGTGGGTCTGATAAATGGTGTGATAAAATTCTTAATACTTATATTACTGTTTTGATTGGCGTACTGTCCCTAATAGCAAAATTTAATAATAAAATTTTCACTTTCCAATTATGTTATTAAATATTTAATATACATTACAAAAATAATCTTACTTGGAAGGATTGTTATTGAAATACAGTGATACCTTCGTTCAATGACCGAGCTCGTATCTCAATTTGCTGGTATATAAAATTTATTTTCCCAACTGAAATTAATTGTTATATCATTAATCCATTCCAGTCCCCCATAAAACCATCCCGTGTTGTTTTATTTATTTATTTTTTGATTTTATTTTTTTTTATATTTTTTGATTTTTTTTTTTTTTGGTAACCTGTTTTTATATAAGAAAAATGTATTTATAAATGACAAATGTATAAAAGAAATAAAAGAGAATGAAAAGAAATAAATTAGTTTTGTAAAGTGGATTTATCTTGGAGATCAGTAAATTATTTTAACGCCTTTGGCTGGAGTTACAGCCTTTATACATTCCTTCAGCTTCAGTATGGTACATATCGTAGAAGTACTACACTCGTACTGCCTAGCCAAGTCGATTTATTCAATGGACATCATCCGCTTCTTTTTCTCAGCGCAGTCCACTGCACTGACTTTCTTAGGATCCATGGACAGAAAAAAGATATTTGGCGAAATACTGCAAAAAAGGCGAACACAACACAACAGAGATTTTCCGCGGCGAGGTAACCACGTGAAGTAAAGAAGTGAGACTTGGGATGCTGGTCGGATTTATCTTGTTAGTTGCACCAACTAGCGGCGGCGTATCTGAAGCTCGCTCGTAACTCGGGTTTTGGCTCACAACTCAAAGCAAAAACCGACCGGGCAGCTGCTCGTAACTCAAAAAACTCGTATTAAAACTTGTAAGTTGGGGCACTCGTATGTCGAGGTACCGCTGTATTAATTTCTTTAAAGGAAATAAAATCTGTATCACTAGATCTCTCATATTATTCCCCCCCCCTATACACCATAAGTAACACATCCTTTACAAGAACTTTGTATATATCTATGGGAAATTGATGAAACTGAAAATATACTAAAACAGTGGATAAAGGAAAAGAGATTTCAAGTTATTATTAACTTACTGTTTTGGGCAACCTCTCTTCAGTAAAAAAACAACATAACACAATACATCTGAACGCCGCCATTTTAACTAATCACTGTTGAGGTATCCTCACAAAAGTTATATGGTCAATAATCATACAATTTGGAAAGCAGTCAAGTTGTAAGTAAGCTGGGCACCCTGTGTGGACAGCATGTGTTCAGGTTACTTCAATTATATGGAGATGTTGCTTTTAAATAGGAGAAGGACTATGAAGGAGACATGTTTTCATATAGCAATGAGATATAAAAAAATATTCTTTTTTAACAAAATTCCAGTTGTGAAATACTGTTATCAAATTATAGAGTTTATTTAATTAGTAGCTTTTGAGACATTTGGATATATATATATATATATATATATATATATATATATATATATATATATATATATATATATATAAAACTGGAATGTCCAATCATGCCATGCTGATTTTATTGTAACGGTTTGTAATTTTATTTGAGATGTTTATTATTATTATTACTGTTATTGCTATATTTTATTTATTTATCTATTGATATAATATTTTTAATTGATCAAGTTTGATCTAAAACTACCATTTGTTAACTTATACTCATGAACTGAATATCTTACAAAATAATATGTCTATGCCATTATTTTATAGTTAATTAGAAACGGTAAATAAAAACAAAATGATTAAAAAAAAAAAATCTTTTTGAATGGTTCGTAATGTCTTTACTTAATGTACTTTGTCATTAATTTACAGAACTTATAAAAAGTAATATAAATAAATAAATAAATAAATAAAATATAGAAATAATAATTAACATCTATTAAAAATATATATATATATATAAAACGTAAAAAATAAAAATTATAATTTGTGATATGGATTTATTTTTAACTTAGAAATTTATATCACTTACGAGACATGTGATTCTTTTCTTTTTAGATAAATCTGAAAATACCGTCACTACCGACATGCCTCCAGATATTATTAATTTATTCCGTCAAGATAAGAGTAAATTTTACAACTGCACCCGAAACTATACCCAACGTAGTTTATATTTTTCTATTGTTCCTTTTTCTTAACATATATCGTATGACATTTGTTTAATTTGTTTTTGTCTGATTATTTTTCTTAGGTTATTATATTACTGTATTATGTATGTGTTACGTGTACTAAAGTTTAATGTTTTGGTAAATTTTAGAGTTAATATTTAGATTCGCGAATTATAAAGGTTTCTAATATTTGTATGTTTTAAAATGTTTCTAGACTACATGATACTATATTTTATAACAGTACTATAACAAAAAGTAAGGCTTATTATTATTACAGACAGAAAATAATAAATGTTTGTGTGTTTATATCTGTGTTAATGTGTGCGAGTGTATGAATGTGTGTGTGTGTGTGTGTGTGTGTGTGTGTGTGTGTGTGTGTGTGAATTTATGTATTTGTATATCAGGATTTACGTATGTATGTATGTATATATATATGTATTACGGCGGTTTGCTTGATAAAAATGCTAATTTTATAGTTGCGTTTATAGGTACTTGTTACAAAGTTCTGACTTTATTTCGTATCTCTCAGAGAATTCCGAAGACTTTTATACAACACTTTTCATAGTATGTCTAACAGCAGTAGTACTACTATCAGCGGCAGGTATAGCGTATTTCGTAATATTGTTTAAAAGCAAACATGACGTTGATATTGCGAAAAATGAAGACGAAACAAGACTAATGAAAAAAGAAAAAATAGCAAGTGAGTTCCAAGTCGTATATTTCCAGTTAACAACATTTAGAAAAAACCCATCTACACACACAGATACAAACCTCACTCCACACACACACGCACACCAAAGACACATACGCACCCAAACAGATACACACTCACACACACACAGACAGACAAACACACACATACACCTACACAACATTGCATATGAGTCTATTTGTATGATTTCCCATTACTCACTGTTTGCATATAAATATATTTAATGAATTTTGCTTCTTTTTTGACTGTGACAAGCATCCTTGAGACTAGCTTGATCCTATTAATATGTTAATCTTTTCATTCACTCACACATGTACACATCACTCACTGACCCATCCATTCACTTACTGGCACCTGCACACACACAAAATACTGGAAATAATAATTATTGAATCATATTGGTCTTATTTACAAAATAACTTTTAAAGAAAGAATCTATGCTCATTTTATATAGTCAAATCTTTTTCTGATACCTTATAAAAAATCAGTCCTCATCGAAAGAAATGATGTCATCATCATTGATGCAAATAAAGGGAGAAAATTATAATACTCATCCAGTTTCGTGATAATATATTTTTACTGTCATACTTTATCATTAGTAAAGATTAGTTGTCATTTAATAAAGTAGAGGCCTACACTAAGGTCAAATTAAAGATCATTACTCTTAATCTGAACAAACAATATTAATTTGTGTAAAATGTTTTCGTTAATATCTTGCTGTCTCGTTGCAGTAACAGTATTAATTTTTGTTCAGTTCATAACAATTTCTGACTTATGCTATTATGTGTATTTCAGAATAATTATGAGAATAACATTAATGCTATCTAAAATTTGTAGATGAAATGTGATTTGTACGAGATGTACAATGAAACAGTAATTTCTGAATAGTTTATTTTTATAGTTTTAACAATGTTTATTTCTTTTATTTATTTATTTATTTATTTATTTATTTTTTTTTTTCTTTTTTCTCATGGAGTTACACAAGTGACTAATAAAAGATATGAGTATATTCAGTTTTAATATTTCTAGGGTACAAGATGGTGTTGCAGAACGTGTGTGCTGAATCACAGACAGAGGCAGGAGATGGAGCTGGGGACACAGATACAACAACGGGAACATCCACTGCAGCAGTGATGAAAAAGAAGAGGATGTTGATGCTAATAAACATCTCTACAGAAGAAGTTCTGGAATTGTGTTGAGTCGGGTAATAAGTGAAATAGGCCAAGAGCATCCTGTTGGACAGAATTCCAGAAACACAAAAAAGAAACACTACTGATGTGACAGTTGCTGTTAATGATGATAATACCAAACATAGTAAGAACAAATGTTTTCAAATGGATCTGATCATCAGAACAAATGTTTTCCAAATGGATCTGATCATCATATTGAACTGAAACCAGTCATTCTAGGTATATGTATTATTATTATATATTTGAATATTTTTCTGTTTTGGTATATGTTTGTTTTGAAGTGTTTGACTTATCAATATATAATGTATGTTTCAGTAATAATTATGTAGTGATCACTGTAACAGTGTACATGAATTCATTCCAATTAATGGGGAGAAAATTTTTGGGATCCGAATGAGATCACAAATGTATCAGACTGCTTACTTAATCTAACAGATTATTGTACAGGATAGATTATTGTTAAAAAATACCCCCAAAACCCACAAAGTACATGCTAGATGAATAATGTTTGTGAAAGTCAAACCATTTTATTTATCTTATTTTATTTTATTTCATTACAGTTTGTATATATATTATATTATATTATGTTTTACTTTATTTATTTATTTATTTATTTATTTATCTATTTATTTATTTGTTTTATTTTTATTTATTTAATAATTTAATTTTTAATTTAATTTATTTTATTTCAGTTTGTTTTTATATTTATTTTATTTTATTTTATTTCATTTTATTTTAATAATATTTATGAAAGTCATAAGATAAAGAAACTTAATCAGGTAGATGATGTCACCATTTGATATAGAGTGGCTAAATAATGATATTTATGGAGGTTAGAAGTATGATTTTTTATTGTTATTCCAGATAATGTGTCTAAGTTATTTGTTTAAGATTGTTTTATAAGGTACAATTTTTTATGTTATACTTCTTCAAAACTGATATTGTTAACAATACTTAACGGGTGGGGGACATGAAGAAATTTGTGATAAAAAGGTGGGGCATGGTACTAAAATGATTGGGAACATTTAGATTCTAAATTAAGTTTGTATAATGATATCATCAGATACCAGTGAAGCAGGCCACATTAAATCCACGTCAGAATATCCTTGATCTACCCATGGAATATTTTGGCTTACAGATTATACCCGATCATACGCTCTTATGCTATTCATAAGTTGGTCCCTATTTAAATGTTCTTTACAAGATAACACGAATGACACGATACAGTCAGTTTAAACCACGCACAATTCAGATAAGATCTTGAGAATGACTCGGATCACTTCAGAGATGTAATGAGGGTTTAGATATAATTATAGGTTTCTTTGATCATTTAACAATAAACAAGAACATGGTTTAGATCATTTATTTGCTAAATCAGCATATCCATTTGCACTGAATGAAAAGCTCAGCAAAACAAATAAAAATAATACATGTAAATGTTCGGAAGTTTTCATAAAATGTATGTCTGATCCATACTGTGTTATAATTTGTGACATAATTTTAGTTCTTGATTTGTAAAAAGATCTTGAACTTTCAGAATATTTAGCTTTTTTATAAATTGGTTCTGTGGGAGCAGCCAGAATTTACTCTATTATTATTATTATTTGTTGTTGTTGTTGTTGCACCATGTCTAGCGTTGCGTTTAGCGTTTAACCCTTTCACTCCTAGACTTTAAGCATGATAAAGATATCAAAGTTCGCTTAAAATTTTATTTTATTTTATTTTACTTTTCAATGGGGTCAGTACCGACGAAGCAAATTTAATGTTCAGTGAACAGATTACTTGTCCTTATTTCACTGTCATGGATTATGAGGCATTACACACTGTTAAAAAAATCAATCACATAGGCAAACACACCTTATACAAAACCGTAACAATAAATAAACAAATTAATTCACTTACAGATTGACTGGTTGAGCAGCTGATTGATCTATCGATGGATCTGCTGATTGACGAATTAATTTACCAGCTGATTAAACTAATCAAAATTAAAAAAATAATAATAATAATAATAATAATAATAATAATAAATTAATAATAAAAAAACCTACTTTCAGACTACAGGACCTGATACTAACCAGGTTATCGGAACTTAACAACTTTCTTATTCTTATTCTTTTCAGGTGCACAACTAAACTTATCGTTTCAGGCTTGAAAAAGAGGAAATAAAAATTAAACAACGTAACACAGTTTGCCTACACTTGTAGATACATTCAGCACAAATTGACTACTAATGTCTTTAATTACTGATGTTGTTCACGTGTATGTAATATTTTTATAAACCGCCAAAAATATAAAATTAAAGAAATCTGGGATATGTTGGATGATAAAGAAACAGCCAGCAAGGAGATGAAAATATCAAGAGCGCCCAAGAGCTGAACAGCAAATAGGACCTGACCGTCACGAATCTGGTTATGAAAAGAACAAACTGAACGAAAACAACAATAACGAGTTCGTTACGATTCCATCTGCTCGACTCTCTCTTTTGTCCTTTCTCTTTCCTTCCCCAAACTCTTTTCTGCGACACACATGTCCTCTGGCCTGTCAGAAAGCGTGTCCGTCGTAGACGTGCTTCACAACAGCTTGCTCTAATTAGCACGTTAATTTTTGTTCAGTCTGTAATTAAGCAGAGAAGGAAAAGGCCAACACGAGAGCACAGTCAGGCGGGGAAACCAATGTTTCTGAAATTACATTGTCTTTACGGACGACTATGGTAAGCATTTGTCTATTCTTATTTTGGTAGGGTGTAATGTGCATTTAACCTGAGTCAACATTTATTATACCTAAAATTTTAATTGTTTAATCTGTCCTCCGTGCAGATTCTTATTTTATCTTTGTTCCCCGAATGGCCTTACTCGTATCATTAAACAAAATTACTTAAATATATGTTGTATTGATTACATAGAGTATTATTATCAAGTCACCTCTAGATTATAATTAAATAATTAACTTGTATCTTAACTTGTGTTGTGTTTATTTCTCTTGTGGATAGATAGACTTATTGATTTATATAGACTGCTGTCAATTTAGCGTTTAAATTCCTTGTTAGGTGGCCATTAAAGCACCTTGTTACCCTTAATGTAACATCTAAGATGTTTAATGTTTTATATACATACATAAATACTATATACATATATACATACATACATATTTATTTTTTGTTTCTGTGAATGTTTTATATAGTCTAAGCTTCTTAAAATATATGCAGATAATTATAGTTGTTTTTAAATTTTATTATTATTTCATGTATATATATATATAAAGTTACGAGTCAAGTCTTAATATTTGTGACATTTTCTATATTTTCGAAAGAAATTTAAAAAAAATATTTAAAAGTAATAAAAATAAATAAATAATATTAATAATATAAAATATAATAAAATAAAATAAATAAATAAATAAATAAATAATGATAAAATAATAATAAAAAAAATGTTTTATAAATTAAATAGTACTAAGTATATTAAATAAATAAATTGGTCGTTTATCTTGATCTTTAATAGTGTACCGTTTCTTTGTAATCTCTTATTTCGTACAATGACGTATGGGGTCACCTCACTGTGCCCGAACCTATTGTTATATATTACTTAAGCAGTCAAGGATAGCAAATGATAAAACAGTAGGGGATTACAGTATAGTTTATTTTCCAAAAGACCAACAATGCATTAACATTTTACAGTCCAACAAAATGGGAGATGGAATCAGCATATTCTGTTGCAGGTTACTAACATGACAAGAGGAACCATTGCTGTAGGCGTATGTCAGACTGCGGGCACAGTGAGGTTAAACCTGTAACAACACAAGTGTAAACTATTAAAGCTTACCTGTGGGTCTGATAAATGTGTGATAAAATTCTTTATACTTAGATTAATGTTTTGATAGGCGAACGGTCTTTCATACCAAAGTTTAATAATAATAATAATAATAATAATAATAATAATAATCATCATAATAATAATAATAATAATAATAATTATAATAATTATAATAATTATAATAGAAAAGAAAAAGAAAAAAAAAAAAAGAAAGAAATGAAACTAATAATAATTATCCTTCGATCAACTTTTTACGATGTGAGAATAAGGAAACATTTGTCAGTGTCAGTCCTTGTTTGCGAATCAACCTGTAAGAATATTATTAGTTCACCCAATACTCCAATAGGTGCGTATCTAGAATTTGAAGGAGATACATGTATCTTTGATATGAGATTTCTAGCTAATTTTTACTTCCCAGTTATATTATTAAATATTTAATATACATTACAAAAATAATCTTACTTTGAAGGATTGTTATAGAAATATTAATTTATTCAAATAAAATAAAATTTGTATCACTAGATCTCTTATATTATTTTTTCCCCCACCATTAGTAAACATCCTTTTCAAGAGCTTTGTATATACCTACAGAAATTGATGAAACTGAACATATACTAAATGAGCGGATAACGGAGAACCTGTTTCAAGTTATTATTAACTTATTGTTTTGGGCAGATTATAATTTCTATAAACTACATGTAAAGGAAATCATTAATTAATAAACTAAAAAGACAAAACAACAACAGCAACAACAACTACAGAAGAATAAGAGTAATAATATTTAAAATAAAACATAAATAATGAAAGTGATGATGGCAGCAGCATCAGTAATAGTAGTGGTAGTGGTAGTTATAGTAGTAGCAACAGTAGTAATGGACTTCATCAACAAAACCTGAGAATTGTGAGCAAACAATTCAAATCTATCTATTTATCTATCTATCTATCTATCTATGAAAAAGCAATATTATATTCTGTTTTATAAACATATTTTTATTTTATTTTGAATCATTTTATTTATTTATTTATTTTTTAATTTATTTTAATTTAATTTTTTAATTATTATTATTTTATTTTGAGTCATATGAAAATATGTAATCATATGTAATCAATCTTATCTGTCCCGTAGCTCTATTTGCAGATGCAACGACTGGCTTTCTTTTCCTTCATTCTTTCTTTCTTTCTTTCTTATTTTTTCTTATTTTTATTGTAACTTTTTGTAATGTTTTTAGATGTCTATTATTATTATTGTTATTATTGCAATATTTTATTTATTATATAATATTTTTAATTTAAAATTTTGACATAAAGCCATCATTTGTTAACTTATGCTCATGTACTGAATATCTTACAAAGTAATATCTATATGCCATTATTTTATAATTAATGCAAAAAAAATGTATTAATGGTTCGTAATGTTTCGTAATGTCTATATTTTATGTACTTTGTGATTAAAGTGACACGTGATTATTTTGTCTGAATAAATCTGAACACACGTCATTTCCCGCTTGAAACCTTGGCTTAACTGATTCTTTGAGACGAAAGTGAACACTAAAGGAAATAATTACAAGAAAGCAAATCATCCAGGTAGGTAAAATTACTAAAATTTAATGTTTTGGTAAATTTGAGGGTTAATATTTAGATTCGCGATTTCCCAGACTTTTGTATTTTCCGGACTTGTGTTAACTCTATTGCTCTATGAAATCGAGTGTCACCTGTAAAGTATTAAAATTACTGTATAGAACTAGTTACCTGCAGACTGTCTGTGTAATCTATGTATTAAATATGAAAGTTGTGAGGATATCTAGGGTAAGTGATCACACGGCTAAATAACATTTTCTACATTTTGTTAAAAAACATTGAAAAAACATAAAAAGAAAAACAATGTTTTACAAATATAAATTGTACTGAATATATTAAATAAATAAATTGGTCGCATATTTTGATCTTTAATAGTGTACTGTTTCTTCATAATCTTTTATTTCGCATAATGACATACGGGGTCACCTCACTTTGCCCGCACCTGTTATTATATATCACGTGATTCGTGATATCTCCTACGCGACAGGTAAATCAGAATAAAACGTCATTTCCGACTTGAAACCTTGCCAAGTTTTCCTGTAGAGGATGTATTTAAATATTCCCCGGAATACTCTTCAATTTAACTGATTCTTAAAAAAAAAAAAATAGAAAAAAAAAATAAAAAAAAAATAAAAAAATAAATAAATAAAAACAATGTTTTAAAAATATAAATTGTACTGAATATATTAAATAAATTAATTAATCGCTTATTTTGATCTTTAATAGTGTTTCTAATAAAAATGACACACTTTAGTAAAGTTAATTTCCCAAAAGATCAACAAAGAACTAACATTTTACAGTCCAACAAAATGGGAGACGGAATCAGCATGTTCTGTTGCAGATTTTTGTCCTGTCAAGAGGAGCATTTTCTATAGGCATATGTCAAAGTCTTAACTATAAAACTTTAGCTTCAACAAAGGCCTGTTCTCTCTTAATCATATCTTTGAATTCAAAAATATTGGGAAGACTGCTGCCTATAATTTTCAGTTTTCAATGCCATCCGTAACGTGATTCGTAGGACTGGCACCATTTGTTTCGAAACGGTTCCAGAAGTTTCTGTCATTCCCCAGTTCGGTTACATACATTAAAACAAGTTGATCCTATGGATCCGGTACTTCTGTGTGTGTGTGTGTGTGTATGTGTGTGTGTGTGTGTGTGTGTGTGTGTGTAAGTAAGTAAGTAAGTATGTATGTATATATGTGTGTATGTATGTGTATGTATGTATGTATGTATGTGTGTATGTATTTAATTGGAATTTAGAGAAATAATAACAGTACAGTTTTATTTTCAGAAGTAATCAATATGACACATGGAACGACGTTTAGATGTGGCCACGATGTATGTGATAAGATAGAACAGTACTGTGTACCTGAAGATGACAGGTGCTATTACTGCAAAGGCATCAGTGATTTGTGCCCTACAACACGTTTGGTTTTCCCTAAACAGTGTGCTCCTTTCTGTACGGGTAGGTAAATATGTGTATGTATATGTGTGTGTGTGTGTGTGTGTGTGTATGTATCTGTGTGTGTCTGTCTGTCTGTTTGAATATTTATGAATGAATATGTGTATGTGTTTTATTAGCTTTAAAGGTTCTTAATAAGAAGACCTATTTTTGCTATTTCTATATTTTAAAATGTTTCTATATCAATACTGAAGCATTTTTATTGTGTCTTTTTATTTGAAGAAATAAACAGATCTTCACAAAATTACAGTTACAACTTTTCTGTTTATTGTTTTTGTTTCAGATTTCCTTCATAATCAGACAGGTAAGAATTATTAATTGTTACAGCTATAAAATAATAAATGTTTGAGTTTGTATATTTATCGTAT
>CM022679.1:13661431-13729637 GCA_012295275.1 Chrysomallon squamiferum
AAAGTAATAAACATAAATAAATAATAATAATACAAAAATAATAATAATTAACATCTATTTAAAAAATAATAATAATAAAATAAAGAATAAAAAAATAAAAATTATAGTTTGCGACATGGATTTATTTTTAACTTGGAAATTCCGAACTATTTATATCACTAAAGCGACATTTAATCTGAATAAACCGTCATTTCCGATATGAAACCTTGCCTCTAGGTACTTTTACGTTATTCTGTGTTCAGCTACACGATCACGCAGCCCGCTGCTAATCCATTTTCCATCAAGGTAAGAGTACATTTTACAATTCACCCACAACTATATCCAACGCATTCTACATTTTTCTACTGTTCCTTTTTCTTAACATATACCGTTTGATATTTGTTTAATTTGTTTTTGTCTGTATGTTGTTCTTACATTATTGTTTTACTGTATTATATAGGTGTTATGTCTACTAAAGTTTAATGTTTTTGTAAATTTGAGGATTAATATTCCCAGACTTTTGTATTTTCCGGACTTGTGTTAACTCTATTGCTCTGTGAAATCGAGTGTCACCTGTAAAGTATTAACATTATTGTATAGAATTAATTACCTGCAGACTGTTGGTATAATCTATATATTAAATATGAACGTTCTGAGAATATCTAGGGTAAATTATGACACGGCTAAATAACATTTTCTGCATTTCCGAAAGAAGCTTTAAAAAAATAATCTCTTATTTCATATCATAACATACAGGGTCACTCACTGTGCCCGCACCTATTGTTATATATAACTGAAGCAGTCACGGACAAGAAATGATAACAAAAAAAGTGGGGCATTACAGTATAAATAAATGAATAAATAAATAAACTATGATAAAAATAAATAAATACAGGATAGGAAATGATAAAACAGTAGGGGATTACAGTATAGATCTTTCTCAAAAGACCATCAATGGACTAACATTTTACAGTCTAACAAAATGGGAGATGGAATCAACACATTCTGTTGCAGATTTCTGTCCAGTGAAGAGGAGTATTTGCTGTAGGCGTATGTCAAACTGTGGGCACAGTGAGGGGACTCCGTATGTTATTATATGAAATAAGAGACCTGTGGTCTGATAAATGGTGAGATAAAATTCTTTACACTTATATTACAATTTTCTTTGGCGTACCGTTGTTCATAGCAAAGTATAGTAATAAAATAATACTGTTTCAAAATATTGTTATTTTCGCCGCCATTTTCCCCTATTCGTCAGTGAAGCAGTGACGACAATGCACAGGCCTACATGATGGACTGATAGCTATAATTTGTGTGACAACACATCATGATCATTGATGCAAATAAAGGGGGAAATTACAATACTCATCCAGTTTCGTGATAGTATATTTTTACTGTCATGCTTTATCATTAGCGAAGTTTAGCTGATATTTATATATATATAAAAATAATGATAATAATTTTAAAAAAATTAGGAGATATATATATATATTTATATATATATATTATAAGTATTTCAAGATAATCACAAAGTACATAAAATAAAGACGTTGTGAACCATTCAAAAACAATTTTATTCTTATTATTTATTTTTATTTATTCATTTTTTTTTTTTTTTTTTTTTTTTTTTCTTTTTCTTTTACCGTCTCTCACTGATTATAATATCACTGGCATAGAGATATTATTTTGTAAGATATTCTGTGCATGATCATAAGTAAATGATGATTTTAGGTGAAAAATTTTAATGTAAATAAATAAAATATTGCAATAATAACAGTAATAATAATAAACATCTAAACAAATTTACAAAACGTTACATAAAAAAATAATAAATAAATAAATAAATAAGAAAGAAAGCTAATTTCCGTCTTGAAACCTTGGCTCTACGTATACACTCTTAAGTTATCCTGTTGAGGGTGTATTCAAATATTCATCGGAATACTTTTCAGTTTAACTGATTATTTAAGTCGAAAGTGAACTCTAAAACAAATAATTACAGAAAAGCAAATAAGTACACATCCAAGTAAGTCAAAAATTTGTTTCGTGTGTGTGTGTGTTACAAAACTTTCCGCTCGAAACCTTGCCTCTACATACTACTAAGTTATTCTGTGTTCAACTATACGAAGGCGGCAGTCCTATCTCAATCCAATTTCCATCAAGGTAACAATAAATTTTACATACCTCATAACTATACCCAACGTAGTCTACATTTTTCTTCTATTCCTTTTTCTTAACATATACCGTATGAAATTTGTTTAATTTGTTTTTGTCTGTATATTGTTCTTAGATTATTATATTACCGTATTAAATAAATGTTATGTGTTCTTAAGTTTAATGTTTTGGTAAATTTGAGGGTTAATATTTAGATTCGCGATTTCCCAGACTTTTTTATTAACTCTATCGCTCTATGAAATCGAGTGTCACCTGTAAATTATTAAAAATATTGTATAGAATTAATTACCTGCATACTGTCTGTATAATCTGTCTACGAAATATGAACGTTGTGAGAATATCTAAGGTAAATAATGACATGGGAAAATAACGTTTTCTATATTTTCGAAAGAAATTAAAAAAAAAAAATAATAATAAAATATATAAAAAAAAAAATAAAAAAAAAATAAAGACGTGCAATTTCCGGTATGGATTTACTTTTAATTTGGAAAATAGAACTGTTTATATCGTTTACGCGACACGCGATTGTCTGAATAAAGCTGAACACACGTCATTTCCCGCTTGAAACCTTGCCTCTACGTACTATTAACTTATTCTGTATTCACCTATACGATCAGTTTAACTGATTCTTTGAGACGAAAGTGAACACTAAAGGAAATAATTACAAGAAAGCAAATCATCCAGGTAAGTAAAATTACTAAACTTTAATGTATAGGTAAATTTTAAGGTTAATATTTGGATTCGCGATTTCCCAGACTTTTGTATTTTCCGGACTTGTGTTAATCCTATTGCTCTATGAAATCGAGTGTCACCTGTAAAGTATTAACATTATTGTATAGAATTAATAACCTGCAGACTGTCTGTATAATCTATGTATTAAATATGAACGTTGTGAGGATATCAACGGCAAAATAATATTTTCTACATTTTGTTAAAAAACATTGAAAAAAAAAAAAAAAATAAAAACAATGTTTTATAAATATAAATTGTACTGAATATATTAAATAAATAAATTGGTCGCATATCTTGATCTTTAATAGTGTACTACTGTTTCTTCATAATCTTTTATTTCGCATAATGAGATACGGGGTCACTTCACTGTGCCCGCACCTGTTATTATATATCACGTGATTCGTGATATCTCCTACGCGACAGGTAAATCTGAATAAAACGTCATTTCCGACTTGAAACCTTGCCAAGTTTTCCTGTAGAGGATGTATTTAAATATTCCTCGGAATACTCTTCAATTTAACTGATTCTTAAAAATAAATAAATAGAAAAAACAAAAATTAAATAAAATAAAAAATAAATAAATAAATAAAAACAATGTTATACAAATATAAATTGTACTGAATGTATTAAATAAATAAATTAATCGCTTATTTTGATCTTTAATAGTGTACTACTGTTTCTCATAAAAATGACATAAGGGGTCACAGTAGGGGATTACACTTTAGTAAAGTTAATTTACCAAAAGATCAACAAAGAACTAACATTTTACAGTCCAACAAAATGAGAGACGGAATCAGCATGTTCTGTTGCAGATTTTTGTCCTATCAAGAGGAGCATTTTCTATAGGTGTTTGTCAAAGTCTTAACTATAAAACTGTAGCTTCCACAAAGACTTGTTTTCTCTTAATCATATCTATGAATTCAAAAATATTAAGAAGACTGCTGCCTATCATTTTCAGTTTTTAATGCCATCCCTAACGTGATTCGTAGGACAGGCAGCATTTGTTTCGAAACGGTCCTTTAGATCGACTTGGATTCTGAGTAAGTGTTCATTTTAATGACACTGACTAAAGAGATATAAGCGTTCAGTCGTATCACTTAAACCAGGGGAGAGAGGGTCAGACAGCTATGCAGTGTTTTGTAAGAGGGCCAAGATATCAAATGTATTACACACACACACACATACTCTCTCTCTCTCTCTCTCTCTCTCTCTCTCTCTCTCTCTCTCTCTCTCTCTCTCTCTCTCTCTCTCTCTCTCAGTTCTATCTTCAGTAATATGATAAAATAATATGATAATTGTGAATAAACTAGAATAATTCCACAATATCTAACGATGATGTTAGATCAGGATTGCCATCGGACCGGATAGTTGGTGTTCAAGTGTTCAGTTGGTGGGCCTGACTGAAATCCCCTGCGGCGCAAGTGTTGCCGACCCCTGTCTTAATTCATGTTTCCACAGGTGTCAATCACTTCAGAACTTCAACCAATCAAAGCGCACTATTTCCACACACCCATAATATTTCATTTTTCCGCCGCCATATTGTGTTTTTATGTTGTTGTTTTTTTGTTTAGTTTAGTTGTTCAGCAAGCGTTAATACTTCATTTGTTAGTAGGCATTATTCATAGGCACAATGGTGAAGCGATGTGTTTCGGGGACATGCAAATCGGATGAACGGTACGAAAGTGGACAACATCTGATATATATACCGTATCCGAAGCCGAAAACAACGAGAAAAATGCGGACGACAACATTCTGCAAAAAGAAGGTCTGTTATAAACATGACCATATTTTCAAATAATAATAATAATAATAGGCATAGTTGCTATATACGAATTACCTAAATATGAATAATATATATGCCCATACACAGCATTGAACAGAAAAAATGAAGAAAGAAATGTTTTATTTCATGATACACTCAACACTTTTTATTTACGGTTATGTGGTGGACATATGGTTGAGGACTACGCTATGTTGAGAGAGGAAACCCGCTCTTGCCACTCCACGGGCTACTATTTTTGATTGGAAGTACCATCCCACAGATAGGGTAGTACATACCAATTATAGTGCACTGGTTGCTACAGTTCGTTTAGACAACATTAAAAAAAATAATAATAAAAAACAAAAATGAAGAAAATTATTATTTAAGGCCAGATAGCAGAGACATAAATGGACATAACTGAAGACATGCAGAATATATATATAATAAATACGTGTTTATGAGTGTATGTGTATATATACACATATATATGTTGTTTTGGATTTTGAATATTCTCTGTGAAATCTATGTCTGACTACATTTGGGAACGCTGTGGCGCAGGAGGATAAAGTCCAGTCACGACTTCAAACCCTCATCAGATGCCACTGATGAGACTCGAACGTATGACACCCTATCACTCGCACTACCTTTCGGTCATCAAGACCTCCTTTACATATGTGCACGTGTATATAACTATAAACACACACATACACACACATGCACACAGATACACACATATACAGGTACCGAACCAATTATCCGTCGTCCTGAAATCCTGAAGGACCAGAAAACCAGAAGTTTTTTTCTGACGCTACCTTTGTAGTTCGCACGCGTTGACGTTCATTTCACTCGCCACATTGTTTACGTGTCAAGTCACCACAGTTGTGTATTGTCAATTTTCTTTATGTTTTTAGTATTAAAATGTTTGTGCCAAATTATTTACGTATTTAAATGCCTTGGTACCAGAAAATCGGAAATTACAGAAATTCAGAAGGTATAGGCCCCAAGGACTTCGGATAATGGATCCGGTACTTCTGTGTGTGTGTGTGTGTGTGTGTGTGTGTGTGTGTGTGTATGTATGTATTTGTGTGTATATGTATGTATGTATGTATGTATGTATGTATGTATGTATATATATGTATGTATGTATGTATGTATGTATGTATGTATTTTCGCATAACCAAATACACTCTTTAATTGGAATTTAGAGAAATAATAACTGTACAGTTTTATTTTCAGGAGTAATCAATATGACACATGGAAAAACGTTTAGATGTGGCCACTACTATACATGTGATAAGATAGAAGAGTATTGTGTACCTGAAGACCAGAGGTGCTATTACTGCAAAGACATCAGTGATTTGTGCTTCACACAGCGTTTGGATTTCCCTAAACAGTGTACTCATTTCTGTAAAGGTAGGTAGATGTGTATGTATGTATGTATGTGAGTTTGTGTTTGTGTTTAGTTGTATGTATGTGTGTGTGTAGTTGTGTGTATGTCTGTGTATGTGTCCTTTGTGTGTTAGTATTCACATGAATGTTTTTGAATATGTATGCATGAGTATGTGTATAAAGGTTTCTAATAAGAAATATTTTTGCTATGTGTATGTTTTAAAATGTTTCTATAATGCAGGTCTTTCTAGGCTAGATGATACTATATTTTATAACACTACTGTCACATTTTTTATGTGTTTTATTATTTGACAAATAAATAAATAAATAAATAAACAGGCAAACCACGAAACAAACAATTAAACAAACAAATAAATAGGTATGTAAATAAATAAATAAACAGGCAAACAAACAGAGATTTTCACTGTTTACAAGTTTTTTGTTTTTAACCTCATTGTGTACAGAATAAGAACTTTTCTCTGTGCTTATTTCACAGATTATATTTGTTTTTTGTTTTTATTTCAGCTTTCCTTGATAATCAGGCAAAGACAGGTAAAGCTTTTTATTATTACAGCCAAAAAATTATAAATGTTTGTGTGTGTATATCTAATCTTGTGTGTGTGTGTGTGTGTGTGTCTATATATCTACGTATGTGTATGTGGTTATATGGATATATGTATGAATGCATGTATGTATGTGTGTGTATATATATATATATATATGTACATTTGTTTGTGTGTGTGTGTGTGTTTAAGAATTAAAAAACACAGGCATAGGAATATTTTCATTAAAAAAAAACATTTTCTAATTTTATCTCAAGGGATTCAAGTTGATTTAAAGTTGATCATGTAATATATATTATAGGGTGCATTGGTCCTTTGGCTATATATTTGTGCATGAGAGAGAGAGTGTGTGTGCATCTGTGTGTGTGTTTATTAGAGGTTTCTAATTAAAAATACTTTTGCTATTTGTATGTTTTAAAATGTGTCTATAAACCAGGTCTTTCTAGGCAGGTCTTTCTTTATATTTTATATACTGTAATATTTTTATTATGTGTTTCGTTATTTGATAAATAAATAAATAAATAAATAAATAAATAAATAAATAAATAAAATAATAAAAAAATAAATAAACAGACAAACAATCAAATAAACAAATAAATAAATAAACTTTTGTGTTTTTGATCTCATTTTATACACAGTAACACTTTTTCTCTGTGTTTATTTCACCAGATTATATTTATTTCTTGCTTTTGTTTCAGATTTCGTTGGCAGTCAAATAACAGAAAGTAAGGCTTATTATTACTACAGCCATGAAATAATAAATGCTTGTGTATGCATATCTGTGCGTATGTGTATATTTGTATGTATTATGTGTATTTGTATGTATGTATGTATTATGTATGTATGTAGTTTAGGATTTTGAATATTCAGTGTCTTATGTACATCTGAATAGACTTTGCACATAGACAATATTCGGGTGTATGTACAATGTTTGTTTGTATGTCAGATGCCACTTCTATATATGTTTTGTAATTACCATTGACATCAAACAACCCTGTATATATATGTATAGTATGTGTGTGTGGATGTGTATGTATGAATGTATGTATATATTTTATGCAGTGAATGTGTGTGTGTGTTTATGTGTGTGTATGTATGTATATATGTATTTGCGTGCAGTGTTTGTGTATGTATGTTTGTATATGTCTAAGGCAGCAGTCGAGTTTTTTTGATAATTTATAAATTTATACTTTTTTCTAAAGGTGATGTTACAAAGTTATGTTTGATTGTATTTCAGATTTCCACAGAATAACGAGGTGTTTATACAGTTTTCATAGCATGTCTAATAGTATATAGTATTATTGTGCAGGTATACTGGTTTTCCTAAAATGGAGAAGACTGAGTAAGAACAAACATGAACACGATGTTGAAAACGTTGAAGAACAAAATGGATAAATTTATACTTTATTATGTACAAAGGTGAAACACAACACAAACCTGTTTCAGTTCATTTAATTTCAAATTCCATCAAAATACATAAATTTTTGTTACAGCATTTTTTTTCATAGCATGTCTAATAGCAGTAGTATTATTATCAGCTGCAGCTGTACTGGTTATCCTAAAATGGGGAAGACTGAGTAAGAACAAATATGAACACGGTGTTGAAAAAGTTGAAGAACAAACAGAACTAATGAAAACACAAAAACACACAGGTGATTTATACAGCACACAGTTATCAAACACTGAAAACACGCTCACACATATACACACACATGTTACAGTTCAGATTAACCACACAAATTCTGACAAAACACAAACATTTTTTTTGTTACATATGTTTCAATTCAGATTAGTTTCAAATTCTGTCAAAATACATTCTTTCAATATTTTATTTGTTTCTTCTCAGCACGTTTTGTTAATAATAAAGAATGGATATAACATATGAACTCCAACATTTCCTTCCTTTCTAAATGTCTGTATGACTGGATATCTACCTGCACATATATACAGTGGTACCTATATACGAGCGAGCTTCAGATATGTTGCCTCCAGTTGGCGCAACGAACAATATAACACCCAACCAGCATCCCGCGTCTCACTCGTTTACTTTCCGTGGTTACTCGCCGCGGAAGCATCTCTGTGGTGTTGTCCTCAGGTTTTGTGCAGTATTTTGCCAAATTTCTTTTTTCTGACCATCGATCCTAAGAAAGTGAGTGCAAAATGCAAAGGACATTGCTGAGAAGAAGAAGGTGATGATGTCCATTGAATTAAAGCTTGAATTCATAGAAAAACATGAAAAAGGTGTGTGCATGTAGTCGACTTGGCTAGGCAGTACTAGTGTAGTACTTCTAGATATGTCTTCATACTGAAGCTGAAGGAGTTGATAAAGGCTGTTACTCCAGCCATAGGCTTTAAAATAATTTGTCTGATCTCCAAGATAAATACACTTTACAAAACTAGTTTCTTTCGTTACATTCTCTTTTATTTTGTTTTTATACAATATTTGTCATTTATAAATACATTTTTCTTATTTAAAAACAAGTTACAAAAATATAAAAAACAAAACAACAACAACAAAAAAACAACAATAAAAAACAACTAAAAAAACAAAACAAATGGGGTTGTTTTGGGGGGGATTTTGAATGGATTAATGGTATTTCAATTAATTTCAGTTGGGAAAATTGATTTGATATATGAGCAAATTGAGTTGCGAACTCTGTCTCGGAACAAATTAAACTCGTAAGTCAAAGTGACTGTTATGAAAATGTTTCTATCAATTTGTAAGATTTCCCAAATGTGTGAGTCTATTCTTAAGATTTTCCAAATGTCTGAGTCTGGTGTATGATTTCCCATTACTCATAGTTTGTATTTAAATGCATTTAGTGAATGTTCCTGCTGTTTTAGTACTTTCCAAAGTCTGTCAGTGTGTGACTGTGACAAGCATCCTTGAGAATAGCTTGATCCTATTAATGTTTACTTTTTTCACTCCCTCACTCATGCATACATCATTCACTAACCCATCCACTGACTTACTCACTCGCACATGTATGTGTGTGTATATATATACACACACACATACACATGTACATATATTATAAATGCAGGAAATAATAATTACTGAATCATATTGGTCTTCTCCATACAAATAACCTTTAAAGAATGAATCCATGCTAATTTGGATATAGACAAGTCTTTTTCTGACAACTTATAACAAATCAGTCCTCAACAAACAAAATAATGTCGTCATCACTGATGCAAATAAAGGTTACATTACTGATCCAGTTTCATGATAGTATATTTTTACTGAAGTACTTTATCATTAGCAAAGTTTAGTTGTCATTTATTTAAAACAAAAAAACAAAAACAAAAAAACAAACAAACCAAAAACTATAAATTAGGAGATACAGTGAATGTGTTCTTGTCAAAGTAGATGCCTATATTTAGGTTAATTTGAAAACAAAATATTAATGTCTTGCTGTGTCGCTGCTGTAAAATATTAATTTTTGTTCAGTTCATAACAATTTCTGACTTATGCTATTACATGTATTTCAGAATAATTGTGACAATAATATTAATGCTATCTAAAATTTGTAGATGAAATGTGATTGGTATGAGTTGTACAATGAAACAGTAATTTCTTAGTAGTATATTTTTATATTTTTAACAATGTTTATTTCATTTTCTTATTTTATTTTTTTTTTTTTTTTTTTTTTCTCTCTCATAGAGTTATATTAAGTGACTAATAAAATATATGAGTATATTCAGTTTTAATATTTCTAGGGAACAAGATGGTATTGCAGAACATGTGTGCTGAATCACAGACAGAGGCAGGAGATGGAGCTGGGGACACAGATACAACAGCTTTGTGTCAGGCAGTTCCCAAAGGGAACATCCACTGCAGCAGTGATGAAAAACAAGGAGAGGATGTCGATGCTAATAGACAACACTAAAGAAGAAGTTCTGGAAATGCGTTGAATCAGGTAATAAATGAAATAGGACAAGAGCATTCTGGAGTTATGTTAAGTGACTAATAAAAGATATGAGTATATTTATTTTTAATTTTTTTAGGGTTTGCTGAATCAGCCACTGAGGCAGGAGATGGAGCTGGGGACACAGATACAACAACTTTGTGTCAGGCAATATCCACTGCAGTAGTGACGAAAAAGGAGAGAATGTTGATGCTAATAAACACCTCTACAGAAAAAGTTCTGGAAATGTTTTTTGTCAGGAAATAAATGAAACAGATCAAGATCATCCTGTTGGACAGAATTCCAGAAACAGAAACAGAAACACTGCTGATGTTAATGATGATGATACAGTGATTACCATATATTATTTAATTTTTTATTTTATTATTTCTTATTTTATTTATATTTTTTCATATATTTATTTTATTTTATTTATTTATTTATTCATTCATCCATCATTGATTCTTTTATATTATTTTATTTTATTATACTTTATTTTAATTTATTTTATTATAAGTCAGTTTGTTTATATATTTATTTTATTATATTTATTATTATATTTATTTATTTAATAATTTAATTGTTAATTTAATTTAATTTTATTTCAATTTATTTATAAATCTATTTTATTTTATATAGATTTAATTTAAATTAATTAATTAAATTATTAATTTATTTATTTTAATTTATTTTAATTTATTTAAGGATTTAATGATTTAATTTAATTTAAGTAATTTAATTTAATTTTATTTAATTTTAATCAATTTATTCATTCATTTACTGTAGTTCAGTTTTGGGTTTAATACTGTAACAAGCCACATTTAAAAAAATCTTCTTTTATAACTACTTTTCATTTAATTTTGTTATGTTGATATATATCTGCTTCGATATCATGTTTTTATATCAGACTGCTTAGTTAATCTAATAGATAAGTTTATTTTTTTATTTTTTTATTTCAGTTTGTTTATATATTATATTACATTATATTTTACTTTATTTATTTATTTATTTATTTATTTATCTATCTGTCTATTTTATTTTATTTTTATTTATTTAATAATTTAATTTTTAATTTTATTTAATGTTATTTCAATTTGTTTATATATTTAATTTATTTTATTTTATTTTATTTTATTAACTAATTAATTAAATTTAATATTTACCATTTGATATAGAGCAGTTACCATATTTAGGAAGGCTTGAAGTGTGATTTTTGACTGTTATTCTACATAATGTGAGTAAGTTATTTGTTTAAGATTGTTTTATAATGTACATGAATACTGAGTGTGTGTATTACAATTACTTAGTTAATGAACCAACTATACAAAATTAAACATGTAAACAATGTCAAATACCAAATGATAGAAATATATAAACAAAGGTAAATACAATACCACATCTTTATGACACTCACATTACTATGTACATGTTCTAACACAACTAATTCACTACAGTTGTAAATACAATAGAAAATGAAATTATTATGTACATGTTCTAACAACTAATTCACTACAGTTGTAAATACAATAGAAAATGAAATTACTATGTACATGTTCTAACAACTAATTCACTACAGTTGTAAATACAATAGAAAATGAAATTACTATGTACATGTTCTAACAACTAATTCACTACAGTTGTAAATACAATAGAAAATGAAATTACTATGTACATGTTCTAACAACTAATTCACTACAGTTGTAAATGCAATAGAAAATGAAATTATGTACATGCTCTAACACAACTAATATACTACTGTTGTTCTAGATAAAATGTCTGACTTGTTTAGTATAAGATAAATAATTTGTACTGAATGTAACTAATTTATGCAGAATTAGAAAACAAATAATGGTGTAACAAACTATAACAAAAAACACGTTTTCTTCATCTTCTTCATAAGTTACAGATAACTTAGGCGTTTTATTTTTTACTATTATTATTTATTTTTTATTTTTTTAAAGGAGAGATTATTATATAAATTGTAATGAATGTAACTAATTTATGCAGAATTAGAAACCAAATAACAGAGAATACACAAATTTCACTGTTAAAATAGTGTAACAAACCATACCAAAAAAAAATACTTGTTTTTTCTTCTGTTTCTTCTTCACAAGTACAGATAACTAGGTTTTTGTTTTTTATTATTATTATTTTTAATGAGAGATAATTATATAAATAGAAATACCCACCTCCTTTAAATGGAACAAGGGCACATTTAGAAATTTCCCTGATAGACTTCAGTTCCGTACATCCTTTCTTGATTGTTTTTCCTACTTCAATACAGTGTCCATAACCATCACTACAAACTGATAGAACAACAGTAGAATTAACTTAGTATTAACATATTTAATTATTGTAGACATATAAGTATTTTCTATGTATATGTATAATTATTATAGATATATTAATATTTTGTTTTGAGGTTTTATTGATATATAATGTCAGCTTCAGTAGTGATTATGTCTAACGTCTCACTTCATTCCAAACGCGAAGAGATCTTATTTCGATCTGAATAAGATTGCATTTTTGAAATGCATGTGATTATGTCAGCTAGCTTTTGGTATATATGAAATGAAAGCCAGAAACAAATGCGAAGTAAAGCAGTAATTTCTAGCCCTTTTTTTTTCACAACTCTTTTCACATAATTTTGAATGCTGGTGTCAGAGAATATTTGATCATTTCCCCTAAGAACTTTTCTGGATTTTTTTCAGATGTAGTTCTGGATTTTATTTGTAGTAATTACTGTATGTACATGAATACTGAGTGTGTATATTACAATTATTTAGTTAATGAATCAACTATACAAAATTACACATGCAAACAATGTCAAATACCAAATGATAGAAATATATAAACAAAGGTAAATACAATACAAAACGAAAATAAGACCACATCTTTATGACACTCACATTACTATGTACATTTTCTAAAACAGCTGATATACTACAGTTGTAAATACAATAGAAAATGAAATTATTATGTACATGTTCTAACAACTAATATACTACTGTTGTTCTAACTAAAGTGTCTGAGTTATTTAGTATAAGATTAATCATTTGTAATGAATGTAACTAATTTAAGCAGAATTAGAAAACAAATAATAGAGAATACAAAATATTCACTGTTAAAATAGTGTAACAAACCATACCAAGAAATACTTCTTTTTTCTTCTTCTTTTTCTTCTTCACAAGTATAGATAACCAGGTTTTTATTTTTTATTATTATTATTATTTTTTTAATGACAGATAATTATATAAATTGAAATACCCACCTCCTTTAAATGGAACAAGGCCACATTTAGAAATTTCCCTAATACACTTCAGTTCCATACATCGTTTCTTGATTGTTTTTCCTACTTCAGTACAGTGTCCATAACCATCGCCGCAAGCTGATAGAACAACAGTAGAATTAACTTAGTATTAACATATTTGATTATTGTAGACATATTAGTTTTGTTTGTAGTATATGTGTAATTATTATAGACATATTCATATTTTATTTTGAAGTGTTTGGCTTTATCAGTATGTAATTTATGCTTCAGTGATAATTATGTCAAGGGTTCACTGTAAAAGTGTACATGAATTCATTAGAAAAAACATGGGGAGAAATCTTCTTGGGATCCGAATGAGATCACAAATATTCTTTTCCACCGGCACCATCTAAATTAAGTTTTGTACGATGATATCATCAGATACAAGTGAAACAGACAAGATTAAAGCCTCACCAGACTATTCTTGGATCTACCCTATGGTGTAAAATAGCTCTTTATATTCCGAGGAAAATTGTGGCTTACAGATTAATTTATTTTATTTTATTTCATTTATTCATTCATTTAAGCTCGTGCTTATTGTTCTTTAGTTTTGGCTTTAATTGTGTAAGATGCCAGATAAAAAAGAATCTCTTTTTATAACTACTTTTCATTTGTTTTTATTACCTTGATATATGTTTGCTTCGATATCATGTTTTTATATGAGACCGCTTGCTTAATGTAATAGATTATTGTGAAGAAAAAATGCCAGTTTAATAACATTTACAAACTTCAAAAGATAAAGAAACTTAATCAGCTAGATGATATCACCATTTAATACAGAGTATTTAATAACGATATTTAGGGAGGTTAGAAGTATGATTTTTTACTGTTGTTCAAGATAATGTGTCTAAGTTATTTGTTTAAGATTGTTTTATAATCTACATGAATATTGAGTGTCCGTAGCACAATTATTTAGTTAATGAACCAAATATGCAAATTTACATATGTAAACAATGTCGAATACCAATGGTAAAATATATAAACAAAGGTAAATACAATAGAAAACGAAAATAATGACACTCACATTATTATGTACATGTTCTAACAGAACTAATATACTACTGTTGTTCTAGATAAAATGTCTGACTTATTTAGCATAAGATTAATTTGTAACTAATTTATGCAGATTTAGAAAACAAATAATAGAGGATACAAAAATTTCACTGTTATAATAGTGTAACAAATCATACCAAAAAAAGCAAACATTTGTTTTCTTCTTCTTCTTTACAAGCTACAGATCACTAGATTATTATTATTTTCGATATGTAACGTATGCTTCAGTAATAATTACGTCGAGGGTTGACTGCAAGGGTGTACATGAATTCATTCCAAACATGGAGAGAAACCTTTTTGGGATGCGAATGAGATTATTACTGATTTTTATGTTATTATGTCCGTTAGTTTTTAGCATGTATAAAATGATAGCCAGAAATAAATGCTAAGTAATTTAGGTAAGGAATTCTTAGCCCTTTTTTCACAACTCCTTTTCAAAAAATTTTAATGCCGGTGTCAGAGAATATTTATTCCCCAAAAAGATTTATTCCCCCCTTGAACGAATGTTTGTTTTCCCTAAGAACAAATATATGGAAATATTTGTTTCCCTTACGAATATTTGTTGCAACACACCGTTATTAATTTTTCAGGTATACTTCTGACTAAACACCACATTTAAAATTGCTGAGGTGTGAAGAAATAACTGGGGGATACATTTCTCTGGGTACTTGATCACGACTCCCATCTTTTAAAATTAAGGTGAAAACATTCATCCCTAAATCCATTTATCATTGATAGTTTTTTATTATCGATAATCCTATTTCAGGCCTATGAAGGTCCTCTTTTAGAAACTTGTTGCATTTCTGCCTCAGTCTTTTAATTTAATGTGTTACAAGAACTGTGTCAAAATGTCAGGACCCAAGTCACTTGTTTGAACCTGATTATGACGGTGAGAATTAACAAACTCCTGGTCTTTATGACCTGGGGGAACAAATATTATTTTACACCGGCACCATCTAAATCAAGTTTGTATGATGATATCATCAGATACCAGTGAAACAGTCGAGATTAAATCCTCACCAGACTATTCTTGGTCTACCCCATGGTGTAAAATAGCTCTTTATATTCCTGGGAATATTTTGGCTTACAGATTATACGCTCTTGTATTACTCGTAAGTTGGTCCCTATTTAAATGTCCATTATACTCAAAGAAGATAACGTGAATGACATGATACAGTCAGTTTAGGCCACATTCAATTCTTGAGAACGACTCGGATCACTTCAGTGTTGTAACAAACATATTACAACACTAACAAGCGTTTAGATATAATTATAAGTTTTGTTAGATCATTTATCAATAAACAAGAAAATGGTTTAGATCATTTATTTGCCAAATCAGCATATCCGTTTGCAGTTTGTATTGAATGAAAAGGTCAGTAAAACAAAACAAAAATAATACATGTAAATGTTCGGATGTTTACAAAAAATGTATGTCTGATCCATACTGTGTTATAGTTTGTAACATAATTTTAATTCTTCAGGTGTAAAAAGATCTTGAACTTTCAGAATATTTAGTGTTTTTATAAACTGGTTCTGTGGGAGCAGCCAGAATATATTCTAGGCGTAAACAGTCTATCACACTTTAACTCCGGGGACAGTTTGGACAGAGGGTATGCATGAGCTGTTAGACGGCTAAAGTACACGAAAAGAACAAAAACAGCTGCATCTAATACCATGCTATATTACGTGCTATATATGAAATCTCATTACTTAAGTTTGTACTTGTGATATTTAATACTTCCTTTGTTGTATAGTTTATGTTTTTTTTTATTGTATTGTTTAGTGTTGTTACAATTGCTATAGTAGAGTGATATTGTTGTTCTAGTTGATATAGTACTGTGATATTGTTATCATTGCTATAATACTGTGATATTGTTGTTATAATTGCTATAGTACTGTGATATTGTTCGTGTTTGCTTTAGTGTTTGTCAGCGTTGTTTTTCTAACAATAATAAATAATAGTTTTGTTATTATTGCTGTTGTAACGTTTTTTTTGTTGTTATTATTTGTTATTGTTGTTAGCATAGCGTTTAGCATAGCGTTTAGCGCTTAACCCTTTAACTCCTAGTAGTTAAACATAATAAACTACCATCGTTCACTTAGAACTAATAATTTAAAAATAGAGGTGGGTACCAATCCACTTTATTTCCACCGAACTGTCAAGACGAGATTACTTGTCCTAGTTTTACTGTCATGGATTGTGACACAATTACACAGTATTAAAAAACCAGTCCATCACACCACAGTATTAGACATTTAAATGTTACCGTTCGACCATCGAGACAACCTTAAACAGGTTGCTCAGTAACCGAGGGTAATCATCGCTTCCCCCGAAGCACCCCGTTCTTTTTGTCTTTCGTCATTTTTGCGTGTATCTATTTTTTGTGGGAAACCTGGCAGTGGCAAGTGTGTAGTTTAGAATTCTGAATATTCTCTGTCTTATTTATGTACGTCTGATTAGACAGGTATTTAGTTACCTTAAGGATGGTGATCACTTTGAACGGGTCGTGACTGGTTGTTTTGTGTATGACGTATACACTGCTTGGTAAAGCAAGCCTCACCGTGTTTCTCCGCCCATGCATCTCTACACTGTTGTTTGCCTCAGTTTCACAAGCTGAAGATACATTTTATAAATATCATGGTTTAACACCATCAACGCTACCATCCTAAGTTTGCAGTCGCCGGCTCCGCTAACGACATAATCATAACTGTCTGGCATTATTTCTGTTGATAATTATCATCATCATGATTATTGTGTAATTATTTGTTTCATCATCTTTATTGTTAGTATTTCAGTTAGTTACAAAAGAATGAATGAATGAATGAATGAATGATAATAACAATAATAATAATAATTTTACCTTTTTAATTTGCTTAATCTTGCTTCTTCATTCTGTATGTATAATCTAAGTGCATAGGCGAGATCCTTTTCTGCGTACAATGCTTCCTCGAGCTGTGCCATGGATGTAAATATTTCAGCCAGTCAACGGTGCCACGCAGGCAAATACCAAAATTATATTAAATATGCCCATTGTTTTAAAATAAAATGAAAATAAAAACTGTCTTAATGATATAAGGTTACGTAAATTGTTTCTTTTTTTTTTTTGGCGATGGAACTAAATAAATGCTATACAAAATTTTGCATTTAACTTGTACTATGTTTTAGAGCAAAAAACACCTCCGAAATATAAACGACTGCATCAGATTGCTTTTGTGGATAAAATGTCACGAAGCAAACCATCCCTGTACCAAACGAACATTCTGGAAAAAACACTTCCACATCGTCCGAAATTCTTGAAGATGTCTTTTTGTTTACGAATTAATACATTATATGAGTTGTTCCCCTTGGTTTTCATACCACAGAATAAAATACTTTTTATGCTTTAAATAAATGTTAAGTTGTTTCCCTTGACCAGAATCATTTTGTTTTAGCACTATTATTCAGGTTCACGCGAACTCCGGCTTCAGCACGTCGACAAAACGAAAATAAAATTTAAAAAGCTTCGCGCAAGCAGCTAAATTGTAATGATAATTATATCATGATTATTAATTTCAAAACGATTGAAAAATATATATTACGATCATAAAATAATTACCATAACTATTTCTGAAATATTTCAAGCGATTATGTTATATAATCAGCGGTCGAATGTCGAATAAATACAATGTGGAAGTAACACTATAATAACAATAGTAAACAAAATGAGATATTAATCACCTTTTTCTTACACTTCCATATACATATTTAAAAACACATACATACATACATACATATTTATTTGTTTTTGTTTTATATAGCCCAAGCTTTTTAAAATATATGCAGAAAAATATACTTATTATTATTTTATTTATATATATATATATACACACACACACATATACTACATACATACATACACACACACATATATATCAAGTTAGAAGTCAAGTCCTAATATTTGTAACGTTTTCTATATTTTGGGAAAGAAACTTAAAAAATAAAATATATATATAATAATAATAAATAAAATAATAATAAATAAATAAATAAAACAATGATACAAATAAATAAAAAAAGAGTGTATTTTAGAAATATAAATTGTACTGAAGATATTAAATAAACTGGTCGCTTATCTTGATCTTTAATAGTGTACTATTGTTTCTTTGTTTCTACTGTGCCTGCACCTACTGTTACATATATTACATATAAGTAGTCAAGGATAGCAAATGATAAAACAATAAGGGATTGCAATATAGCTTATTTCCCAAAAGACCAACATTTTACAGTCCAACAAAATGGGAGACTGAATCAGCGTATTTTGTTCCAGATTTCTGTCTTGTCAAGAGGAGCAGTCATATTTTCATTCAATTACATTATTTTTATTTTTATTTTATTTTATTTTATTTTTAAATCACATGAAAATGTTATCTCTCCCGAAGTTGTATTTGCGCACGCAATGACTGGCTTTTCTTTCTTTCTTTCTTTCTTCTTCTTCTTCTTCTTCTTGTTTTTGTTGCTGTGTTTTATTTTTTTATTGTAACTTTCTGTAATTTTATTTTTTGAATATTTATTATTATTACAGCTATTATTGCAATACATCATTTATTTATCTATTTAATCACATTTTGATTTTAATTTAACAATTCCCGCTTGAAACAATCGTTTCTTATCTTATGCTCCTGCACTGAATATCTTACAAAGTAATATCTCGATGCCGTTATTTTATAATTAACGAGAAACGGCAAAAAAAATAAGAAGGCTTTCTTAATGGTCCGTAATGTCTTTACTTTGTGTATTTTGCGATTAACTTGAAATACTTAAAAATATATATATATATATATATATATATAATTTAAAAAATAATATAAAAGAGTAATATATATATATATATATATATATATATATATATATATAATTTAAAAAGTAATATAAAAGAGTAATATAAATAAATACATAAAATATAGATATAATAGCAATAATAATAATAATTAACATCTATTTAAAAAATGAATAATAATAATAAAAATAATTTCCGGTGTGGATTTATTTTTAACGTGGAACTATTTATATCGCGACACCGTAGAGGGTGTGTTCAAGTACTGCTCGGAATACTTTTCAGTTTAACTGATTCTTTGAGTCGAATGTGAACACTAAAGGAAATAATTACAGAAAAGCAATTACGTACACATCTAAGTAGGTGAAATTACCTTTTTTCATGTGTGTGTGTGTGTGTGTGTGTGATTTAGAAGAAAAGTGCCCCACATAAATAATAAACTGATAATACCAGTATTTATACCAGATTTTCTGTAATTAAAAAAGTAATAAATAAATAAATAAATAAATAAATAAATAAATAAAATATAGCAATAATAGCAATAATAATAATAATAATAATAATAATAATAATAATAATAATAATATATATATATATATATAATCAAAAAAGAAATATAAATAAAACTATATATATATAAAAAAAAAGAATAATAATAAAATAAAGAATAAAAAATACAAATTATAGTTTGCGACATGGATTTATTTTTGACTTGGAAATTCCGAACTATTTATATCTCTTAAACGAAACGTAACACTGTCAGAATATCTAGGGTAAATTATGACACGGCTAAATAACATTTTCTGCATTTCCGAAAGAAGCTTTAAAAAAATAATCTCTTATTTCATATCATGACATACAGTGTTATTCACTGTGCCCGCACCTATTGTTATATATAACTGAAGCAGTCACGGACAAGGAATGATAACCAAAAAACGTGGGGCATTACAGTATAAATAAATGAATAAATAAATGAACTATGATAAAAATAAGTAAATAAAGGATAGCAAATGATAAAACAGTAGGGGATTACAGTATAGATCTTTCTCAAAAGACCATCAATGGACTAACATTTTACAGTCCAATTTTTTTTTTTTTTTTAATGTAACTTTTTGTAAATTTGTTTAGATGTTTATTATTATTACTGTTATTATTGCAATATTTTATTTATTTACATTACCAATTTTCACCTAAAATCATCATTTGTTTACTTATGATCATGCACAGAATACCTTAGAAAATAATATCTCTATGCCATTATTTTATAATCAGTGAGAGACGAGAAAAAAATAAAAAATAAAAAATAAAATAAAATGGTTTTTGAATCGTTCATAACGTCTTTATTTTATGTACTTTGTGATTATCTTGAAGTACTTATAATATATATATAATTAAAAAAGTAATATAAATAAATAAATGAATAAATTATAGCAATAATAATAATAATAATAATAATAATAATTAACATCTATTTAAAAAATTGGAAATTCCGAACTATTTATATATCTTACGCGACGACAGATAAATCTGAACAAGCCGTAATTTCCGTCTCGAAACCTTGGCTCTACGTATACACCCTTAAGTTACTCTGTTGAGGAAATATTCAAATATTCCTCGGAATACTTTTCAGTTTAACCGATTCTTTGAGTCGAAAGTGAACACTAAAGGAAATAGTTACAGGAAAGCAAATCATCCAGGTAGGTAAAATTACTAAACTTTAATGTATTGGTAAATTTGAGGGTCAATATTTAGACTCGCGATTTCCCTGACTTTTGTATTTTCCGGACTTGTGTTAACTCTATTGCTCTGTGAAATCGAGTGTCACCTGTAAAGTATTAAAATTACTGTATAGAAGTAGTTACCTGCAGACTGTCTGTATAATCTATGTATTAAATATGAACGTGTGAGGTTATCTAGGGTAAATGATGACAGGACAAAATAACATTTTCTACATTTTGTAAAGAAACTTGAAAAAAAAAAAAAAAAAAAAAATAGAAACCCCCCCAAAAAAACCACATAAATAAATAAATAAAAACAATGTTTTACAAATATAAATTATACTGAATATATTAGATAAATAAATTAATCGCTTATTTTGATCTTTAAAAGTGTACTACTGTTTCTCATAAAAATGACATACGGGGTCACAGTAGGGGATTACACTTTAGTAAAGTTAATTTACCAAAAGATCAACAAAGAACTAACATTTTACAGTCCAACAAAATGGGAGACGGAATCAGCATATTCTGTTGCAGATTTTTGTCCTATCAAGAGGAGCATATTCTACAGGCGTATGTCAAAGTCTTAACTATGAAACTGTATCTCCCACAAATACCTGTTCTCTCTTAATCACACACACACACTCTCTCTCTCTCTCTCTCTCTCTCTCTCTCTCTCTCTCTCTCTCTCTCTCTCTCTCTCTCTCTCTCTCTCTCTCTCTCTCTCTCTCTCTCTCTCTCTCTCAGTTCTATTATAAGTAAAATGATAAAATAATATGATAATTGTGAATAAACTATAATAAAACCACAATATCTAACGATGATGTTAGATCAGGATTGCCATCGGATAGGATAATTGGTGTTCAAGTGTTCAGTTGGTGGGCCTGACTGAAATCCCCCGCGGCGCAAGTGTTGCCGACCCCTGTCTTAATTCATGTTTCCACAGGTGTCAGTCACTTCAGAACTTCAACCAATCAAAGCGCACTATTTCACACACCCATAATATTTCATTTTCCGCCGCCATAGTGTGTTTTTATGTTGTTTTTTGTTTAGTTCAATTGTTCAGCAACCGTTAATACTTGCGTTGTTAGTAGGCTTTATTCATAGGCACAAAGGTGAAGCGATGTGCTTCGGGGACATGCAAATCGGATGAACGGTACGAAAGTGGACAACATCTGACATATATACCGTGTCCGAAGCCGAAAACAACGAGAAAAATGCGGACGATAACATTCTGAAAAAAGAAAGTCTTTTATAAACATGACCATATTTTCAAATAATAATAATAATAATAGACATAGCTGACATTTAGCTATATACGAATTACCTAAATATGAATAATATATATGCCCATACACAGCATTGAACAGAAGAAAAGAAGAAAGAAATGTTTTGTTTCATGATACACTGAACACATTTTATTTACGGTTATGTGGTGTCGGACATACGGTTAAGGACTACACTATTTTGAGGTAGAAAGTCCACTCTTTCCACTTCATGGGCTACTATTTTTGATTGGAAGTACCATCCCACAGATAGGGTAGTAGATACCAATTATAGTGCACTGGTTGGACTAATGGATCCACAGACAGTGTTAAGAAAACGAAAAACAGTAATGTGTGTGTGTGTTTAGAGGTTTTGAGGTGAATTCAAACTAAACAGCTTGACGATTTATTGTAAAAGTTCAACTATTACAATTAGTCTTGAAAAGACACGTGTGTCATTTGTTATCTTCTGGTTTGTTACTTTTCTTTTTTCTTTGCACTGTAATAAACCATGCTTCAATATCAGTTTAATACCAAAATACACTCATCCAGCTTTACAGGAGCAGTTAGCCTCTGATAGCTGTTTTGTCACCAAGCAAACCTGAATATGTGGTTTGTGTGTCGAGTCGTTTTTCCGGAAATTTTTTATATCATTGATGTAGCCTTGTCGTCGATGCAGATATAATGGACTGATAGCTACAGTTTGTTTGACAACATTAAAAAAAAATAATAATAAAAAACAAAAATGAAGAAAATTATTATTTAAGGCCAGATAGCAGAGACATAAATGGACATAACTGAAAAGTGTGAAGAATATATATATATAATACGTACATGTTTATGAGTGTATGTGTGTATATACATATATATATGTTGTTTTGGATTTTGAATATTCTCTGTGAAATCTACGTCTGACTAGACTCTTCACAGACAACATTCCTGTGGCGCAGGAGGATAAAGTCCAGTCACGACTTCAAACCCTCGTCAGATGCCGCTGATGAGACTCGAACGTATGTCACCCTATCGCTCGCACTACCGTTCGGCCATCAAGACCACCTTTACATATGTGCGTGTGTATTTAACTATAAACACACACACACACACACACACACACACATACACACACGCACATACATATACAGGTACCGAACCAATTATCCGGCGTCCTGAAATCCCGAAGGACCAGAAAATCGGAATTTTTTCCCCCGACGTTACCTTTGTAGTTCGCGCGCGTTGACGTTCATTTCACTCGCCGCATTGTTTACGTGTCGAGTCACCACAGTTGTGTATTGTCAATTTTCTTTATGTTTTTAATATTAAAATGTTTATGCCTAATTATTTACGTATTTAAATGCCTTGGTACCAGAAAATCGGAGAATCCAGAAATTCGGAAGGTATAGGCCCCAAGGACTTCGGATAATGGATCCAGTACTTGTGTGTGTGTGTGTGTGTGTGTGTGTGTGTGTGTGTGTGTATGTATTTATGTATGTATATATATATATGTATATATATATATATATATATGTATGTATGTATGTATGTAAGTAAGTATGTATGTATGTATGTATGTATGTATGTATGTATGTATGTATGTATGTATGTATGTATGTATTTTCGCATAACCAAATACACTCTTTAATTGGAATTTAGAGAAATAATAACAGTACAGTTTTATTTTCAGAAGTAATCAATATGACACATGGAAAAATGCATAGATGTGGCCACGATGTATGTGATAAGATACCATGGTATTGTGTACCTAAAGACAACACGTGCTATTACTGCAAAGACATCAGTGATTTGTGCTTCACACAGCGTTTGAATTTCCCTAAACAGTGTGCTTCTTTCTGTAAAGGTAGGTAGATGTGTATGTATGTATGTATGTGAGTTTGTGTTTGTGTTTAGTTGTATGTATGTGTGTGTGTAGTTGTGTGTATGTCTGTGTATGTGTCCTTTTTGTGTTAGTATCTGCATGAATGTTTATGAATATTTATGCATGAGTATGTGTATCGAGGTTTCTAATAAGAAATATTTTTGCTCTCTGTATGTTTTAAAATATTTCTATAATGCAGGTCTTTCAAGGCTAGATGATACTATATTTTATAACACTACTGTCACAATTTTTATGTGTTTTATTATTTGACAAATAAATAAATAAATAAATAAACAGGCAAACCACGAAACAAACAACTAAACAAACAAATAAATAGGTAAGTGTGTGTGCGTCTGTATATACATACATACATGCATTCATACACACATATATCCACATTTTTTAATGAAAACATTCCTATGCCTGTGTTTTTTAATTCTTAAATACACACACACACACACACACACACACACAACGTACATATATATTGGTGCATTGGTCCTTTGGCTATATATTTGTGCATGAGAGAGAGAGAGAGTGTGTGTGCGTCTGTATATACATACTATACATGCATTCATATACACATATATCCACATTTTTTAATGAAAACATTCCTATTTGTGTACGTTTGTGTGTGTGTGTGTGTGTGTGTGTTTAAGAATTAAAAAACACAGGCATAGGAATGTTTTCATTAAAAAAGACTTAAAGTTGATCATGTAATATATATTATAGGGTGCATTGGTCCTTTGGCTATATATTTGTGCATGAAAGCGAGAGAGTGTGTGTGCGTCTGTGTGTGTGTTTACTAGAGGTTTCTAATTAAAAAAGTTTTTGCTATATGTATGTTTTAAAATGTGTCTATAAAGCAGGTCTTTCTAGGCAAGATGATGCTATATTTTATAACAGTACTGTAATATTTTTATTATGTGTTTCGTTATTTGATAAATAAATAAATAAATAAATAAATAAATAAATAAATAAATAAAAAATAAATAAATAAACAGACAAACAATCAAATAAACAAATAAATAAATAAACTTTTGTGTTTTTGATCTCAGTTTATACACAGTAACACTTTTTCTCTGTGTTTATTTCACCAGATTATATTGATTTTTTTGTTTCAGATTTCCTTGGCAGTCAAATAATAGAAAGTAAGGCTTATTATTACTACAGCCATGAAATAATAAATGCTCGTGTATGCATATCTGTGCGTATGTGTATGTATGTACGTATGTATATTTGTATATATTATGTATGTTTGTATGTATGTTTGTATTATGTATGTATGTAGTTTAGGATTTTGAATAGTCTGTGTCTTATGTACGTCTGAATAGACTTTGCACATAGACAATATTCGGGAACACACTGGTACAATCTCGACCTCACAAACCCCGTCAGATGCCGCTGACGAGACTCGAACGTATGGCACCCATTCGCTCGCACTCCGAAGGGAGACGATCAAACAACCCTTTATATATGAGGATATATGAATGTATGTATGTATGTATGTATGTACGTATGTATGTATACGTATATGTACCAAGGCAGCAGTCGAGTTTGCTTGATAAAAATGGCTAAATTTATAGATTTTTCTAAAGGTGATGTTACAAAGTTACTCTGATTGTATTTCAGATCTTCCACAGAATAACGAGGTCCTTTATACAGCACTTTTCATAGCATTTCTAATAGCAGTAGTAGTATTATCAGCTGCAGGTGTACTGGTTTTCCTAAAATGGAAAAGACTGAGTAAGAACAAACATGAACACGGTGTTGAAAAAATTGAAGAACAAACAGAACTAATGGAAACAGGAATAATATCAGGTGAGTTATACAGCTATTTTTACAGTTATCAAATTCTGAAAAAACACACACACACACACACACACACACACACACAACAGTGCATATGTTTCAATTCACATTAATTTTCCGTTTTGTGAAAATAAATAAATTTGTTGTTACGTGCTAGTCAATGGTCGAAATGCACTGTGTAGTCTTTCAATATTTTATTTGTTTCTTCTAAGCACTTTTTGTTAATAATAAAGAATGGATAGAACATTCTAAATGTCTGTATGACTGGATATCTACCTGCGTTTGGAGAGAGATATGTATTGCGACTGTTATGAAAATGATTTTGTCTATTTGTAAGATATCCCAAATGTTCGAGTCTATTGTATGATTTCTCATTACTCGTTTGTATTTAATTAATGTTGCTGCTTTTTTATTACCCGCCAAAGTCTGTCGTTGTTTGACTGTGACAAGCATCCTTGAGAATAGCTTGATCCTATTAGCATGTTAATTTTGTCACTCACTCACTCATGCATGCATCATTCACTAACCCATCCATTGACTTACTCACTCACACACACACACACACACACACACACACACACACACACACACACACACACACACACACACACACACACACACCTAACTACCTACATAAACGCAGGAAATATAAATTATTGAATCATATTGGTCTTGTCCGTACAAATAGTTCTTTGAAGTATGAGTCCAGGCTCATTTGGATACATCCAAATCTTTTTCTGACAACTTATGACAAATCAGTCCTCCTCGTCAAGCAAAATGATGTCTTCATTATTGATGCAACTAAAGGGTGGAAATTACAATGCTCATCCAGTTTCGTGATAGTACATTTTTTCTGTCATACTTTATCATTAGCATAGATTAGTTGTCACTTAATTAAAAAAAAAAAAAAAAAAAAAAAAACATTAATTAGGAGATATAGTGAATGCATTTTTACCATTTCTTCATACTGTCAAAGTAGAGGCCTACATTACGGTCAAATTGAAGATCATTATTGTTAATTTGAACAAACAAAATTTCTTTGTATAAAATGATTTCTTTAATGTCTTGCTGTGTCGTTGCAGTAACAGCACTAATTTTTGTTCAGTTTATAACAACTTCTGACTTAAGCTATTACGTGTTTTTCAGAGTAATTATGGCAATAATATTAATGCCGTCTAAAATTTGTAGATGAAATATATTTATATATGTTGTACATTGAAAGAGAAATTTCTGAGTAGTAGATTTATATATTTTTAACAATGTTTATTTCATTTTCTTTTTTATTATTGTATTTATTATTTGTTTGTTTGCTTTTTTGTTTTTTCTCATGGCGTTATATTAAGTGACTAATAAAAGATATGAGTATATTCAGTTTTAATTTTTCTAGGGAACGTGTGTGCTGAATCACAGACAGAGGCAGGAGATGGAGCTGGGGACACAGATACAACAACTTTGTGTCAGGCAGTTCCCAACGGGAATATCCACTGCAGCAGTGATGAAAAACAAGGAGAGGATGTTGATGCTAATAGACATCTCTACAGAAGAAGTTCTGGAAGTGTGTTGTGTCAGGAAACAAGTGAAAAAGATGAAGATCATCCTGTTTTCAGAAACAGAAAAAGAAACACTGATGATGATATAGTGATTACCTTACATAATAAGAACAAATGTATTCCAATTGGATCTGATCATCATATTGAACTGAAACCACTCATTCCAGCCGAAGATAAAGAGAACGGAGTAAAGACTGAAAAAGTGTAATAATAGTGTAAACAAACCACATTAAAATAATCTCCTTTTGTAACTACTTTTCTTTTGATTTTATTATGTTGATATATGTTTGCTTAAACATCATGTTTTTATTTCGGACTGTTTACTTAATCTAACAGATTATTTTACAGGGATAGATTATTGTAAAACTAAAAAACTCATTCAGATGAATAATATTTGAGAACGTCAGAACACAAGGAAACTTAATAAGTTAGATGATGTCACCATTTGATATAGAGTATGATATTTATGGAGGTTACAGACAGAGGCAGGAGATGGAGCTGGGGACACAGATACAACAACTTTGTGTCAAGCAGTTCCCAACGGGAATATCCACTGCAGCAGTGATGAAAAAGAAGGAGAGGATGTTGATGCTAATAAACATCTCTACAGAAGAAGTAGAGGATGTTGATGCTAACAGAAGTTCTAGAAGTGTGTTGTATCAGGTAATAAGTGAAACAGATCAAGATCATCCTGTTTCCAGAAACAGAAAAAGAAACACTGATGATGATACAGTGATTATCATACATAATAAGAACAAATGTATTCCAATTGGATCTGATCATCATATTGAACTGAAACCAGTCATTCCAGCCGAAGATAAAGAGAACAGAGTAAAGACTGAAAAACTTTATTAATAAACCCTAATTTAATTATTTTATTTTATTTTAAAAACGAAACTTAAAATCGAAATAAAAAAATATATTTTTTATTTTATTTATTTATTTTATTTATTTGTTTATTTATTTATTTAATTTTATTTATTTATTTATTTTATTTATTTATTTGTTTGTTTTTATTTATTTTACTTATTTTATTTTATTTATTCAATAATTTAATTTTTAATTTTATTCATTTTTTGTTTTTTTAATTTGTTTATATATTTATTTTATTTTATTTTATTTTATTTATTTATTTTATTTAATTTAATTTAATATTTATTTCATTTTATTTATTATTTATTTATTTTATTTATTTTATTTATTTATTTGCTTGTTCACTTATTTATGTTTTTATTCAATAATTTAATTTTTAATAATATTATTTTTTATTTTATTTCAATTTGTTTACATAATTTTTTTATTTATTTATTTATTTATTATTTTATTTAATATTTATTTCATTTTATTTCATTTTATTTCATTTTAATTGTTATTTATTTACTTTATTTACTTTCCTGTTTACTTATTTATTTTATTTTATTTTTATTTATTCAATAATTTAATTTTTAATTTTATATCAATTTTAAATATTTATTTTATTTATTTTTTTTTTTATTAATTTAATTTTATTTTATTTTATTTTATATTTATTTCATTTTATTTATTTATTAATTTTATTTTATTTTATTTTATTATATATTTATTTATTTATTTATTTAATTTTTAATTTTATTTTATTCATTCATTCATTTAAGCTTGTGTTTATTGTAGTTTAGTTTTGTTTTCAATAGTGTAAACTAACCATATTAAAATAATCTCCTTTTCTTTTGATTTTATTATGTTGATATGTTTGCTTCGATATCATGTTTTTATTTCGGACTGTTTACTTAATCTAATAGATTATTTTACAGGATAGATTATTGTAAAACTAAAAAACTCATTCCAGATTAATAATATTTGGCAAAGTCAGAACACAAAGAAACTTAATAAGTTAGATGATGTCACCATTTGATATAGAGTAGTTAATATATGATATTTATGGAGGTTAGAAGTATGCTTTCTTTCACTACATAATGTGTCTGAGTTATTTGTCTAAGATTATTTTATAATGTATTGGGTTGAGGAATAACTCATTGGGGTTAAATTTAATTTAATCATTACACAGAAGAAAACTTAAGCTTAACTGATAACAAGATGTAATTTAACCAATAACGTAATATCTGTTGTTATTTACCACTTGTTCCCAACGGTCAACAAGTTTTTCGATGAAATAGATCAAAATTTGAATCAATTATGAACCGCAATGACTTATTCCTCAACCCAATACATGAATACTGAATGTGTAGTACAATTATTTAGTTAATGAACCAAATATGCAAAATTACAAGTTAACAATGTCGAAAGCCAAATGGTAAAAATATATAAACAAAGATAAATTCAATACAAAACGAAAAAAAAAAGTATATCTTAGATGAATAATATTTGCGAAAGTCAAACCATTTTATTTATTTTATTTTATTTTATTTATTTCATTATGGTAAAAAAAAACAACAAAAAAACAACATATAGAGTAGTTAATATATGAGATGTATGAAGGTTAGAAGTATGATTTTTTAATGTTATTCTAGATAATGTGTTTGAGTATACTACTGTTGTAAATACAATAGAAAACGAAATTATTATGTACATGTTCTAATAAAACTAATATACTACTGTTGTTCTAGATAAAATGATCGACTTATTTAGTATAAGATTAATAATTTGTAATGAATGTAACTAATTTAGGCAGAATTAGAAAACAAATAACAGAGAATACAAAAATTTCACTGTTAAAATAGTGTAACAAACCATACCAAAAAATACTTCTTTTTTTCTTCTTATTTTTCTTCTTCACAAGTATAGATAACCAGGTTTTTATTTTTTATTATTATTATTATTTTTTTAATGACAAGTAATTATATAAACTGAAATACCCACCTCCTTTAAATGGAACAAGGCCACATTTAGAAATTTCCCTAATACACTTCAGTTCCATACATCCTTACTCGATTGTTTTTCCTACTTCAATACATTGTCCATAACCATCACCTCAAGCTGATAGAATAACAGTAGAATTAACTTAGTATTAACATATTTTATTATTGTAGACGTATTAGTTTTGTTTGTGGTATGTGTATTATTATTATTATGTATTAATATTTTGTTTTGAAGTGTTTGCCTTCATCAGTATATCATTATGCTTCAGTAATAATTATGTCGAGGTTTCACTGTAAGAGTGTACATGAATTCATTCCAAAAACATGGGGAGAAATCTTCTTGGATCCGAATGAGATCACAAGTATTATTTTACACCGGCACCATCTAAATTAAGTTTGTATGATGATATCATCAGATGTCAGTGAAGCAGACCAGATTAACTCCCCGCCAGACTATCCTTGGTCTACCCCGTGGTGTAAAATAGCTCTTTATATTCCGTGGAATGTTTTGGCTTACAGATTATACCCGATCATACGCTCTTATGTTATTCATAAGTTGGTCTGTGTTTAAATGTTCTTTACAAGATAACATGAATGACACGATACAGTCAGTTTAAACCACACACAATTCACATAAGATCTTGAGAATGACTCGGGTATGGTACTAAAATGATTTAGATTCTAAATTAAGTTTGTATAATGATATCATCAGATACCAGTGAAGCAGGCCACATTAAATCCACGTCAGAATATCCTTGATCTACCCATGGTGTAAAATAGCTCTTTATATTCCATGGAATATTTTGGCTTACAGATTATACCCGATCATACGCTCTTATGTTATTCATAAGTTTAAATGTTCTTTACAAGATAACATGAATGACACGATACAGTCAGTTTAAACCACACACAATTCACATAAGATCTTGAGAATGACTCGGATCACTTCAGAGATGTAATGAGGGTTTAGATATAATTATAGGTTTCTTAGATCATTTATCAATAAACAAGAAAATGGTCTAGATCATTTATTTGCCAAAATCACCATATCCATTTGCAATGAATGAAAAGCTCAGTAAATCAAAAATAATACATGTAAATGTTCGGAAGTTTTCATAAAATGTATGTCTGATCAATACTTGGTTATAGTTTGTAACATAATTTTAGTTCTTGAAGTGTAAAAAGATCCTGAACTTTGAGAATATTTAGTGTTTTTATAAACTGGTTCTGTTGAAGTAGCCAGAATATATTCTAGTACTCTTTAACCCCAGGGATTGTTTGGACAGGGGATATGTATCCTGGGCTGGTACACAACTAAAGTACATCAAAAGAACAAAAACTTGATATATTTAATTCTTCATTTGTGATAGAGGTCTTGTTTTGTATTGCTGTTGTTATTGTTGTAATAATTGTTATAGTACTGTGATAGTGTTCGTGTTTGCTTTACTTTGTCAGCTTTATGTTTTTCTAATTATAATAAATAAAGTTTGAATAGTTTATTATTTGTTATTATTATTGTTATTGTTCCTTTGTTATTGTTATTGTTGTTATTATTAGTATTTGTTGTTGTTGTTGCACAATGTGTACGGTAGCGTTTGGCGCTTAACCCTTTCACTCCTAGACTTTAAGCATGATAAAGATATCAAAGTTCGCTTAACATTTTATTTTATTTTATTTTACTTTTCAATGGGGTGGGTACCGACGAAGCAAATTTAATGTTCAGTGAACAGATTACTGTTGTCCTTATTTCACTGTCATGGATTATAAGGCATTACGCACTATTAAAAAAATCAATCACATCAGGCAAACACACCTTAAACAAAACCATAACAATAAATAAATTAATTAATTCACTTACAGATTGACTGGTTGAGCAGCTGATGGATCTATCGATGGATCTGCTGATTGACGAATTAATTGACCAGCTGATTAAACTAATCAAAATAAAAAAATAAATTAAAAAAATATATAATAATAATAAAAATAAATTAATAATAAAAAAACCTACTTTCAGACTAAAGGACCTGATACTAACCAGGTTATCGGAACTTAACAACTTGCTTATTCTTATTCTTTTCATGTGTACAACTAAACTTATCGTTTCAGGCTTGAAAAAGAGGAAATAAAAATTAAACAACCTAATATAGGTCAAATGAAAGTTTGCCTACACTTGTAGATACATTCAGCACAAACTGACTACTACTGTCTTTAATTACTGATGTTGTTCACGTGTCGGTAATATTTTTTGAAACTGCCCAAAATTAAAAATTAAATTTGGGATATGTTGGATGATAAAGAAACAGCCAGCAAGGAGATGAAAATGTCAAGAGCGCCCAAGAGCTGAACAGCAAATAGGACCTGACCGTCACGAATCTCGTTATGAAAAGAACAAACTGAACGAAAACAACAATAACGAGTTCGTTACGATTCCATCTGCTCGACTCTCTCTTTTGTCCTTTCTCTTTCCTTCCCCAAACTCTTTTCTGCGACACACACGCCCTCTGGCCCGTCAGAAAGAGGGCTGTCGTAGACGTGCTTCACAACAGCTTGCTCTAATTAGCACGTTAATTGTTTTTTTCAGTCTGTAATTAAGCAGAGAAGGAAAAGGCCAACACGAGAGCACAGTCAGGCGGGGAAACCAATGTTTCTGAAATTACATTGTCTTTACGGACGACTATGGTAAGCAATTGTCTATATTTATTTTGGTAGGGTGTAATGTGCAGTTAACCTGTGTCAACAATATTTATTAAAATTTTAATTGTTTAATCTGTCCTCCGTGTAGATTCTTATTTTATCTTTGTTCCCCGTATGGCCTTACTCGTGTTATTAAACAAAATTACTTAAATATATGTTGTATTGATTATATAGAGTATTATTATCAAGTCACCTCTAGATTATAATTAAATAATTAACTTGTATCTTAACTTGTGTTGTGTTTATTTCTCTTGTGGATGGATAGACTTATTGATTTATACAGACTGCTGTCAATTTAGCGTTTAAATTCCTCGTTAGGTGGCCATTAAAGCATCTTGTTACCCTTAATGTAACATCTAAGATGTTTAATGTTTTATATACATATATACATACATACATATTTATTTATTGTTTTTGTGAATGTTTTATAAATATATGCAGATAATTATAGTTGTTTTTAAATTTTATTATTATTTCATATATATATATATATATATATAAAGTTAAAAGTCAAGTCTTAATATTTGTGACATTTTCTATATTTTCGAAAGAAATTTAAAAAAAAATATTTAAAAGTAATAAAAATAAATAAATAATATTGATAATATAAAATAAAATAAAACAAAATAAAATAAAATAAATAAATAAATAAATAAATAAATAAATAAATAAACAATAATAAAATAATAATAAAAAAATGTTTTATAAATATAAATAGTACTAACTTTATTAAATAAATTGGTCGTTTATCTTGATCTTTAATAGTGTACTATTGTTTCTTTGTAATCTCTTATTTCGTACAATGACGTATGGGGTCACCTCACTGTGCCCGAACCTATTGTTATATATTACTTAAACAGTCAAGGATAGCAAATGATAAAACAGTAGGGGATTACAGTATAGTTTATTTTCCAAAAGACCAACAATGGATTAACATTTTACACTCTTACAAAATGGGAGATGAAATCAGCATATTCTGTTGCAGATTACTGCCATGTCAAGAGGAACATTTGCTGTAGGCGTATGTCAGACTGCGGGCACAGTGAGGTTAAACCTGTGACAACACAAGTGTAAACTATTAAAGCGTACCTGTGGGTCTGATAAATGGTCTGATAAAATTCTTAACACTTAGTTTAATGTTTTGATAGGCGAACGGTCTTTCATACCAAAGTTTAACAATAATAATAATAATAATAATAATATATGGCGGACTAATAGTAGTTTTTTTTCTTTTGTTGATATAACTCATTACAAATTAACACTGGACTGCAAAAACGTAACTTGGAAGTATAAAGAATATATTTATACTACATTTTTCTAATCACCAAAGAAAGATTATAATTTCTATAAACTACATGTAAAGGAAATCATTAATTAATAAATTAAAAAGACAAAACAAAACAAAACAACAACAACAGAAGAATAAGAGGAATAATATTTAAAGTAAAAAATAAATAATGGAAGTGATGATGGCAGTAGCATCAGTAATAGTAGTGGTGGTAGTTGTAGTAGTAGTAGCAGTAGTAGTAATGAACTTCATAACAAAACCTTCATCAACAAAACAATTCAAATCTATGATGTAAATGTATGTATGTTTGAATGTATCTATGTATCTATCTATCTATCTATCTATCTATCTATCTATCTAACTATCTATCTATCTATCTATGAAAAAGCAATATTGCATCTTATACAGGAAAATCGGTGATAATAGTCTCTCAACCCTCCCATAAGTTTGTTAACGACATAATTATTTTCCTCCTCTAATTTCTTATCCAGGCTCTATTTTAAAAATAGAAATGGAAAACCAAAATTTATATCCGAAAATTGAGCGGTATAGGACATATTGTTATATTATGTTTTATAAACATATTTTGAATATTTTATTTTGAATCATTTTTATTTTATTTTTTTTTTTTTTGAACCATATGAAAATATGTAATCATATGTAATCAATGTTATCTGTCCTGTAGCTCTATTTGCAGATGCAATGACAGGCTTTCTTTTCCTTCCTTTTTTTCTTTCTTTCTTTCTTTCTTATTTATTTTTTCTTATTTTATTGTAACGTTTTTTTGTAATGTTTTTAGATGTCTATTATTATTATTGTTATTATTGCAATATTTTTTATATTTCATAATATTTTTAATTTAAAATTTTGACATAAACCATCATTTGTTAACTTATGTTCATGTACTGAATATCTTTAAAAGCAAATATCTATATGCCATTATTTTATAATTAAAAAAAAAAATTCATTAATGGTTCGTAATGTTTAATGTCTTTATTTTTGTACTTTGTGGATTAACGCGAACGTGATTATTTTGTATGAATAAAGCTGAACACACGTTACGCGACTTGAAATTAAATCTACGTACTATTAAGTTATTCTGTGTTCAACTATACGATTGCGGCAGAAAATTTTAATTAAATAAACTATACCCAACGCAAAATACGTTTTTTATTTTTATTTTTATTTTAGAAATTTTTTTATTTTTATTTTATTTTAAAATTTTTTTATATTAAACAAAAATAAAAAATGTAGATATGTAAATCAATGTTATCTGTATTTGCAGACGCATTGACTTTTAATTTTTTTTCTTTTCTTTCTATTTCATATTTCTTTCTTTTTTAATTTATTTATTTATTTATTAATTATTTTTTATGTAACTTTTTGTAAATTTGTTTGGATGTTTATTATTATTACTGTTATTATTACAATATTTTATTTATTTACATTAATTTTTTTTTTACCTAAAATCATCATTCATTTATGATCATGAACAGAATATCTTACAAAATAATATTCTATATCAGTATTTTATAATCAGTGAGAGAAGGTAAAAAAATTTAATAATAATAATAAAAAGAAAATTTGAATAAATAAAATTTATAAAAATAAAATGTTTTTTGAATGGTTCATAACGTCTTTATTTTATGTACTTTGTGATTATCTTGAAATTGCTTATACTATATATATATATATATATAAAATTAAAAAAGTAATATAAATAAATAAAATATAGCAATAATAATAATAATAATTAACATCTATTTAAAAAATAAAAAATAAAATATTTATTATTTTTCTTTTTTATATATATATATCTATATATATAATTTCCGGTTTGGATTGATTTTTATTTATTTTAAATCATAAGAAAATGTACATATGTGAAATAAATGTTATCTGTATTTTAAAATAACTGTTTTGGAAATTTGAACTATTTATATCTCCTACGCGACAGATAAATCTGAACAAGCCGTAATTTCCGTCTCGAAACCTTGGCTCTAGTTATGTACTTTTAAGTTACTCTGTTGAGGAAATATTCAAATATTCCTCGGAATTCTCTTCAGTTTAACTGATTCTTTGAGTCGAAAGTCAACACTAAAAGAAATAATTACAGAAAAGCAAATATGTACACATTCAAGTAAGTCAAATTGAACAATTTTTTTTTTTTTTTTTTTTAAATATCTGTGTATGAGCTTAATAAAATATAATTTTTAAATCCGATATGGATTTATTTTTAACTTGGAAATTCCGAACTATTTATATCACTTACGTGACACGTGATTACTTTGTATAAATAAATCTAAACACACGTCATTTGTCGTTTGAAACCTTGCCTCTCCGTACTATTAAGTTATTCTGTGTTCAACTATACGATTGCGGCAGTCCTATCTCAATCCAATTTCCATCAAGAAAGAATACATTTTACAATTCACTCATAACTATACCCAACGTAGTCTACATTTTTCTTCTGTTCCTTTTTCTTAACATATACCGTATGAAATTTGTTTATTTTGATTTTGTCTGTATATCGTTCTTAGATTATTATATCTCTGTATTTTGTATGTGTTACGTGTACTAACTTTAATGGTTTCGTTAATTTTAGGGTTAATATTTAGATACGCGAATTCCCAGACTTTTGTATTTTCTGGACCGATGTTAATCCTATTGCTCTATGAAATCGAATGTCACCTGTAAATTATTAAAATTATTGTATAGAATTAATTACCTGCAGACTGTCTGTATAATGTGTCTACGAAATATGAGCGTTATGAGAATATCTAGGGTAAATGATCACACGGCAAAATAACATTTTCTATATCTTGTAAAGAAGCTTTAATAATAATAATAATAGAAAAGAAAAAGAAAGAACTGAAACTAATAATAATTATCTTTCGATCAACCTTTTACGATGTGAGAATAAGGAAACATTTGTCAGTGTCAGTCCTTGTTTGCGAATCAGCCTGTAAGTTTATTATTAGTTCACCCACTGCTCCACTAGGTGCGTATCTAGAATTTGAAGGAGATACATGTATCTTTGATATGAGATTTCTAGCAAATTTTTACTTCCCAGTTATATTATTAAATATTTAATATACATTACAAAAATAATCTTACTTTGAAGGATTGTTACAGAAATATTAATTTATTCAAAGCAAATAAAATCAGTATCACTAGATATTTTATATTATTTTTTTCCCCACCATTAGTAACACATCCTTTACAAGAACTTTGTATATACCTACGGGAAATTGATGAAACTGAAAATATACTAAAACAGTGGATAAAGGAGAAGAGATTTCAAGTTATTATTAACTTACTGTTTTGGCAACCTCTCTTCAGTAAAAAACAACATAACACAATACATCTTAACGCCGCCATTTTAACTAATCTAAGCTGGAGTAGTAACATCATCGGCTATCTGGCTGACTAAAATTAGTTTTTTTTTGGGGGGGGGCACTAGAAGAAATTTGTAGTTTTCCTGTTTTGTTGATATACTTCGTTACAAATTAACACTGAAGTGCAAAAACGTAACTTGGAAGTATGCAGAATATATTTATACTACATTTTTTAATCACCAAAGAGAGATTATAATTTCTATAAACTACATGTAAAGGAAATCATTAAATAATAAACTAAAAAGGCAAAAGAAAACAACAACAACAGAAGAATAAGAGTAATAATATTTAAAATAAAAAATAAATAATGGAAATGATGATGGCAGTAACATCAGTAATAGTAGTGGTAGTGGTAGTGGTAGTAGTAGTAGCAACAGTAGTAATGAACTTCATCAACAAAAAATGAGAATTGTGAGCAAACAATTCAAATCTATCTATCTATCTATCTATCTATCTATCTATCTATCTATCTATCTAACTATGAAAAAGCAGTATTGCATGTTATACAGGAAAATCGGTGATACTATAGTCTCTCAACCCTCCCATAACTTTATTAACGACATAACTATGTCTCTCCTCTAATTTCTATCCAGGCTCTATTTTAAAAACAGAAATGGATAACTAAAATTTATGTATAGGACAGATTAATATATTCTGATTTATAAACATATTTTTATTTTATTATTATTGTTACTATTGCAATATTTTATTTATTATATAATATTTTTAATTTAACAATTTTGACATAAAACCATCATTTGTTAACTTATGCTGATGTACTGAATATCTTACAAAGTAATATCTATATGCCATTATTTTATAATTAAAGCAAAAAAATTCATTAATGGTTCGTAATGTTTCGTAATGTCTTTATTTTATGTACTTTGTGATTAACGCGACACGTGATTATTTTGTCTGAATAAAGCTGAACACACGTCATTTTCCGCTTGAAACCTTGCCTCTACGTACTATTAAGTTATTCTGTGTTCAACTATACGATCGCGGCAGCCCCCTAAATTTTACAATTCACCCATAACTATACCCAACGTAGTCTACATTTTTATTTTTATTTTATTTTATTTTATTTTATTTTTATTTTATTTTATTTATTTTTTTATATTAAATCATATGAAAATGTAGATATGTGTAATCAATGTTATCTGTATTTGCAGACGCAGTGACTGGCTTTTCTTTTCTTTCTCTTTCATTCTTTCTTTCTTTCTTTCTTATTTATTTATTTATTAATTATTTTTTTATGTAACTTTTTGTAAATTTGTTTGGATGTTTATTATTATTACTGTTATTATTACAATATTTTATTTATTTACATTAATTTTTTTTACCTAAAATCATCATTCACTTATGATCATGAACAGAATATCTTACAAAATAATATCTCTATGCCAGTATTTTATAATCAGTGAGAGAAGGTAAAAAAAAATTAATAATAATAATAAAAGAAAATAATGAATAAATAAAAATAAAAATAAAATGTTTTTTGAATGGTTCATAACGTCTTTATTTTATGTACTTTGTGATTATCTTGAAATACTTATAATATATATATATATATATAAAATTAAAAAAGTAATATAAATAAATAAAATATAGCAATAATAATAATAATAATTAACATCTATTTAAAAAATAAAAAATAAAATATTTATTATTTTTCTTTTTTATATATATATATCTATATATATAATTTCCGGTCTGGATTGATTTTTTATTTATTTTAAATCATAAGAAAATGTACATATGTGAAATCAATGTTATCTGTATTTGCAGACGCAATGACTGGCTTGGAAATTCCGAACTATTTATATCTCCTACGCGACAGATAAATCTGAACAAGCCGTAATTTCCGTCTCGAAACCTTGGCTCGACGTACACACTATTAAGTTATCCTGTTCAGGAAATATTCAAATATTCCTCGGAATACTCTTCAATTTAACTGATTCTTTCAGTCGAAAGTGAACATTAAAGAAAATCATTTCATAAAAGCAAATAAGTACACATCCAAGTAAGTCAAATTGCTTTTTTTTTTCGTGTGTGTGTTTGTGTGTGCGTGTGTGTGTGTCTTACAAAACTTCCCGCTTGAAACCTTGCTTCTACGTACTATTAAGTTATTCTGTGTTCAACTACACGATCGCGGCAGTCCTCTCTCAATCCAATTTCCATCAAGGTAACAATAAATTTTACATACCTCTTAACTATACCCAACGTAGTCTACATTTTTCTTCTGTTCCTTTTTCTTAACATATACCGTATGAAATTTCTTTAACTTCTTTTTGTCTGTATAATGTTCTTATATTATTATATTTCCGTATTAAATAAATGTTATGTGTTCTTAAGTTTAATGTTTTGGTAAATTTGAGGATTAATATTTAGATTCGCGATTTCCCCGACTTTTGTATTAACTCTATTGCTGTATGAAATCGAGTGTCACCTGTAAATTATTAAAAATATTGTATAGAATTAATTATCTGCATACTGTCTGTATAACTAAAGCGATATAAGCGTTCAGTCGTATCACTTAAATCAGGGGAGAGAGGGTCAGACAGCTATGCAGTGTTTTGTAGGAGGACCAAGATATCAAATGTATTACACACACACACATACACCCCTCTCTCTCTCTCTCTCTCTCTCTCTCTCTCTCTCTCTCTCTCTCTCTCTCTCTCTCTCTCTCTCTCTCTCTCTCTCTCTCTCTCTCTCTCTCTCTCTCTCTCTCTCTCTCTCTCTCTCTCTCTCTCTCTCTCTCTCTCTCTCTGTCTCAGTTGTATCTTCAGTAATATGATAAAATAATATGATAATTATGAATAAACTATAATAAAACCACAATATCTAACGATGATGTTAGATCAGGATTGCCATCGGACCGGATAATTGGTGTTCAAGTGTTCAGTTGGTGGGCCTGACTGAAATCCCCCGCGGCGCAAGTGTTGCCGACCCCTGTGTTAATTCATGTTTCCACACACCCATAATATTTCATTTTCCGCCGCCATATTCATTATCATATTGTGTTTTTATGTTGTTTTTTGTTTAGTTCAGTTGTTCACCAAGCGTTAATACTTCATTTGTTAGTAGGCATTATTCATAGGCACAATGGTGAAGCGATGTGTTTTGGGGACATGCAAATCGGATGAACGGTACGAAAGTCGACAACATCTGACATATATACCGTGTCCGAAGCTGAAAACAACGAGAAATATGCGGACGACAACATTCTGAAAAAAGAATGTCTTTTATAAACATGACCATATTTTCAAATAATAATAATAATAATAGACATAGCTGACATTTAGCTATATACGAATTACCTAAATATGAATAATGTATATGCCCATACACAGCATTGAACAGAAGAAAAGAAGAAAGAAATGTTTTATTTCATGATACACTCAACACTTTTTATTTACGGTTATGTCGTGTCGGACATACGGTTAAGAACCACACTATATTGAGAGAGGAAACCCGCTGTTGCCACTGTTACTATTTTTGATTAGCAGTACCATCGCACAGATTACATACCAATTATAGTGCACTGGTTGGACTAATGGATCCACAGACAGTGTTAAAAAAACGAAAAACAGTAATGTGTGTGTGTGTTGCATATGACCAAAATTGGTTTTGAGGTGAATTCAAACTAAACAGCTTGACGATTTATTGTAAAAGTTCAACTATTACAATTAGTCTTGAAAAGACACGTGTGTCATTTGTTATCTTCTGGTTTGTTACTTTTCTTTTTTCTTTGCACTGTAATAAACCATGCTTCAATATCAGTTTAATACCAAAATACACTCATCCAGCTTTACAGGAGCAGTTAGCCTCTGATAGCTGTTTTGTCACCAAGCAAACCTGAATATGTGGTTTGTGTGTCGAGTCGTTTTTCCGGAAAATTTTTATATCATTGATGTAGCCTTGTCGTCGATGCAGATATAATGGACTGATAGCTACAGTTTGTTTGACAACATTAAAAAAAAATAATAATACAAAACAAAAAATGAAGAAAATTATTATTTAAGGCCAGATAGCAGAGACATAAATGGACATAACTGAAAAGTATGCAGAATATATATATAATACTTACGTGTTTATGAGTGTATGTGTGTATATGTATATATATGTTGTTTAGGATTTTGAATATTCTCTGTGAAATCTACGTCTGACTAGACTCTTCACAGACAACATTCCTGTGGCGCAGGAGGATAAAGTCCAGTCACGACTTCAAACCTCGTCAGATGCCGCTGATGAGACTCGAACGTATGTCACCCTATCGCTCGCACTACCGTTCGGCCATCAAGACCACCTTTACATATGTGCGTGTGTATTTAACTATAAACACACATATACACACACGCACACACATATACAGGTACCGAACCAATTATCCGGCGTCCTGAAATCCCGAAGGACCAGAAAATCGGAATTTTTTTTCCGACGCTACCTTTGTAGTTCGCGCGCGTTGACGTTCATTTCACTCGCCGCATTGTTTACGTGTCGAGTCACCACAGTTGTGTATTGTCAATTTTCTTTATGTTTTTAATATTAAAATGTTTATGCCTAATTATTTACGTATTTAAATGCCTTGGTACCAGAAAATCGGAAAATCCAGAAATTCCGAAGGTATAGGCCCCAAGGACTTCGGATAATGGATCCGGTACTTCTGTGTGTGTGTGTGTGTGTGTGTGTGTGTGTGTGTGTGTGTGTATTTATGTATATATATGTATATATATATATGTATGTATGTATGTATGTATGTATGTATGTATGTATGTATGTATGTATGTATGTATGTATGTATGTATGTATGTATGTATTTTCGCATAACCAAATACACTCTTTAATTGGAATTTAGAGAAATAATAACTGTACAGTTTTATTTTCAGAAGTAATCAATATGACACATGGAACAACGTTTAGATGTGTCCACTATACATGTGATAAGATAGAAGAGTACTGTGTACCTGAAGACCAGAGGTGCTATTACTGCAAAGACATCAGTGATTTGTGCTTCACAATGCGTTTGGTTTTCCCTAAACAGTGTACTCATTTCTGTAAAGGTAGGTAGATGTGTATGTATGTATGTGAGTTTGTGTTTCTGCGTGTGTTTAGTTGTATGTATGTGTGTGTGTGTAGTTGTGTGTATGTCTGTGTATGTGTCCTTTGTGTGTTAGTATCCGCATGTATGTTTTTGAATATTTATGCATGAGTATGTGTATAAAGGTTTCTGTTAAGAAATATTTTTGCTATGTGTATGTTTTAAAATGTTTCTATAAGGCAGGTCTTTCTAGGCTAGATGATATTATATTTTATAACACTACTGTCACAATTTTTATGTTTTATTATTTGACAAATAAATAAATAAACAGATAAACCACGAAACAAACAATTAAACAAACAAATAAATAGGTAAGTAAATAAATAAATAAACAGGCAAACAAACAAACACAGAGATTTTCACTGTTTACAAGTTTTTTGTTTTTAATCTCATTTTGTACGGAGTAACAACTTTTCTCTGTGCTTATTTCACAGATTATGTTTGTTTTTTTGTTTTTATTCCAGCTTTCCTTGATAATCAGGCAAAGACAGGTAAAGCTTTTTATTATTACAGCCAAAAAATTATAAATGTTTGTGTGTGTATATCTAAGATTATGTGTGTGTGTTTGTGTGTGTCTATATAGCTACGTATGTTTATGTGGATATATGTGTGTATGAATGCATGTATGTCTCTGTGTGTATATATATATATATATATGTACGTTTGTGTGTGTGTGTGTTTAAGAATTAAAAAACACAGGCATAGGAATGTTTTCATTAAAAAAAACATTTTCTAATTTTATCTCAAGGGATTCAAGTTGACTTAAAGTTGATCATGTAATATATATTATAGTGGTGCATTGGTCCTTTGGCTATATATTTGGCTATGAGAGTGTGTGTGAGCGTCTGTGTGTGTGTTTATTAGAGGTTTCTAATTAAAAAAGTTTTTGCTATGTGTATGTATTGAAATATGTCTATAAAGCAGGTCTTTCTAGGCAAGATGATACTATATTTTATAACAGTACTGTAATATTTGTATTATGTGTTTCGTTATTTGATAAATAAATAAATAAATAAATAAATAAACAAATAAATAGACAAACAAACAAATAAACAAATAAATAAATAAACGTTTGTGTTTTTGATCTCAGTTTATACACAGTAACAATTTTTCTCTATGTTTATTTCACCAGATTATATTTATTTTGTTTGTTTTTGTTTCAGATTTCCTTGGCAGTCAAATAACAGAAAGTAAGGCTTATTATTACTACAGTCATGAAATAATAAATGCTTGTGTACGCATATCTGTGCTTATATGTATGTATGTATGTATGTATTACGGCAGTGTTTGTGTATGTATGTATATATAGTATGTGTGTGTGGATATGTGTATGTATGAATGTATGTATATATTTTATGGCAGTGAATATGTGTGTGTGTTTGTGTGTTTGTATATATGTATGTGTGTATGTATGTATATATGTATATGTGTGTATGTATGTATATATGTATGTGTGTGTGTATATGTGTGTATATGTATATGTACTAAGGCAGCAGTCGAGTTTGCTTGATAACAGTGGCAAAATTTATAGTTTTTTCTAAATGTGATTTTACAAAGTTACTTTGATTGTATTTCAGATCTTCCACAGAATAACGAGGTCCTTTCTACAGCACTTTCCATAGCATGTCTAATAGCAGTAGTATTATTATCAGCTGCAGCTGTACTGGTTTTCCTAAAATGGAGAAGACTGAGTAAGAACAAACATGAACACGGTGTTGAAAAAGTTGAAGAACAAACAGAACTAATGAAAACAGGAAAAACAGCAGGTGAGTTATACAGCTATTTTTAAGTTAGCAAAGTCTCTTATTTCAGAGTCTAAAGTGTTTTTCAGTGTAGAAAATTGATGTTTAGGGCATATATTTTGAGAAACTGCCAGGTGACAACTTCTCATCCTTGAGCAGTTTGTGCTAGGAGGCAAAATCCAAGATGGCCATCAGCAAATCTATTTTCCTCATATCTTCATAACTAGACTGGATAGAAGCATGAACAAAAGATTGTTTTAATGTTTTGAGGCATGAATAATTTAATGCAGCTATGACTTGTTGTTGTTGCAATAAAACAAAAAGAACTAAAGATGGCAACACAAAAGGATGAAGATATGGCTGTTTTAAGTCTGTGTTGGTCTTTTAATAAAGGCTAATAAGGTATAGGCTACTAACTAATAGGTAAATAAAAATAATTAATTATTGAATTGTCCAAACAACAGTCTACAATTATAATTATGACATCAAATTATTGTCAGAATTCTACTCTAAAAAGACTGCATAAAAGAAGTCTGAAAATATTTTGGTGTCCATTTTCTACAATGGTGTACTTTCTTAAAAACTGTACTGCCTCAACAGTTAAATCATTTAAGTCCATTCTAACTTTAAAACATAAAAGTTACAAATTTATATGTATTTTCTATATACTTATTGTTGTTGTTGTTGTTGTTGTTATTCTTCTTCTTATTATTATTATTATTAAGAAAATGTAATATTTCTCTGATGTGCAGATTATTATATTTATTTATTTATAAAATAATAAGCGACACTGAGTGTTTTGTGAAATGATGAGCATTGTAACCTCTGATTCTGCCTAAATCACAACTGTGTCGGAAAGTTCATAATCGGATTTTAATTTTTGAAAATTGGCATCTAAGTTTTTTAAATGAAATTTGTTATTTATGTATATATTCCAATTTATTTTATTTTGATGAACCATCTACATCTCCTACCAAATTATTTTAGTATTTTTATTTTTTATTTTTATAATTTATATTTAAATTTATTCATAGCATACAACATAGGAAATGCTTTTATAAACAGTTGTATTATACTGTATGGATATATAATTTTTCTTCAGATTCAAATTGGTAAATTAAACAATATATAATTTAATGATACGTAAACATTTTCTTAGTTTGTACAACACCCTTAGTAAGAGGAAAGAAATAAGAAATTAAATAAGAACTATCTAATTATATAAAAATTTAATTAAGTAATTAAGTGTCTAAAAAGACAAACAAATATATTATTTTTTAAAATTTTGTTGTTAAAACAAGTAAGAAATGCATGTTGATACATTTTATTAATTAGTTATAAAATAAATAATAATAATTATTATTCAGTTGTTGTTTTTATTATTATTATTAGATATTTGTTGTATTCAAAGTACTTTGGATATTTATTATTTAACATGAAAAAAGAAACTACAGTAATGTTTAAGTTAACTGAAAATTCATAGAAAAAAAAATAAACAAATAATAAAATCAAGAAATTAAAGTTACATATTAAATGAAAAAATAAATAAATACATAAACAAATAAATAATTAAACAGAAAAATAAATAAATAAATATTTTACAGGCATTTCACGGTGTCATATACTTTGAACAAAACTTTGGTAGGAATGATTCCTCAACAAGTAATCTTAAAATATTATTTCATAATAAATTTAAATAAAATAATACCTAAAATGCAGTGACACTGAGTGATGATATCCCCATCTGAACATGGCTAATATGGAAAACTCGTACCTGAAATTGTATGTAATTAAGTGTGTCTACAGGAGAGGCCAGGGCTGCATGGGATACGTTTTGATCACACTCCACCAACATGTGGCACATTGTCAGAGGACACTGACAGTGTTCACACTGAGGTGGACAGTCCTTCTTCAGGATAAATGAATGGATCAAACAAGTATAACCGATGCGAGACTCACACAAGATCATCTCATCCTTCAGGCACTGCCTGTAAGAGGACTGCAAACTCCCAGGACTGGCTTCAAAGAATAAAGTTTGTTCACGATCACACTGTTTCAACCATCCTACCAATTTGAAAAAATATAATTGTGAATTTGATGTTTTGCAGACATGCAACTTGCCAGGGCAATAGGGCAATCATTTCTAGGCTGAGTTGGACCCATACCAGGCTTTAGAATAGCAATTACAATTGCTTTCCTCCAATCAGAAGGAAAGTTACCAGAAATCCAGATTTTATTGAAAATGTTTAGAAGCAAGAGAGAAGAGCTGGGTAAATGTTTAAGTGACTGATAGTGCATTTCATCTGGGCCTACTGAAGTGTCATAAGCTCTACGTAGAGCATTCTGCAATTCTTCTATGGAGAAAGGCATATTGTATACTTCAGCATTATCAGATGAAAACTGCTTTTCAGTTTTATTAGGTTCAGATGCGAAATCATCTGTACTGAAAGAAGAGGAAGAATTACGAGAAAAGTTATCTGCCAATACATTAGCAATGTCACAGATTTGACTGACATTTGGGAATTTATATTGGTAATATATTTCCTCAAAGACTATGTCGGATGTTGCTGCATGCCTTAGCCCTCGCAATACAATAAGCATCCAGGTTGCCCTTAGTTATCTCGTTTGAACCTTTCCAAGGCCCTGTTGCACTCTTTGATTACATCTTTGCAAGAATCAGTAAACCAAGGTTTATTGAAATTTGGTATTGCCGAAGTCTTAGGTATAGCCACTTCTGCAATGTCCTTCAAGATGGAAGTAAACAAGGAAATGGGATCACCAGCATCTGTAAAGGCAGACAAGTGCTGCATAGATGTTAGAATTCATCCCAATTTGCCCTCATCAGCTTCCATCTTTGAACCGTTTCAAGAGAAGGTGGTCCATCATAATACTCCGAGAAAATGAGAAAATGGTTACTACCAAAAGGATTGGGACCAACCTTCTAGGAGAAATCAAGACTAATGGATATAAAGGGTTAAATCTATTGAAGTGAAGGTACCTCTTGCAGAATGAAAATGTGTGGCTTTTATCGTTAAAAAGAATCAAATCATTTTTAAGAATTAAGTCTTCCAATTATTGACCTCTATTATTAACCTCTTCACATCCCCACAGTTGACCACTGAAATCTCCCATCAGAATAAAAGGAGATGGGAGTTGGTCGATGAGTACTTGGAAGTCTTGAGACTTAAAATTGAAATGATTGTGAGGAGGTAAATAAATTGAACATACAGTTATAGTTTTATGACTTGTGTCTTTAACAGCCACAGTCTGTAAGATGGTATTTAATGTAAGTATGCTCTGGGGACATATTCTCATTAACAAGAATAGGAACACACCCAGGTACTCTATGTTCAGTTTCCTGAAATTTGTGGTAGAGATGAAATCGCCAACAGTAATAGGATTAGTGTCTTTAAAGAAAGTCATGAAGATGTACTGCAAGGGGATTATGTTTAACGATTAAAAGGATCAACTGATCAAAATTGGGTCTAAGCACATGGCAATTCCATTGAATGACTGAATTAGTCATTAGTAGGTAGTATGGGGTTTTACTTTTCTTTGGCAATTTTCAAAGTTTTCGATGATTATCTGACATATCCATCAGATCATCCATATCAGGCAACATTCTGTAAGGATTATTGATCTGAATCAGTTGTTTTTCAGATTTCTTTAATCTTTCTGAAGAAGAATCACAACTCTGGGTTTTTTTGTTTCTTTTCCAGAATGAGGCTTGCTTAAACCTGGAAGATGAGCCTCTTGAACAATTTTTAGAATCCAAAGAATTCCATGTTTTTGCTTTAGGATTCTTTCTTTGTTTTTTCAGTATCAGAAATATTTTAAAATTGATCTACACCATTTGACCATGATAAGTCAGCACATGATTTACTGAATATTGAAGAAGACTCAGGCTCAGGGAATGAGTTTTCTTTCCACTTTAATAGGCTGTAGCATTTTTTCCAGTTTCCACCGTGAGCATTTTCACAGTATGCAAAGTGTTTTCCTCCACAATTGACATATCTTGCTTTCATGGTCAAACTGACCACACTGAGTATATGTCAATCTGTTATGACATGTATTTTTTGTCCATGTCCATATTTGTCACATTTAAAACATTGTAGAACAGCAACATACAATTAGATCTTGAAGAGTGGACACATTAAATGTCAGAATAAAGGTATGTGTTGGTACTTGTGACTAGATCTTCGCAAAATTCTTCCTAATATCTTCCAGATCCCTGACCAAATCACTCCTTTTGATTCAGTGTTGTGTGTGGACCAACTATAATAAATTTGCCATTTAAGTAAATTTTTGGAATGATTCTCTGTTGAGCATTCTACCACCAATGAATCATTCCTTGGTTTCTTAGCATTTTTAGGCTCACTGGCCAAGCCTTGGAGCCCCTTATGTATCATAAAAGGTGATAGTTTTTTCAAGGCTTGATCATCAGCAGACACAATGAGAAACGTCAGCCAGGTTTTAGAAGAAATAAATTTTGATTTCTTCACAATATTTGTAGTCTCTTCATCAGAAGATGATGATCCAATAACCACAGTGTGGACTCTTTTCAGTGTTCCATCAGTCATAACTGAGTAATTTAAGTTCATCAACCATGACGCCACCAGACACCGAGTCCAAAAAGAGGAACCACCCCCTAGAGCAATTATATAGATCTTCAGTATACCCATCCTTTTCCACAACTGACAAATTTTCATGACATTTATGTCCATGGTCAAAAATTTATTCCTTCTCACTGGTGCCCATCTATTCCCCAGTGACAACGGAAATGAATTCACAGCAGAACTAAAATTGTGTGACTCAGGCTGGTTATCATCCATGATTTGAGTTTACATAAAGTGTTACATTAAGATTCAAGTGGTGTGGTATTACAGATAGCACTTTAGTCATTTTATATAATGCCTGGTCATGATTTTCAGTTATTTTGTTAAGTGGCTGGAATTTTCAACTATTTTGTTAAGTGGCTGGAATTTTCAACTATTTTGTTTATTTCGTGGTTGTGTCTGACTCATTTGTTTGAGCATTTGCATAATGACTGATTTCAAAGATTGATTGTAATATACATACAATCAAATCATACTCAAGATAAAAAAATAAAATGGGTTAACTAATATTCAGTGACATCCGAGGGGCTTTTATTTTTTAATTTTTAATTATTAGTATTATATATATATATATATATATTTGTTTTTAAATTTATTATTATTATTTTTTGTTTATTCAAACAACGGTATGTAAAATTAAAAAGAATTCAAAAATTGCAAAAAATAGATTTTAATGCATTAAGTACATCGAATGATAAAAGTGGAAAAAGACAAAAACCTGTTATAGCCAAAGATAAAATATATTTCAAAACTAAATAAAGAGTAATAATTGGCCAAAGAAACTTGTTCTCAACTCCTTTACAAAAATGTTAGTATTTATGATATTTTGCAGAATGTTTGTATTCCTGGCAAAGTGGGGAAATGTCAGTGAAAGAGGGCGAGATCCAACAGCACATCACAACATGAGGAACTCTGCTGCCACTGGCAGGGAAATATCGGCAATGAAGACGTGACTCCATATATAATTCAAATCAGCCTGTGATTAAGAACAGCACTGCCTTTGGTGCGGAAATATTGGCAGATGAAGACATGTCTCCATGTGCAGGTGATGTCAGCCCAGTTACTGTAGGATGGAAGAGGATGAGTCACCCTTTTCTAGGTGTTGTCTGCCAGATGGAAAAGTTCTGCTTTCTTTGTTGAGAATAAGTCATTTTGTCTCTTTGCTTCTACAAAAATTCAATTATGTATTTGTGTTACAGTTTGCAATTTTTAAAATACCACTTTGTTTGTTTTTTCAATGAAATGAGTAATTCTAAATTTCATTACATAAAATGAATTATGGTCAAACCTCTTTATAACATCCCCTGGTTTGATGCTATCCCTGTTTTCTGTCCTGACAATGACTGACCACCAGTTTTCTGAATACGTAAAAAACATGCAATCTGGTACTGATTCCTTGATATTAAGAATGACAATATCAGCAGTTTAAATGGTTCAATGATTTGTTTTTTCTGACTTGGCAGCTTATCTAAATACAGCAGTTTATATCTCAGCCTTTTTTTATGTTATTTTCTAAGAGAAGTGGACAAAGCACTGTACATTTTTGGGTCAGTATTGAAATAATTCATAACATCAGAAAAGGTATTGTACCACCCAAAGTCACTTTAATGCCAAAACAATATTAACACCAGGCTTTATAATAGAAATAATTTCACTTTAACTAGACTGCTACCTGAAAAATAAACTTGACTTTAAACAAAATGTTTAGTTTTATGCTGTACAGTAAACAATTTCACCTGAACTAAACGTAAGGGTTTCTCATGAAACCCCTACTTGACAGCGTTTTGGTTCTTCTCGACCGACGATACTTGTAAGTGTCGTTGAGCATTTCGGGAGGCGGTGGTGGTGGTGATGTGCGAAGTCGTTTCTGCTAAAATGTTTAACAATTGATTATTTTACTAATGTTTGCTGTTATAGCATTTCTTTACAGTAGTAATACAGCATGAACATGAGAGAAAAAACAACAAACCTATTTGCATACTGTCTTATTCTTACTGAACTTTTTGCATATTAGTTACATATTTGAGAAACAAAATCAAAGTTGACAAAACATTTATTTTATCTATAGGATGATTACATTATTTTACTATTAATGAAATGACATACTCCCTTTGTGACAATATAATAACTTAAAAAAATGATAGCTGTACCTTTCTTTTTCTTTGGGTTCTCTCTGGAAAGAAAATAAATTACAAAACATTTCTTTAATGAGTTTCTGCTAACAGTGCAGTCTACCTTATCTAACACAGATCTACAATAAAAGGCAGTCTAACAAAACAAGCAATGTTTGGTTTCTACACATTTTCACCTGAGTAAACAACATAATGGAAACCTAACAAAACCAGAATCTGTCTATTCTGAAAACTGGATTTTCTTTCTTTCATTTCTTTTCTCGTTTTAGATTTACATCATCTGATAATAATTCTCATTTTTCAAACTATTCTGAACCATTAGTTTTTCTTAAAATAAAATATGTAGTAATACCAAAATAATATTTACTTTCACTGCTTTTTTTCGTGTCCTTTAATGTGTCTTCTGAAAATACAGAATGTTATATTTAATGTTTATAATTAATACTGTAAAGTTAGATTCAAAGGAAAATTTATATTAAAACTGTTATTATTATTTGGAAAGATAAATTCAATTAAGGAGATTTTCTTTCAATTTTTCAATTATTTGTCATTTTTGTCCTAGAAGAAAACAAAAATGATCATATAAAGTATCACAGATCTTATTTAGCAATATGACCATGCAAAGAATTACTTGAATGAGTTTCTAAAAATATAATATTGATTTGTCTTTTAAGATAATTCACAAGAAATCATTTTAGAGGTAATACAGTCTGATAAAGGCTGGTGCCTGTATTAAACCTAGCATCATCATTACCATCATGATCATTATTTTTGTTATTGTTGTTGTTGACGTTTTAAGTGATTTATACTGTGTATACTGAAGTTAACCAAATCATCAAACTTTATACTTTAAAGGATGGAAGCCAGTTGCTCCCTTAGGCTAGACAAATGAGTAGTGCAGAGACGAAGTATTTACTTCAGTAAGCTTAAGTCCATTTTCAGGGAGTCACATTTCCTTTGGTTTAGTATTAAAGCTACAGAGCTCCACTTTTTATTCAGTTAAATTATTTTGTTTGGCCTGAAGAAGGTTTGTAAATTCTTATACTCATACTTAATATTCTGCAGTTATGGAGTCCAGTGTGTTGTTACTTCAGCAATGGTGGGGGATGATGGTCACAAAGCTATTGCACTGTGCCTAGTGACTTAGTTTGACTTAATCCTGCTGTTGGTAATACTCTGTAACTGACCATCACACTGACATTTCTTTATAAAAACTACGCTTTGTAGTACCAGAACAAAATTTCAGAATGTTTTTTAAAAAATAAACTCTTTAAAAAGAATTCATAAAATATAATTAAAAATATATATTTACTTTTTTGGGGACGACCTCGTTTAGGTTGTTCTGAAAAACAGTAATGTTAAAATTAATATAAATGAAATATATTATTATTAATTTTCATCCTAATTATCATATCACTGGGAAATTTCTTACGCTAAGATGTCTGTCAAGTCTAATACTAATAGGAATAGGAATAAGCATAAACATAATAAGTATAATAATAATAATAATAAATCATTCACACTTGTCAATTCGGAAAATATAAATGAAATGAGGATCAAATATTAAAAGTCTCTAAAACATTTATACAGAAGTTTGAACGTTAATTTCACTGAAATCTAAGTTGATCAGACAAACACTTCCTGTTATTTTGTTCAGGCATATTATGTTCTATATATATATATAGTTACAGTAAGAAAAAAGTCATTTTTATTACATGTGTAGATGTAACAAGCACTAAAAATAATTTACATAGTGAAATGCACAATTATGAATTAAAAAAGAACATGAACCAAAAATCATGACACAGTAATACAAATTGCCAACTGAAAAACAAAATATGAAATATTTGCTAAGGTAGAATGGCAAAGTATATTTTTTGAGAATATGGCAGGCTGTTCACATGCAATCAGTACATGATAAAACTGGCTGTGAAGGTTTATTACCAAACTGAAGACAGCAAGGGAGTCATCTGGCACACTTAAACATGTTGTTACACATTACAAATGGTCAGAAGAAAAAATATGACCACAGGCCTTGAAATTTAACTTCAAATACTTGCTCCTATAAATAAAGGATTCAGATCTGGTTAAATGCCACAAGGCCATTTACATCCAGTTTTTATTTAACAGTTTACCTACAACAAACTCTTATTTTTTATTCTGCATTTATGGAGTTTCAGTGTTGTCACTTAAGCAGTGGGGTATCTGAGAAGTTTTGCCCTAATCCTCAACTTGGTAACAGTCTAAAAACTACCCAAACCTAACACATCGATACTTCTTTATAAGAAATCCACTGACATTTTAAGATATTTAATTTTTTTTGAAAACAACATATAAATTTCTTTTCTTTCTTTCTTTTTATCATTTATTTAAAAAAAAGAAAAAGTAGAGGAGTGACAGAGAAAGAAATGATAAACAATAAAAAAGACAGTCTTCTTTAAAAACCTTTAATGAAGTATAATAATCAAAAATATTTACTCACCCTTTCTTGGTCTTCCCCTTTTTCTGCCACTACGATTTTCTGAAAATCAGTAAATGAGTGATGTTAATATTAAATATATAATCTGAGATGGTCTGCTAATTACCATATTTCCTGGGGACTGTCTTATGCTGCAATTTAACTGGGTTTCACTGTTTCAAGTGTTTTCTGTTATGTCCGACGTTTGTAGAAATGACACTGGTTTCCCAACAAAAACAAAAATAGCACTTTTGTCACTATCAGCATCTATTCAACATCGATTTCAGTACCCGTGGTTTGTATTTACATACCTCTTGTTTCTGTCAACCATACCTCTGTGGGATTGACAGATTGTGATACCTATATAGTGTAGTATTTTATATAACATAGTATATTATTAAAATGAAAATTCATTACAGTTTTGACCATCGCAAGTTCCCGAAAGCATCCACAGATTAAGTGAAAACTTTAAACGCTTTTGAATATAAAATTATTACTGAAATCCTTCAGTAACCATAATACGATGTTTTCCGATAATGTTAATTTTCTTTCCGAAAGAGGTAATAAACATTCAGATGTTTGAAATAAAAAACTTACAAAATGAAATCGTTGCAAAAAAGAAAACGTGGATCCGAATGGTTCGTAAGCATGCATTTTCTTGCCATTTTATTTTTCGACTATTTAATGACAGTGATTATGTGCGACAGAGGTTGGTAAAATATTAGATGCTGACAACAAGAACGAACACTGCACAGATGGGAATGCAAGAGGCTTTCAAAACGTAACATCTCACACACACACACACACACACACACACACACAATATCTAAATATTCCACTACTTTGTAAATAAAATAAGTTATAATAAGTGATATTTTAGATATATGAATATTTAAATAAATAAATAAATAAATATAACTTTATAGAACATTTAACCTAACATTTGAATACATTTTTTCACAACTTTCTAGAATTAAAGAAATATAAAATGAAATGTAAAATTTATTGATATCGTCAAAAACTAAATAGTTTGTGAATTATTAGGGCATACACTTAAATATCAATAGGTATGATTACGGCATGATGATTTTAAGTTCTAAATTAAATTACTGTTTGTTTTGTTTTTGTTTTGTTTTTTATTAATTCCTTTTGTTTGGATAAATTATTTACTTCCCAGTCTTATTTCTTAAGTGTTTTTGTTTCCATTTTCTTTTCTGATCAAATTATATATTACAACTATACGCTTACTCGTGGGAGCCATATCTGATTGTTAAAACAATTGATCAGTTGTCTAACCATGACAACAGCGTTTCGATTGGTTTAAACTAATGACGTTGACATGAACCACATCGCGCATTGTCGTCAAACTACGCAAAACACATCTTTCAGCGGAAAGCGATTTTAAAAGCGTTAACTCAGCTTCTTTCACGCTTCACCCTATTACAAGTACTTTTTCTTTTAACTAATTCAATTCTTTGGTATGGATTAAACTGAATTTCTAATATTCATAAACATATATTATAATTTCTGATTAAGATAAATTCATAATGGCCGAAAACAAATTGATTAGTTCAGACACATTCAGTGTTCTCTTCAACATATAAAAAGATACTGTTAACAAACTGGAAAACAATAATAGAGACTAACTGCATCAAAACGTTTATTTTATAATATGTTGGTTTTTGTCGGTCGTTTTCGGCACCATATTTCTGTGTTCTTTCAATTTTGATATTAAATGTGATCATCTGTAAACAGAATGTCTCAGGAGAGAGTTACTTGGGGGGGGGGGGCTTCCCAGTTGCACAGTCGTCCATACCCGGCTAAAAAAACAACAAAACAAAAACAACTGATGGCCACGTTTATGAATCTTCTAGTGCCCTCATTCATGTATAACGCCTGAGAAACAGCAACCAGTATCAGTGGAAACTCGACTGTTTCCTTTCCTTAAGAAATCGCTGTTAATGGAAGAATGAGTGACTGTTATATTGCTGAATTAGTTATTTATAATATTCTTGTCGTATTCTCTTACAGAAGCAAGCCATTTTTCTTTTCTTTCATTCTTTTTTCGTTTTGTTTTTTAATAGATAGATGAAATTGATGTAAAATTGTTTATTGGTTGGTTGTTTTGTAACGGAAAGGAAATGTTTATGAATTAGAAATGACCAGTTTAAAAAATAATAATAATAATAATAATAATAATAATAATAATAATAATAATAGTAACAGTAATTATAATAATAATAATAAGAAGAATACGAATAATAATAATAACAATAATAATAATAATGTTGATGATGATGAGAAGGACAATAATGAAAAAGTAACAAATCTGCAACAAATGAGCAGTGAATGCTTATTCTGCTTTCGATTGATGTTACATAATCGATTTAGGAACAATGCGCTCCGCCTCTAAATGTTAGAAAGAAACCAGATGTATGCACAGGCCAAGTTTATTATATACAGAAGTAATCAGGTATTGCGGTAGACCAGCTTTTTCTACGAAATGGGAATTATACGAACTGGGAATTCTAACAAATGGGAAGACACCTTGCAGATTACTGCCATGTCAAGAGGAACCTTTGCTGTAGGCGTATGTCAGACTGCGGGCACAGTGAGGTTAAACCTGTGACAACACAAGTGTAAACTATTAAAGCGTACCTGTGGGTCTGATAAATTGTGTGATAAAATTCTTAATACTTATACTAATGTTTTGATACGCGAATGGTCTTTAATAGCAAAGTTTAAAAAAAATAATGATAATAATAATAATAATAATAATATATGGCGGACTAATAGCATTTTTTTTTTGTTTTGTTGTTGATATAACTCATTACAAATTAACACTGGACTGCAAAAACGTAACTTGGAAGTATAAAGAATATATTTATAATACATTTTTCTAATCAGCAAAGAGAGATTATAATTTCTATAAACTACATGTAAAGGAAATCATTAATTAATAAATTAAAAAGACAAAACAAAACAACAGAAGAAGAAGAGAAATAATATTTAAAGTAAAAAATAAATAATGGAAGTGATGATGGCAGTAGCATCAGTAATAGTAGTGGTAGTTGTAGTAGTAGTAGCAATAGTAGTAATGAACTTCATCAACAAAACCTGAGAATTGTGAGCAAACAATTCAAATCTATCTATGTATGTATGTATGTATGTATGTATGAATGTATGTATGTATGTATCTATCTATCTATCTATCTGTCTGTCTATCTATCTATGTATCTATCTATCTATGAAAAAGCAATCGGTGATATTATAGTCTCTCAAGCCTCCCATAAGTTTGTTAACGACATAATTATTTTCCTCCTCTAATTTCTTATCCAGCCTCTGTTTTAAAAATAGAAATCGAAAACCAAAATTTATATCCGAAAATTGAGCGATATAGGACATATTATTATATTCTGCTTTATAAACATATTTCTATTTACTTTTGAATCATTTTATTATTTATTTTTTATTTTTATTTTTATTTTTATTTAATTTAATTTTATTTAATTTTATTTTAAATCATAAGAAAATGTGTAATCATATGTAATCAATGTTACCTGTCCCGTAGCTGTATTTGCAGATGCAATGACAGGCTTTCTTTTCCTTCTTTCTTTCTTTCTTTCTTTCTTATTTATTTATTTGTTATTTTTATTGTAACATTTTGTAATGTTTTTAGATGTTTATTATTATTATTATTGTTATTATTGCAATATTTTATTTATTTATATATTTTTAATTTAACAATTTTGATATAAAACCATCATATGTTAACTTATGTTCATGTACTGAATATTTTACAAAGCAATATCGCTATGCCATTATTTTATAATTAAAACAAGAGAAAAAGGGGAGAGAGAAAAAAAGGCTTCTTGAATGCTTCGTCTTTATTTTATGTACTTTGGGATTAACTTGAAGAAGCAATAATAATAATAATTAAACTTTAAAAAATTAATAATAATAATAACAAATTAAAATAGAGTCATATAATTTCCGGTATGGATTTACTATTAATTTGGAAATTCCTTTTTCTTAACATATACCGTATGAAATTTGCTTAATTTGTTTTTGTCTGTATATTGTTCTTATATTATTATATTACCGTATTAAATAAACGTTATGTGTCTTAAGTTTAATGTTTTGGTAAATTTGAGTGTTTTTGTTTAGATTCGCGATTTCACAGACTTTTGTATTAACTCTATCGCTCTATGAAATCGAGTGCCACCTGTAAATTATTAAAAATATTGTATAGAATTAATTAGCTGCATACTTTCTGTAAAATCTGTCTACGAAATATGAACGTTGTCAGAATGTCTAAGGTAAATAATGACACGGCAAAATAACTTTTTCTATATTTTCGAAAGAAATTAAAAAAATACAACAAATAAAATAATAAATAAATAAATAAATAAATAAAAAAAAAAAAATAAACTAAAATAAAGACGTGCAATTTCCGGTACGGATTTACTTTTAATTTGGAGAATAGAACTATTTATATCGCTTACGCGACACGTGATTATTTTGTCTGAATAAAGCTGAATACACGTCATTTCCCGCTTGAAACCTTGCCTCTACGTACTATTAAGTTATTCTGTGTTCAACTATAAGATCGCGACAGCCCCTTCTGAATCAATTTCCATCAAGGTAAGAATACCTTTTACAATTCACCTATAACTATACCCAACCTAGTCTATATTTTTTTTATTCCTTCCTTTTTTCTTAACATATACCGTATGAAATTTGTTTAATTTTTTTTTGTCTGTATGTTGTTTATATATATTATTACATTACCGTATTAACTTTAGATGTTTATGTGTTCAGAAAAGTTTAATGTTTTGGCTTGAAATTTGAGGGTTAATATTTAGATTAAATTATTTCCAGACTATTTTGTATTAACTCTATTGCTCTGTGAAATCGAGTGTCACCTGTAAATTATTAAAACATATTGTATAGAATTATTTACCAGCATAACTGTCTGTATGAAATTTGTTTAATTTGTTACGAAATATGAACGTTGTGAGAATATCTAAGGTAAAAAAATGACATGTTCTTAAAAATAACGTTTTGTATATTTTTCGAAAGAAATTAAAAAAATAATAATAATAAAATTAAAAACAATAAAAAATAAATAAATAAATAATATTAATAATAATAATACATAAATTAATAAATTAAATAAACAATAATAAAATATGCAAAATAAAAAATATTTTTTTAAAATAAAAAATTGTAACTGAATATATTAAATAAATAAATTGGTCGCTTATCATGATCTTTAATAGTGTACTATTGTTTCTTTGTAATTAAATAACTTCAATATAATGATGTAAATAAAAAAAAACCATATATTATATTATTTTTATATATTATTAAATAAATAAAGGATAGCTTATCAAATGATAAAACAGTAGGGGATTACAGTTTCTTTTATTTTCCAAAAGACCAACAATGGATTAACATTTTACATTATATTACAAAATGGGAGATGGAATCAGCATATTCTGTTGCAGTTTACTGCCATGTCAAGAGGAACATTTGCTTTAGGCGTATGTCTGACTGCGGGCACAGTGAGGTTAAACCTGTAACAACACAAATGTTAACTATTAAAGCGTACCTGTGGGTCTGATAACTGGTTTGATAAAATTATTTTTACTTATATTATTCTTTTGATAGGCGAACGGTGTTTTATATCAAAGTTTAACAATAATAATAATAATAATAATAATCATAATAATCATAATAATAATAATAATAATAGAAAAGATAAAGAAAAAAGAGATGGAAGTGAAACTAATAATAATTATCTTTCGATCAACTTTTTACGATGTGAGAATAAGGAAACATTTGTCAGTGTCAGTCCTTGTTTGCGAATCAACCTGTAAGTCTATTATTAGTCCACCCACTGCTCCACTAGGTGCGTATCTAGAATTTGAAGGAGATACATGTATCTTTGATATCAGATTTCTAGCTAATTTTTGCTTCCCATTATGTTATTAAATATTTAATATGCATTACAAAAATAATCTTACTTTCAAGGATTGTTATAGAAATATAAATTTATTCAAAGCAAATAAAATTTGTATCACTAGATCTCTTATATTATTTTTTCACCCACCTTTAGTAAACATCCTTTACAAGAGCTTTGTATATAACTACAGAAATTGATGAAACTAAAAATATACTAAAACAGCGGATAAAGGAGAAGAGATATCAAGTTATTATTAACTTATTGTTTTAGGCAACTTCTCTTCAGTAAAAACAATATAAAACAATACATCTGAACGCCGCCATTTTAACTAATCACAGCTGATGTAGTAACATCATCGCGTATATGGCGGACTAATAGCAGTTAGTATCTTTCCTCTTTTGTTCATATACTTCGTTACAAATTAACACTGGACTGTAAAAACGTAACTTGGAAGTATAAAGAATATATTTATGTAATTACCAAAGATAGATTATAGTTTCTATAAACTACATGTAAAGGAAATCATTAATTAATAAACTAAAAAGACAAAACAACAACAACAACAACAGAAGAATAAGAGTAATAATATTTAAAATAAAAAATAAATAATTTAAGTGATGATGGCAGCAGCATCAGTAATAGTAGTGGTAGTGGTAGTTGTAGTAGTAGTAGCAATAGTAGTAAGGAACTTCATCAACAAAACCTGAGAATTATGAGCAAACAATTCAAATCTATCTATCTATCTATCATCTATCTATGAAAAAGCAATATTATATTCTGTTTCATAAACATATTTTTATTTTATTTTGAATCATTTTTCTTTTTTTTAATTTAATTTAATTTAATTTAACTTTTTTATTATTATTATTTTATTTTGAGTCATATGAAAATGTGTAATCATATGTAATCAATGTTATCTGTCCCGTAGCTGTATTTGCAGATGCAATTACTGGCTTTCTTTTCCTTCTTTCTTTCTTTCTTATTTTTTTCTTATTTTTATTGTAACTTTTTGTAATGTTTTTAGATGTCTATTATTATTATTGTTATTATTGCAATATTTTATTTATTATATAATATTTTTAATTATAATTTTGACATAAAACCATCATTTGTTAACTTATGCTCATGTACTGAATATCTTACAAAGTAATATCTATATGCCATTATTTTATAATTAAAGCAAAAAAAAAATGTATTAATAGTTCGTAATGTTTCGTAATGTCTTTATTTTATGTACTTTGTGATTAACGCGACACGTGATTATTTTGTCTGAATAAAGCTGAACACACGTCATTTCCCGCTTGAAACCTTGCCTCTACGTACTATTAACTGATTCTTTGAGACGAAAGTGAACACAAAAGGAAATAATTACAGGAAAGCAAATCATCCAGGTAAGTAAAATTACTAAACTTTAATGTATTGGTAAATTTTAGGGTTAGTATTTAGATTCGCGATTTCCCAGACTTTTGTATTTTCCGGACTTGTGTTAACTCTATTGCTCTGTGAAATCGAGTGTCACCTGTAAAGTATTAAAATTACTGTATAGAAGTAGTTACCTGCAGACTGTCTGTATAATCTATGTATTAAATATGAACGTTGTGAGAATATCTAAATTAAATAATGACATGGCAAAATAACGTTTTCTATATTTTCAAAAGAAAAAAAAAAAATAATAATAAAAAAAAAAAAAAAAAAAAAAAAACAAAAACAAATAAATAAACAAATAAATAAATAAATAAAAAAATAAAAATAAAATAAAATAAAGACGTGCAATTTCCGGTATGGATTTACTTTTAATTTGGAAAATAGAACTATTTATATCGCTTACGCGACACGTGATTATTTTGTCTGAATAAAGCTGAAGACACGTCATTTCCCGCTTGAAACCTTGCGTCTACGTACTATTAACTTATTCTATGTTCAACTATACGATTGCGGCAGTCCTATCTCAATCCAATTTCCATCAAGATAAGAATACATTTTACAATTCATTCATAACTTTACCAAACGTAGTCTACATTTTTGTTCCGTTCCTTTTTCTTAACATATACCGTATGAAATTTGTTTAATTTGTTTTTGTCTGTATATTGTTCGTAGATTGTTATATTACCGTATTAAATAAATGTTATGTGTTCTAAAGTTTAATGTTTTGGTAAATTTGAGGGTTAATATTTAGATTCGCGATTTCCCAGACTTTTGTATTAACTCTATTGCTCTAAGAAATCGAGTGTCGCCTGTAAATTATTAAAAAATATTGTATAGAATTAATTACCTGCATACTGTCTGTATAATCTGTCTACGAAATATGAACGTTGTGAGAATATCTAAGGTAAATAATGACATGGGAAAATAACGTTTTGTATATTTTCGAAAGAAATAAAAAAATAAAATAAAATAAAATAAAATAAAATAAAAATACAAATACAAAGAAATAAATATATAAATAAAAAAGCAATAATAAATAGATAATAATAATAATAATAATAATAATAATAATAATAATAATAATACATACATACATACATACATACATACATACATACATACATACATACATACATACATACATAAATAAGTTAAATAAACAATAATAAAATATGTAAATAAAAAATATGTTTATAAATATAAAAAAGGAATAAAAAATAAAAATTATAGTTTGCGACATGGATTTATTTTTAACATGGAAATTCCGAACTGTTTATATCTCTTAAACGAAACGTGATTTAAGGTTAATCTGTCATTTCCGATATGAAACCTTGCCTCTAGGTACTTTTTAGTTATTCTGTGTTCAGCTACACGATCACGCAGCCCTCTGCTAATCCACTTTCCATCAAGGTAAGAGTACATTTTACAATTCACCCACAACTATACCCAACGCACTCTACATTTTTCTTCTGTTCCTTTTTCTTATACCGTATGAAATTTCTTTAATTTGTTTTTGTCTGTATAATGTTTTTAGATTATTATATTACCGTATTAAATAAATGTTATGTTTTCTTAAGTTTAATGTTTTGGTAAATTTGAGGGTTAATATTTAGATTCGCGATTTCTCAGACTTTTGTATTAACTCTATTGCTCTATGAAATCGAGTGTCACCAACAAGCTGAAAACAACGAGAAAAATGCGGACCATAACATTCTGCAAAAAGAAGGTCTTTTATAAACATGACCATGTTTTCAAATAATAATAATACTAATAGACATAGCTGACATTTAGCTATATTCGAATTACCTATATATGAATAATATATATGCCCATACACAGCATTGAACAGAAAAAATGAAGAAGGAAATGTTTTATTTCATGACACACTCAACACTTTTTATTTACGGTTATGTGGTGTCGGACATACGGTTAAGGACCACATTATATTGAGAGAGGAAACCCGCTGTTGCCACTTCATGGGCTACTATTTTTGATTCGCAGTACCATCCCACAGATAGAGTAGCATATACCAATTATAGTGCACTGGTTGGACTAATGGATCCACAGACAGTGTTAAAAAAACGAAAAACAGTAATGTGTGTGTGTTGCATATGTCCAAAATTGGTTTTGAGGTGAATTCAAACTAAACAGCTGGACGATTTATTGTAAAAGTTCAACTATTACAAATAGTCATGAAAAGACACGTGTGTTATTTCTTATATTCTGGTTTGTTACTTTTCTTTTTTCTTTGCACTGTAATAAACCATGCTGCAATATCAGTTAATACCAAAATACACTCATCCAGTTTTACAGGAGCAGTCAGCCTCTGATAGTTGTTTCGTCACCAAGCAAACTTGAATATGTGGTTTGTGTGTCGAGTCGTTTTTCATCATGGAACACCAGCATCTCGCATTCACTTTCGGTTAATTTTTGTCGGACATTTTTGTTATCATTGATGTAGCCTTGTCGTCGATGCAGATATAATGGACTGATAGCTACAGTTTGTTTGACAACATTAAAAAATAATAATAATAAAAAACAAAAATGAAGAAAATTATTATTTAAGGCAAGATAGCAGAGACATAAATGGACATAACTGAAAAGTATGCAGAATATATATATAATATGTGTTTATGAGTGTATGTGTGTATGTACATATATATGTTGTTTAGGATTTTGAATATTCTCTGTGAAATCTACGTCTGAATAGACTCTTCACAGACAATATTCGGGAACGCTGTGGTGCAGGAGGGTAAAATCCAGTCACGACTTCAAACCCTCGTCAGATGCCGCACATATGACACCCTGTCGCTCGCACTACTGTTCGGTCATCAAGACCACCTTTATACACACACACACACACGCACATATACAGGTACTTCTATGTGTGTGTGTGTGTGTGTCTATATATATATATGTGTACGTATGTATGTATGTATGTATGTATGTATATATATATATATATATATATATATGTACGTATGTATTTTTGCATAACCAAATACACTCTTTAATTGGAATTTAGAGAAATAATAACAGTACAGTTTTATTTTCAGACGTAGACAAGATGACCACTGGAACAACGTATAGATGTGGCAACGATGTATGTGATGAGATAGAACATTATTGTGTACGTGAAGATGAGAGGTGCTATTACTGCAAAGACATCAGTGATTTGTGCTTCACAACGCGTTTGGATTTCCCTAAACAGTGTACTCGTTTCTGTAAAAGTAGGTAGATGTGTATGTATGTATGTATGTGAGTTTGTGTTTGTGTGTGTGTTTAATTGTATGTATGTGTGTGTGTTTAGTTGCATGTATGTTTGTGTGTGTTTCTGTATGCAGTTGTGTGTATTTGTCCTTTGTGTGTTAGTATCCGCATGTATGTTTTTGAATATTTATGCATGAGTATGTGTATAAAGATTTCTAATAAGAAATATTTTTGCTATGTGTATGTTTTAAAATGTTTCTATAAAGCAGGTCTTTCTAGGCTAGATGATACTATATTTTATAACAGTACTGTAACATTTTTATTATGTCTTGTTATTTTACAAATAAACAATAAATAAATAAGCAGATAAACAAACAAACAAATAAATAAATAAACACACAGATCTTCACAAAGTTAGTTACAACTTTTGTTTTTGATCTCATTTTGTACAGAGTAACAACTTTTCTGTGTGCTTATTTCACAGATTTTATTTGTTTTCTGTTTTGGTTTCAGATTTCCTTGATAATCAGACAAAAAAAGGTAAAGCTTTTTATTATAGCCACAAAATAATGAATGTTTGTGTATATCTGTGTGTGTGTATGTGTTTGTGAATGTGTATTTGTCTGCATATGTGTACGAGTATATATGTATGTGTGTATCTTTGTATGTTCACTATGTATGTATGTATGCATGTATATATTATGCAGTGTATGTGTATGTACGTTGGAATGTATGTATAGTATGTATGTATGTGTGTGTATGTATGTTTATAGGTATGTGTGTTTGCATATATATTTGTGTATGTAGGTATTTATGCATAGTATATATATATGTGTGTGTGTATATATATATATATATAACACTACTGTCACAATTTTTATGTGTTTCATTATTTGAAAAATAAATAAATAAATAAATAAACAGGCAAACCACGAAACAAACAATTAAACAAACAAATAAATAGGTAAGTAAATAAATAAATAAACAGGCAAACAAACAAACACAGAGATTTTCACTGTTTACAAGTTTTTTGTTTTTAATCTCATTTTGTACAGAGTAAGAACTTTTCTCTGTGCTTATTTCACAGATTATATTTGTATTTTGGTTTTGTTTCAGCTTTCATTTCTAATCAGACAAAGACAGGTAAAGCGTTTTATTATTACAGCTAAAAAATTATAAATGTTTGTGAGTGTATATCTAAGATTATGCGTGTGTGTGTGTGTGTGTGTGTGTGTGTGTGTGTCTACATAGCTACGTATATTTATGTGGATATATGTGTGTATGAATGCATGTATGCATGTATATACAGACGCACACACACTCTCTCTCTCTCATATATAGCCAAAGGACCAATGCACCCTATAATATATATTACATGATCAACTTTAAGTCAACTTGAATCCGTGTTTAAGAATTAAAAAACACAGGCATAGGAATGTTTTCATTAAAAAAAACTTAAAGTTGATCATGTAATATATATTATAGGGTGCATTGGTCCTTTTGCTATATATTTGTGCATGAGAGAGAGAGAGAGAGAGAGTGTGTGTGTGTGTGTGTGTGTGTGTGTGTGTGTGTGTGTGTGTGTTTATTAGAGGTTTCTAATTAAAAATGTTTTTGCTATGTGTATGTTTTAAAATGTGTCTATAAAGCAGGTCTTTCTAGGCAAGATGATGCTATATTTTATAACAGTACGGTAATGTTTTTATTATGTGTTTCGTTATTTGATAAATAAATAAATAAAAAATAAATAAATAAACAGACAAACAATCAAATAAACAAATAAATAAATAAACGTTTGTGTTTTTGATCTCAGTTTATACACAGTAACAATTTTTCTCTGTGTTTATTTCACCAGATTATATTTTTTTTTGTTGTTTTTGTTTCAGATTTCCTTGGCAGTCAAATAACAGAAAGTAAGGCTTATTATTACTACAGCCATGAAATAATAAATGCTCGTGTATGCATATCTGTGCTTATGTGTATGTATGTATGTATGTATGTATGTATATATGTATGTATTACGGCAGTGTTTGTGTATGTATGAATGTATGTATATATTTTATGGCAGTGAATGTGTATGTGTGTTTGTGTGTGTGTTTGTATATATGTATGTGTGTATGTTTGTATATATGTATGTATGTGTGTTTGTATATATGTATGTGTGTGTGTTTGTATATATGTATGTATGTGTGTTTGTATATATGTATGTGTGTGTGTTTGTATATATGTATGTGTGTATGTTTGTATATATGTATGTGTGTGTGTTTGTATATATGTATGTGTGTGTGTTTGTATATATGTATGTGTGTATGTTTGTATATATGTATGTGTGTGTGTTTGTATATATGTATGTGTGTATGTTTGTATATATGTATGTGTGTGTGTTTGTATATATATATATGTGTGTATGTTTGTATATGTATATGTACTAAGGCAGCAGTCGAGTTTGCTTGATAAAAATGGCTAAATTTATAGTTTTTTCTAAAGGTGATGTTACAAAGTTACTTTGATTGTATTTCAGATCTTCCAGAGGATAACAAAGTCCTTTATATAGCACTTTTCATAGCATGTCTAATAGCAGTAGTAGTATTATCATTTGCAACTGTACAGTTTTTCCTAAAATGGAGAAAACTGAGTAAGAACAAACATGAACACGATGTTGAAAGAAATGAAGAACAAACAGAACTAATGAAAAAAGAAAAAACAGCAGGTGAGTTATAGATCTATTTTTCCAGTTATCAAAGTCTGAAAAAACACTCACACACACAAACAAACAACACTGCACGTTTCAGTTCAGATTAATTTCAAATTCTGTCAAACTACATAAATTTGTTGTTGCGTGCCAGTCAATGGTCAAAATGCACTGTGTATTCTTTCAATATTTTATTTGTTTCTTCTAACCAATTTTTACTAATAAAGAATGGATGCTGTTGTTGCAGAAGTAACATACGAACTCTGACATCTCCTTGCTTTCTAAATGTCTGTATGACTGGATATCTACCTGCGTGTGTGTGTGTGTGTGTGTGCGTGCGTGCGTGCGTGTGTGTGTGTATGGAGAGATATGTATTACGACTGTTATGAAAATGATTTTGTCTATTTGTACGATTTCCCAAATGTTTGAGTCTATTGTATGATTTCTCATTACTCATTTGTATTTAAGTGTATTTAATTAATGTTGCTGCTTTTTTATTACCTGCCAAAGTCTGTCATTGTTTGACTGTGAGAAGCATCCTTGAGAATAGTTTGATCCTATTAGCATGTTAATTTTGTCACTCACTCACTCATGCATGCATCATTCACTAACCCATCCATTGACTTACTTACTCTCATACATATACATGAGAGTGAGTAAGTCATTATATATATTTAGATATATATATATATATATATCTTTACACACACACACACACACACACACA
>CM022679.1:13729837-13755822 GCA_012295275.1 Chrysomallon squamiferum
AGTAGTATATTAGTTGTGTTAGAACATGTACATCACAATGTGAGCGTCATAATGACATGACCTTATTTTTGTTCTGTATTGTGTTTATTTTTGTTTATAAATGTTTACCATTTGTTATTGACATTGTTTACATGTAATTTTGCATATTTGGTTCAGTAAAAAAATAATTGTCCTATACACACTCAATATTCATGTACATTATAAAACAATCTTAAACTAATGTCTCAGACACATTATCTAGAATAACAGTAAAAAATCATACTTCTAACCTCCCTAAATATCATAATGTTAGCTACTTTGTATTAAATGATTATATTATCTACAAGTTTCTTTATCTTTTGAATTTCGTAAAAGTTATTTCGTAAATGTTATCTATCCTGTACGCTAATCTATTAGATTAAGTAAGCAGTCTGATGGAAAAACATGATATCGAAGCAAACATATATCAACGTAATAAAATAAAATAAAAAGTGGTTATCCAAGGAGATTTTTTTAATGTGGCTTGTTTCACTATTAAAACCAAAACTGAGCTTAAATGAATTAAAAAATAAAATAAAATAAAATAAAATAATGTAAAATAAAATAAAACAAAACAAAGCAAAATAAATAAATAAATAAATAAATAAATAAAATGAAATATATAAAGAAATCAATCAATGAATCAATAAATCAATAAATAAAATAAATAAATAAATAAATAAAATAAAACAAAATAAATATATAAACAAATAGAAATAAAATAAAATAAAGTAAAATCAAATCAAATTAAATTAAAAATTAAATTAATACATAAATAAAATAAAATAAAATAAATAAGGAAACAAACAAATTAATTAATTAATAAATTAATAGATAAATAAATAATAAAATAAATCGATAAAGTGAAATAAAAAATAAAATAAAATAAATAAATTTTAAAAATAAAATAAATTCAAAAAATAAAATAAAATAAAATTAAATTAAATAAATAAATATAATTCAATAAAATAAAATAAATATATAAAAACTGAAATAAAATGCAATGAAATGAAAAAGTAAATAAATAAAATTAAATAAAATAAAGAAATAAATAAATATATAAAATTAAATAAAATGAATAGCAAATAATTAAATTAAATTAAAAAAAAAGAAATATAAAAGAAAAGAAAGAAAATAATTTTTTTAAATATAAAATAAAATAAAAGAAATATAAAAAAATAAAAGAAATTTAAAAAAAAATAAAAGAAATTAAATTAAATAAAATAAATAAGAAATTTCTTTTTTTGCTTTTACCGTTTATGAATACAGTTTTTCAGCTTTTTCCCCTTCTTTATCATCGGCTGGAATCACTGTTTTCAGTTCATTTGGAAGACCAGATCCATTTGGAATATGTTTGTTCTTATTATGTATGGTAACCACTATATCATCATCATGAACAGCAATGGTCTTGTCAGCAGTGTTTCTGTTTCTGTTTCTGGAATTCTGTCCAACAGGATGATCTTGATCTGTTTCACTTATTTCCTGACTCAACACACTTCCAGAACTTCTTCTGTAGAGATGTCTATTAGCATCAACATCCTCTCCTTCTTCTTCATCACTGCTGCAGTGGATATTCCCGTTGAGAACTGCCTGACACAAAGTTGTTGTATCTGTGTCCCCAGCTCCATCTCCTGCCTCTGTCTGTGATTCAGCACACACGTTCTGCAACACCATCTTGTTCTCTAGAAAAATTAAAACTGAATATACTCATATCTTTTATTAGTCACTTGTGTAACTCCACGAGAAAAAAACAACAACAACCAAATAAATAAATAAATAAATTTAAAAAATAAAATAAAATAAATAAATAAATAATAAAAAGAAAATGAAATAAACTTTGTTAAAAATATAAGAATATACTAGTAAGGAATTACTGTTTCATTGTACAACTCATACAAATTACATTTCATCTACAAATTTTACATAGCATTAATGTTATTCTCATAATTACTCTGAAATTCATGAAATAGCATAAGTCAGAAATTGCTATGAACTGAACAAAAATTAATATTTTACAGCAGCGAGACAGCAAGACATTAAAGAAAATATTTTACACAAAATAAGTTTGTTTGTTCAAATTAACATTAATGATCTTCATTTCACCTTAATGTAGGGCTTTACTTTGACGGTATGAGCAAGTGTATCTCCTATGATATATATATATATATTTTTTTTTTGGAATGACAACTAATCTTTGCTAATGATAAAGTATGACAATAAAGATGTACTATCACGAAACTGGATGAGTATTGTAATTTTCTGCCTTTATTTGCACCAGTGATGACGACATCATTTTGTTTGATGAGGAGACTTGTCTATACCCAAATTAGCATGGATTCATACTTTATAGGTTGTTTGTATGGAGAAGACCAATATGATTCAGTAATTATTATTTCCTGCATTTATGTATGTATATATACATGTGCGTATATATATATATACATGTGCGAGTGAGTAAGTCAATGGATGGGTTAGTGAGTGATGTATGCATGAGTGAGGGAGTAAAAAAAGTAAACATTAATAGGATCAAGCTATTCTCAAGGATCCTTGTTCACAGTCACACAATGACAGACTTTGGAAAGTACTAAAAAAGCAGGAACATTAATTAAATACATTTAAATACAAACTATGAGTAATGGGAAATCATACACCAGACTCAGACATTTGGAAAATCTTACAAATAGACTCAAACATTTGGGAAATTATACAAACAGATAAAAACATTTTCATAACAGTCGCTTTGATTTACAAGTTTAATTCGTTCCGAGACAGAGCTCGTAACTCTATTTGCTCATATATCAAATCAGTTTTCCCAACTGAAATTAATTGAAATACCATTAATCCGTTCTAAATCCCACCAAAACCACCCCATTTGTTTGTTTTGTTTTGTTTGTTTGTTTTGTTTTGTTTGTTTGTTTTTATATTTTTGTAACTTGTTTTTAAATAAGAAAAATGTATTTATAAATAACAAATACAGTATAAAAACAAAATAAAAGAGAATGTAACGAAAGAAACTAGTTTTGTAAAGTGTATTTATCTTGGAGATCAGACAAATTATTTTAAAGCCTTTGGCTGGAATTACAGCCTTTATCGACTCCTTCAGCTTCAGTATGAAGACATATCTAGAAGTACTACGCTCGTACTGCCTAGCCAAGTCGACTACATGCACACACCTTTCTCATGGTTTTCTATGAATTCAAGCTTTAATTCAATGGACATCATCACCTTCTTCTTCTCAGCAATGTCGTTTGCATTTTGCACTCACTGTCTTAGGATCGATGGTCAGGAAAAAGAAATTTGACAAAATACTGCACAAAACCCGAGGACAACACCACAGAGATGCTTCCACGGCGAGTAACCACGGAAAGTAAACGAGTGAGACGCGGGATGCTGGTTGGGTGTTATATTGTTCGTTGCGCCAACTGTATTTTGACTGAATTTGAAATTAATCTGAACTGAAACATGTGCAGTGTTGTTTGTTTGTGTGTGTGCCTGTGTCTGTGTGTGGTGTGCATAAATCTGTGTGTGTGTGTGTGTGTGTGTGTGAGCGTGTTTTCAGAATTTGATAACTGTAAAAATAGCTGTATAACTCACCTGCTGTTTTTCCTGTTTCCATTAGTTCTGTTTGTTCTTCAACGTTTTCAACACCGTGTTCATGTTTGTTCTTACTCAGTCTTCTCCATTTTATGATAACCAGTACAGCTGCAGCTGATAATAATACTACTGCTATTAGACATGCTATGAAAAATGCTGTAACAACAAATTTATGTATTTTGATAGAATTTGAAATTAATCTGAACTGAAACAGGTGCAGTGTTGTGTTTGTGTGTGTGTATGTGCGTGGTGTACATATATATATGTATGTGTGTGTGTGTGTTTGTTCTTCAACGTTTTCAACATCGTGTTCATGTTTGTTCTTACTCAGTCTTCTCCATTTTAGGAAAACCAGTACACCTGCAGCTGATAATACTACTACTGCTATTAGACATGCTATGAAAAATGTTGTATAAAGGACCTCGTTATTCTGTGGAAGATCTGAAATACAATCAAAGTAACTTTGTAACATCACCTTTAGAAAATACTATAAATTTAGCCACTGTTATAAAGCAAACTCGACTGCTGCCTTAGTACATATACGTATACATACATACATACATACATACATACACACACATACACACATACATACATACATACATACATACATACATATACACACATACACACATACATACACACATACATACATACATACATACATACATACATACATACATACATATATACATTCATATATCCTCATATATACAGGGTTGTTTGATGTCCGAATGGTAACGTCGTCTCCCTTCGGAGTGCGAGCGAATGGGTGTCATACGTTCGAGTCTCGTCAGTGGCATCTGACGGGGTTTGTGAGGTCGAGATTGGACTTTATTGGTCGAGATTGTACCAGTGTGTTCCCGAATATTGTCTATGTGCAAAGTCTATTCAGATGTACATAAGACACTGAATATTCAAAATCCTAAACTACATACATACATACATACATACATACAAAATACATAATACATACAAATACACATAATACATACAAATATACACATACGCACAGATATGCATACACAAGCATTTATTATTTCTTGATTGTAGTAATAATAAGCCTTACTTTCTGTTATTTGACTGCCAAGGAAATCTGAAACAAAAACAAACAAAAAAATATAATCTGGTGAAATAAACACAGAGAAAAATTGTTACTGTGTATAAACTGAGATCAAAAACACAAACGTTTATTTATTTATTTGTTTATTTGATTGTTTGTCTGTTTATTTATTTATTTTTTATTTATTTTTTTATTTATTTATCAAATAACGAAACACATAATAAAAATATTACAGTACTGTTATAAAATATAGTATCATTTTGCCTAGAAAGACCTGCTTTATAGAAACATTTTAAAACATACAAATAGTAAAAATATTTTTAATTAGAAACCTTTATAAAACTAATAAACACACACTCTCTCTCTCTCTCTCTCTCTCAAAGGACCAATCTCTACATGATCTTTCTATTTTTCTCTCTCTCTCTCTCTGTTTTTTCTCTCTCTCTCTCTCATAACAAACGTACATATAAAATATATAATATATATAGCCAAAGAATTAAAAACACAGGCCTATAATATACATTACATGATCAACTTTAAGTCAACTTGAATCTCCCTGAGATTAAACCAATGAAAATGTTTTTTTAATGAAAAAACTCCTATGCCTGTGTTTTTTAATTTTAAACACACACCACACAAATAGACATATATATATATATATATATATATATATATATGCGTACATGCATTCATACATACATATAACCACATAAACATATGTAGATATATAGACACACACACACGCACACACACACATAAGATTAGCTATACACACACAAACATTTATAAGTTTTGGGCTGTAATAATAAAAAGTTTTACCTGTCTTTGGGTGATTATCAAGGAAAGCTGAAACAAAAACAAAATAAAAATAAAATCTCTGAAATAAGCACAGAGAAAAGTTGTTACTCTGTACAAAATGAGATTAAAAACCAAAAACTCTGTGTTTGTTTGTTTGCCTGTTTATTTATTTATTTACTTACCTATTTATTTGTTTGTTTAATTGTTTGTTTCGTGGTTTGCCTGTTTATTTATTTATTTGTCAAATAATAAGACTCATAAAAAATGTGACAGTAGTGTTATAAAATATAGTATCATCTAGCCTAGAAAGAACTGCATTATAGAAATATTTTAAAACATACACATAGCAAAAACATTTCTTATTAGAAATCTTTATACACATACTCATGCATAAATATTCAAAAACATACATGCGGATACTAACACACAAAGGACACACCCACACACATACATACAACAAAACACATACACACAACTGCATACAGAAACACACACAAACATACATGCAACTGAACACACACACACACATCTACCTACCTTTACAGAAACGAGTACACTGTTTAGGGAAATTCAAACGCATTGTGAAGCACAAATCACTGATGTCTTTGCAGTAATAGCACCTGTTGTCTTCAGGAACATAATACTGTTCTAGCTCATCACATTTTTCAGGGTCAAATCCAAACGTTTTTCCAGCTGTCATCTTGTCTCTGTCTGTTGGAAGGCTGGCAACTCGACTTTGACATATGGCTACAGAAAATGCTCCTAATAACAGGACAGACATCAGCAACCGATTCTGTCTTCCATTTTGATGGACTGGAAAATGTTAGTTCATTGTTGGTCTTTGGGGAAATAAATATTCTATAATCCCCTACTGTTTTTTCATTTTGCTATCACTTATTTATTTTTATCATTCTTTCTGTATTTATTTATTTACTTATTAATTAATTTATTAATTTATTATTATTATTATTATTATTATTATTATTATTATTATTATTATTATTATTATTATTAATGATTTATTGATTTTTTCTATTTTTAAAAAGTTTCTTTAGAAAACATAGAAAATATTATTTTGCCGTGTCATTATTTACCCTAGATATTAATTGTAAAATTTACTCTTATCTTGACGGAATAAATTAATAATACCTGGAGGCATGTCGGTAGTGACGGTATTTTCAGATTTATCTAAAAAGAAAAGAATCACATGTCTCGTAAGTGATATAAATTTCTAAGTTAAAAATAAATCCATATCGCAAATTATAATTTTTATCTTTTACATTTTTTTTTAATAGATATTAATTATTATTATTATTTCTATATTTTATTTCTTTATATCTTTATTTATATTACTTAATTATTATATATATATATATATATATATATCTCATAAGTTCTGTAAATTAATCACAAAGTATAAAAAATTCAAAAAGCAGTCAAAAAGCTTGTTTTTTTTATCCTGTTTTTTTTTTACCGTTTCTTATTAATTATAAAATAATATCATAGAGATATTATTTTGCAACATATTCAGTACATGAGCATAAGTTAACAAATGATGGTTTTAGAAAATTGTTAAATTAAAAATATACTATAAATAAATAGATAAATAAAATATTGCAATAATAGCAATAATAATAATAAACATCTAAAAAAAAAATAAAAAATATAGGAAGAAAGAAATAAAGAAAAGAAAATACAGCTTCGGGGCAGATAACTTTGATTACTCATATGTACATTTTCATATAATTTGAATAAAATAAAATAAATTAAAATTAAAATTAAAATTAAATAAAATTAAAATATATAACAAAATGATTCAAAATAAAATAAAAATATGTTAACAAAATAAAATATAATAATCTGTCCTATACTGCTCAATTTTTCGTCATAAATTTTGGTTTTCCATTTGTATTTTTAAAATAGAGCCTGGATAAGAAATTAGAGGAGGAAAATAGTTATGTCGTTAACAAACTTATGGGAGGGTTGAGAGACTATAGTATCACCGATTTTCCTGTATAACATGCAATATTGCTTTCTCATAGATAGATAGATAGATAGATTTGAATTGTTTGCTCACAATTCTCATTTTTTGTTGATGAAGTTCATTACTACTGTTGCTGCTACTACTATAACTACCACTACCACTACTTTTACTGATGCTGCTGCCATCATCACTTCCATTATTTATTTTTTACTTTAAATATTATTACTCTTATTCTTCTTCTGTTGTTGTTGTTGTTGTTTTCTTTTCTTTTATTAATTAATTAATGATTTCCTTTACATGTAGTTTATAGAAATTATAATCTATCTTTGGTGATTAGAAAAATGTAGTATAAATATATTCTTTTTACTTCCATGTTACGTTTTTGCAGTCCAGTGTTAATTTGTAACGAAGTATATGAACAAAAGAGGAAAGATACTAACTGCTATTAGTCCGCCATATACGCGATGTTGTTACTACATCAGCTGTGATTAGTTAAAATGGCGGCGTTCAGATGTATTGTTTTATATTGTTTTTACTGAAGAGAAGTTGCCTAAAACAATAAGTTAATAATAACTTGATATCTCTTCTCCTTTATCCGCTGTTTTAGTATATTTTTAGTTTCATCAATTTCTGTAGTTATATACAAAGCTCTTGTAAAGGATGTTTACTAAAGGTGGGTGAAAAAATAATATAAGAGATCTAGTGATACAAATTTTATTTGAATAAATTAATATTTCTATAACAATCCTTGAAAGTAAGATTATTTTTGTAATGCATATTAAATATTTAATAACATAAATGGGAAGCAAAAATTAGCTAGAAATCTGACATCAAAGATACATGTATCTCCTTCAAATTCTAGATACGCACCTAGTGGAGCAGTGGGTGGACTAATAATAGACTTACAGGTTGATTCGCAAACAAGGACTGACACTGACAAACGTTTCCTTATTCTTACATCGTAAAAAGTTGATCGAAAGATAATTATTATTAGTTTCACTTCCATCTCTTTTTTCTTTATCTTTTCTATTATTATTATTATTATTATGATTATTATGATTATTATTATTATTATTATTATTATTATTATTATTGTTAAACTTTGGTATAAAACACCGTTCGCCTATCAAAACAGTAATATAAGTATTAAGATTTTTATCAAACCAGTTATCAGACCCACAGGTAAGCTTTAATAGTTTACACTTGTGTTCTTACAGGTTTAACCTCACTGTGCCCGCAGTCTGACCTACGCCTACAGCAAATGTTCCTCTTGACATGGCAGTAAACTGCAACAGAATATGCTGATTCCATCTCCCATTCTGTTGGACTGTAAAATGTTAATGCATTGTTGGTCTTTTGGAAAATAAACTATACTGTAATCCCCTACTGTTTTATCATTTGCTATCCTTGACTGCTTAAGTAATATATAACAATAGGTTCGGGCATAGTGAGGTAACCCCATACGTCATTGTACGAAATAAGAGATTACAAAGAAACAATACACTATTAAAGATCATGATAAGCGACCAATTTATTTATTTAATATATTCAGTACAATTTATATTTATAAAATATATTTTTTATTTACATATTTTATTATTGTTTATTTAATTTATTAATTTATGTATTATTATTATTAATATTATTTATTTATTTATTTTTTTGTTCATTTATTTTTATTTGTATTTTTATTTTTATTATTATTTTATTTATTTTTTCAATTTTTTAAATTTCTATCGAAAATATACAAAACGTTATTTTGCCATGTCATTATTTACCTTAGATACTCTCACAACGTTCATATTTCGTGGACACATTATACAGACAGTATGCAGGTAATTAATTCTATACAATATTTTTAATAATTTACAGGTGACACTCGATTTCGTAGACCAACAGAGTTAACAAAAAAGTCTGGGAAATCGCGAATCTAAATATTAACCCTCAAATTTACCAAAACATTAAACTTTAGAACACATAACATCTATTTAATACGGTAATAAAATAATCTAAGAAAAATATACAGAGAAAAACAAATTAAACAAATTTCATACGGTATATGTTAAGAAAAAGGAAGGAATGAAAATGTAGACGAGGTTGGGTATAGCTATGGGTGAATTGTAAATTGTATTCTTACCTTGATGGAAATTGGATTGAGAGAGGGCTGCCGCGATCGTATAGTTGAACACAGAATAACTTAGTAGTATGTAGAGGCAAGGTTTCAAGCGGGAAATTTTTTAACACACACACACGCTCACACACACACACACACACACACACACACACACAAAAAAAAAAAGAAGCAATTTGACTTACTTGGATGTGTACTTATTTGCTTTTCTGTAATTATTTCTTTTAGTGTTGACTTTCGAATCCAGGAATCAGTTAAAATGAAAAGTATTCCGAGGAATATTTGAATATTTCCTCGACAGGATAACTTAAGAGTGTATACGTAGAGCCAAGATTTCAACACGGAAATTACGGCTTGTTCAGATTTATCTGTCGCGTAGAAGATATAAATAGATCGGAATTTCCAAGTTAAAAATCAATCCATACCGGAAATTATAAATAAAAAAAAAAAAAAAAAAAAAACAATGTTTAATAAATGTTAATTATTATTATTATTATTATTATTATTATTATTATTATTATTAAGCTACATTTTATTTATTTGTTTATTTATTTACATTACTTTTTAAATTATATATATATATATTATAAGTACTTCAAGTTAACCAAAAAATATATAAAATAAAGATATTACGAACTATTAAAAAAGCTCCCTTATCACCGATATTGTTGTCCTGTATAACATGCAGTATTGCTTTTTCATTGATAGATAGATAAATAGACAGACAGACAGATAGAGAGACAGATAAATAGATTTGAATTGTTTGCTCACAATTCTCAGTTTCTGCTGATGAACTTGTTGTTGCCGTTGTTTTCTTTTTCATTACTACTACTGCTACTACTACTAAAATCAATACTACAACTACTACTATTACTACCACTACCACTGTTATTACTACTACTACCACCGTCACTTCCATTATTTATCTGCTTATTTATTTATTTATTTATTCTATAGGATGCTCCTTTAATGGCAAATGCTATGATGAAGAAGCAAGTCGGTCATACAGCTGCTCGAAATTCACGTGCACTAACCACAGCAACAAAACACATTTTCAGTGGAAAAGTCAGACTGTTAGCAAAGGTAAGAGAGTTGATAGAATTTCAGATTGTTAGCAAACGTAAGAAAGTTGATAGAATTTCAGACTGTTAGCAAACGTAAGAAAGTTGATAGAATTTCAGACTGTTAGCAAACGTAAGAAAGTTGATAGAATTTCAGACTGTTAGCAAACGTAAGAAAGTTGATAGAATTTCAGACTGTTAGCAAACGTAAGAAAGTTGATAGAATTTCAGGTTCTTAACAAAAATAAAAGAGTTGATAGAATTTCATATTGCTAGCAAAGATAAGACAGTCGATAGAATTTCAGATTGTTAGCAAAGGTAAGAGTCGATAGAATTTCAGATTGTTAGCAAAGATAAGAGTCGACAGAATTTCAGATTGTTAACAAAGATAAGAGTCGACAGAATTTCAGATTGTTAGCAAAGATAAGAGAGTAGATATAATTTTATATTGTTAGCAAAGATAAGAAAGTCGATATAATTTCAGTTTGTTTGAAAAGATAAGAAAGTCGATAGAATTTCTGATTGTTAACAAAGATAAGAGAGTTGACAGAATTTCAGATTGTTAACAAAGATAAGAAAGTTGACAGAATTTCAGATTGTTAACAAAGATAAGAAAGTTGACAGAATTTCAGATTGTTAGCAAAGGTTAGAGAATCGATAGAATTTCAGATTGTTGTTTCAGTTATTAATTCAGCGCTGTTTAATTCTAATTTTTCTATCATAATATAAACACTTTTTTTTTTTCTTCTCAATGACCGAAGTTTTGGAAGTTATTTTCAGCATTAAGATCTTGGATGCTATCAGTTTTTCACAAATAAATGTTAGTGTATCGGTAAATGTTAGTGTCTAGTATGAATGCTATCAGTGTTTCACAATGCAAATTTTATAATTCTATCAATTTTTATCAGTTTAAATGCTATAAATATTTTCAGTTTTTCACAGTGTAAATGTTATGAATGTTATCAGGTTTCAAGTGGGAAATAACGGTATGTTCAGATTTGATCTAAAAGGAAATTCACGTGTCACATAAGCGATATAAATAGTTTGGAATTTTCAAGTTAAAAAATAAACCCATATCGGAAGTTATAATTTTTAAAATTATTTTTAAATACTGTTATTACAAATTTATTATTTATGTGTTGATGTTTTTTTCTAAATTACCCGCACGCTCGCACGCACGCACGCACACACACATATGTAATTATTTGGTTTTCTGTAACTATTTCGTTTCGACTCAAATTTTAAATATTTATAATGGAAGAGTTTGAGAAAGGTGGTTAATAACTCATTTTGATTAATATTGTTATTATAGTGTTTGTTTGATTGTTTCAAGATGATAAACGTTTAAAACTCACAAAATATATTCAAAAAACAAATAAATTTTTATATCAGAATAAATATGTGTGTTGTTCATAAATAAAACATTTAAGAAAATTGTTTTTATATTTTATGAAACATAGTGAAAGAAGATAAAATACAAAACAAAATAAAAGCTTGTAAAATAATACATTTTTATTATAATAATAATTTAATTTTCACAATTCTTCATATGTTATATTATTATTATTATTATTATTATTATTATTATTATTATTATTATTATTATTATTATTTTATTTAGTTTATAAGTATTACGACTTGATTAACATTATACATCTATTTAAAAGGTGAAAAATGAAAAATAAAAAATTACGTTTTTCTGTATATATCTTAAGAACCTTAGGCTATATAAAACATTCATAAAAATAAAAACAAATACATATAAGTATGTATATATGTAAGTATTTTAGATATACATATATTGTTTAAATCTGTATTTGGAAGTGTAAGAAAATGGTTATTAATAACATTTTGTTTAATATTGTTGTTATGTTATTTTCCACATTGTATATATTCGACGTTCGACCGCTGATTATATAATATAATCGTTTAAATTATTTGTGAAATAATTATATTAATTATTCTATGATCGTATACATATTTTTCAATCGTTTTGTAATTAATAATCATGATATAATCATCATTATAATTGAGCTGCTTGCATGATGCATTTAAATTTGATTTTCTTTTTGTCGACGTGAACAACTATTCAAACGTTATTTATTATTATTAGACAAAAGACTAAAGCAAACACGAACAATATCACAATACTACAACAATGATTACAACAATAACAACAGCAATAAAAAAAAACATGAACTATATCACAAAAGAAGAATTAAATATCTCAAGGTTTTGATCTTTTCGTGTACTTTAGCGGTCAAACAGCCCAAGATACATACCACCTACCAAAACTATCCCTGGGGTTAAAGAGTGCTACACTGTATACGCCTAGAATATATTCTGGCTGTTCCCACAGAACCAATTTATAAAAAAGCTAAACATTCTCAAAGTTCAAGATCTTTTTACACTTCAAGAATTAAAATTATGTTACAAACTATAACACAGTATGGATCAGACATACATTTTTTGTAAACATCCGAACATTTATATGTATTATTTTTATTTGTTTTACTGAGCTTTTCATTCAATGCAAATGGATATGCTGATTTAGCAAATAAATTATCTAAACCATTTTCTTGTTTATTGATAAATGATCTAACAAAACTTATAATTATATCTAAATGCTTGTTAGTGTTGTAATATGTTTGTTACAACACTGAAGTTATCCAAGTCATTCTCAAGATCCTATATGAATTGTGTGTGGCCTAAACTGACTGTATCATGTCGTTCATGTTATCTTCTTTGAGTATAATGGACATTTAAATAGGGACCAACTTATGAGTAATACAAGAGCGTATAATCTGTAAGCCAAAATATTCCCCAGAATATAAAGAGCTATTTTACACCATGGGGTAGACCAAGAATAGTTTGGCGAGGATTTAATCTCGTCTGTTTCACTGGTATCTGATGATATCATCATACAAACTTGATTTAGATGGTGCCGGTGTAAAATAATATTTGTTCCCCCAGGTCATAAAGACCAGGAGTTTGTTAATTCTCACCGTCATAATCAGGTTCAAACAAGTGACTTGGGTCCTGACATTTTGACACAGTTCTTGTAACACATTAAATTAAAAGACTGAGGCAGAAATGCAACAAGTTTCTAAAAGAGGACCTTCATAGGCCTGAAATAGGATTATCGATAATAAAAAATTATCAGTGATAAATGGATTGAGGGATGAATGTTTTCACCTTAATTTTAAAAGATGGGAGTCGTGATCAAGTACCCAGAGAAATGTATCCCCCAGTTATTTCTTCACACCTCAGCAATTTTAAATGTGGTGTTTAGTCAGAAGTATACCTGAAAAATTAATAACGGTGTGTTGCAACAAATATTCGTAAGGGGAACAAATATTTCCATATATTTATTTGTTCTTAGGGAAAACAAACATTCGTTCAAGGGTGGAATAAATCTTTTTGGGGAATAAATATTCTCTGACACCGGCATCAAACATTTTTGAAAAGGACCTGTGAAAAAAGGGCTAAGAATTCCTTACCTAAATTACTTACCATTTCTGGCTATCATTTTATACATGCTAAAAACTAACGGACATAATAACATAAAAATCAGTAATAATCTCATTCGCATCCCAAAAGGATCTCTCTCCATGTTTGGAATGAATTCATGAACACCCTTGCAGTCAACCCTCGACGTAATTATTACTGAAGCATACGTTACATATCGAAAATAATAATAATCTAGTGATCTGTAGCTTGTAAAGAAGAAGAAGAAAACAAATGTTTGCTTTTTTTGGTATGATTTGTTACACTATTATAACAGTGAAATTTTTGTATCCTCTATTATTTGTTTTCTAATTCTGCATAAATTAGTTACAAATTAATCGTATGCTAAATAAGTCAGACATTTTATCTAGAACAGCAGTAGTATATTAGTTCTATTAGAACATATACATAATAATGTGAGTGTCATTATTTTCCTTTTGTATTGTATTTACCTTTGTTTATATATTTTACCATTGGTATTCGACATTGTTTACATATGTAAATTTGCATATTTGGTTCATTAACTAAATAATTGTGCTACGGACACTCAGTATTCATGTACATTATAAAACAATCTTAAACAAATAACTTAGACACATTATCTTGAATAACAGTAAAAAATCATACTTGTAACCTCCCTAAATATCGTATATTAAATACTCTGTATTAAATGGTGATATCATCTTGCTGATTAAGTTTCTTTATCTTTTGAAGTTTGTAAATGTTATTAATCTGGCATTTTTTCTTCACAATAATCTATTACATTAAGCAAGCGGTCTCATATAAAAACATGATATCGAAGCAAACATATATCAAGGTAATAAAATCAAATGAAAAGTAGTTATAAAAAGAGATTCTTTTTTATCTGGCATCTTACACTACTAAAGCCAAAACTAAAGAACACAATATTCCTCGGAATATAAAGAGCTATTTTACACCATAGGGCAGATCCAAGAATAGTCTGGTGAGGATTTAATCTTGTCTGTTTCACTGGTATCTGATGATATCATCGTACAAAACTTAATTTAGATGGTGCTGGTGTAAAAGAATATTTGTGATCTCATTCATAGGCCTGCAATAGGGTTATCAATAATAAAAAATGATCAATGGATTTAGGGATGAATGTTTTCACCTTCATTTTAAAAAAGGAAAATCCCTGTTTTCAAGATGGGAGTAGTGATCAAGTATCCAGACAAAAGTATCCCCCAGTTATTTCTTCACACATCTACAATTATAATTGTGTTTGTATGAATCTCTATTTGCAGTGGTGTTTAGTCAGTTTTAATTGGTACCCACAGTATAAAGTAATTACAACAAATAGAATTCAGAACTATACTTGAAAAAATAATAAAGGTGTGGGGAAACAAATATTCATAAGGGGAATACAAACATTCTTTCCAAGTGGAATAACTGTTTTGGGGGAACAAATATTGTTTGACACCGGCATTAAAAATTATTTGAAAAGGAGTTGTGAAAGAAAAGTCTAAGAATTCCTGCTTTAAATTACTTAGCATTTGTTTCTGGCTATCGTTTTATAAATGCTAAAAACATGCTGACATAATAACATATATATCAATAATAAGACATTTGGATCCTAAGAAGAATTCCTTCTATGTTTGGAATGAATTCATGTACACTCTTACAGTGAACCTTCGACATAATTATTACTGAAGCATACATTACATATCAATAAAGGCAAACACTTCAAAACAAAATATTAATATATCTGTAATAATTACACATATAGCACAAACAAAACTGAAATGTCTACAATAATCAAATATGTTAATACTAAGTTAATTCTACTGTTGTTCTATCAGCTTGCGGCGATGGTTATGGACACTGTACTGAAGTAGGAAAAACAATCAAGAAAGGATGTATGGAACTGAAGTGTCTCAGGGAAATTTCTAAATGTGGCCTTGTTCCATTTAAAGGAGGTGAGTATTTCAGTTTATATAATTACCTCTCATTAAAAAAAAAAAACAACAATAAATAAAAAAAACACCTAGTTATCTGTACTTGTGAAGAAGAAGAAGAAAAAAACCAAATATTTTTTGGTATGGTTTGTTACCCTATTATAACAGTAAAATGTTTGTATCTAGAACAACAGTAGTATATTAGTTGTGTTAGAACATGTACATTATAATGTGAGCGTCATAATGATATGACCTTATTTTCGTTCTGTATTGTGTTTACCTTTGTTTATAAATGTTTACCATTTGTTATTTAACATTGTTTACATGCAATTTTGCATATCTGGTTCAGTAAATAAATAGTTGTCCTATACACACTCAGTAGTCATGTACATTATAAAACAATCTTAAACTAATGTCTCAGACACATTATCTAGAATAATAGTAAAAAATCATACTTCTAACCTCCCTAAATATCATATGTTAGCTACTTTGTATTAAATGATTATATCATCTACAAGTTTCTTTAGCTTTTGAATTTCGTAACAGTTATTTCGTAAATGTTATCTATCCTGTACGCTAATCTATTAGATTAAGTAAGGAGTCTGATGGAAAAACATGATATCGAAGCAAACATATATCAACGTAATAAAATCAAATAAAAAGTAGTTATCCAAGGAGATTTTTTTAATGTGGTTTGTTTCACTATTAAAACCAAAACTGAGCTTAAATAAAGAAATATAAAAGAAAAGAAAGAAAATAATTTTTTAAAATATAAAATAAGATAAAACAAATATAAAAAAATAAAAGAAATTAAATTAAATTAAAAAAATAAGAAATTTCTTTTTTTGCTTTTACCGTTTATAAATACAGTTTTTCAGCCTTTTCCCATTCTTTGTCTTCGGCTATAATCACTGTTTTTAGTTTATTTGGAAGACCTTATCCATTAGGAATATGTTTGTTCTTATTACGTATGATAATCACTATATCATCATCATGAACAGCAATGGTCTGGTCAGCAGTGTTTCTGTTTCTGGAATTCTGTCCAACAGGAAGATCTTCATCTGTTTCACTTATTTCCTGACTCAACACACTTCCAGGACTTCTTCTGTAGAGATGTCTGTTAGCATCAACATCCTCTCCTTGTTTTTCATCACTGCTGCAGTGGATGTTCCCGTTGGGGACTGCCTGACACAAAGTTGTTGTATCTGTGTCCCCAGCTCCATCTCCTGCCTCAGTCTGAGATTCAGAACACACGTTCTGCAACACCATCTTGTTCTCTAGAAATATTAAAACTGAATATACTCATATCTTTTATTAGTCACTTGTGTAACTCCATGAGAAAAAAACAACAACAACCAAATAAATAAATAAATAAATTTAAAAAATAAAATAAAATAAATAAATAAATAATAAAAAGAAAATGAAATAAACTTTGTTAAAAATATAAGAATATACTAGTAAGAAATTACTGTTTCATTGTACAACTCATACAAATTACATTTCATCTACAAATTTTACATAGCATTAATGTTATTCTCATAATTACTCTGAAATTCATGAAATAGCATAAGTCAGAAATTGCTATGAACTGAACAAAAATTTATATTTTACAGCAGCGAGACAGCAAGACATTAAAGAAAATATTTTACACAAAATAAGTTTGTTTGTTCAAATTAACATTAGTGATCTTCATTTCACCTTAATGTAGGGCTTTACTTTGACGGTATGATATATATATATATATATTTTTTTGGAATGACAACTAATCTTTGCTAATGATAATGTATGACAATAAAGATGTACTATCACGAAACTGGATGAGTATTGTAATTTTCTGCCTTTATTTGCATCAGTGATGACGACATCATTTTGTTTGATGAGGAGACTTGTCTATACCCAAATTAGCATGGATTCATACTTTATAGGTTGTTTGTATGGAGAAGACCAATATGATTCAGTAATTATTATTTCCTGCATTTATGTATGTATATATAGATGTGCGTATATATATATGCGAGTGAGTAAGTCAGAGGATGGGTTAGTGAGTGATGTATGCATGAGTGAGGGAGTGAAAAAAGTAAACATTAATAGGATCAAGCTATTCTCAAGGATCCTTGTTCACAGGCATGACAGACTTTGGAAAGTACTAAAAAAGCAGGAACATTAATTAAATACATTTAAATACAAACTATGAGTAATGGGAAATCATACACCAGACTCAGACATTTGGAAAATCTTACAAATAGACTCAAACATTTGGGAAATTATACAAACAGATAAAAATATTTTCATAACAGTCGCTTTGACTTACGAGTTTAATTCGTTCCGAGACAGAGCTCGTAACTCTATTTGCTCATATATCAAATCAGTTTTCCCAACTGAAATTAATTGAAATACCATTAATCCGTTCTAAATCCCACCAAAACCACCCCATTTGTTTGTTTTGTTTTCTTTGTTTGTTTTTATATTTTTGTAATTTGTTTTTAAATAAGAAAAATGTATTTATAAATAACAAATACTCTATAAAAACAAAATAAAAGAGAATGTAACGAAAGAAACTAGTTTTGTAAAGTGTATTTATCTTGGAGATCAGACAAATTATTTTAAAGCCTTTGGCTGGAATTACAGCCTTTATCGACTCCTTCAGCTTCAGTATGAAGACATATCTAGAAGTATTACGCTCATACTGCCTAGCCAAGTCGACTACATGCACACACCTTTCTCATGGTTTTCTATGAATTCAAGCTTTAATTCAATGGACATCGTCACCTTCTTCTTCTCAGCAATGTCCTTTGCATTTTGCACTCACTTTCTTAGGATCGATGGTCAGAAAAAAGAAATTTGGCAAAATGCTGCACAAAACCCGAGGACAACACCACAGAGATGCTTCCGCGGCGAGTAACCACGGGAAGTAAACGAGTGAGACGCGGGATGCTGGCTGGGTGTTATATTGTTCGTTGCGCCAACTGTATTTTGACTGAATTTGAAACTAATCTGAACTGAAACATGTGCAGTGTTGTTTGTTTGTGTGTGTGGTGTGCATAAATGTGTGTGTGTGTGTGTGTGTGTGTGTGTGTGTGAGCGTGTTTTCAGAATTTGATAACTGGAAAAATAGCTGTATAACTCACCTGCTGTTTTTCCTGTTTCAATTAGTTCTGTTTGTTCTTCAACTTTTTCCATGACGTGTTCATGTTTGTTCTTACTCAGTCTTCTCCATTTTAGGCAAACCAGTACAGCTGCAGCTGATAATACTGCTACTGTTGTTAGACATGCTATGGAAAATGCTGTATAAAGGACCTCGTTATGTTGTGGAAGATCTGAAATACAATCAGAGTAACTTTGTAACATCACCTTTAGAAAAAACTATAAATTTATCCATTTTTATCAAGGAAACTCGACTGCTCCCTTTGTACATATACATACATACACACATATATACACACAAATACATATATACACACACACACAAACACACATACACTTTCACTGCCATAAAGTATATACATACATTCATACATACACATCCACACTCACGCATTCATACTATACATATATAAATAATCACGAAAACATATATACCAGCAGACATACAAACAAACAAACATACATACATACATACATACATACATACATACATACATACATACATGCATACATGCATACATACATACATACATGCATGCATTCATATATCCTCATATATACAGGGTTGTTTGATGGCCGAACGGTAACATCGTCAGCATTCGGAGTGCGAGCGAATGGGTGCCATACGTTCGAGTCTCATCAACGACATCTGACGGGTTTGTGAGGTCGTGATTGCACTTTATCCTCCTGTGCCACAGCGTTCCTGAATGTTGTCTATGTGCAAAGTCTATTCAGACGTACATAAGACACTGAATATTCAAAATCCTAAACTACATACATACAAACATACATAATACACACAAATATATATACGTACGTGCATGCATACATACATACATACACATACGCACAGATATGCATACACAAGCATTTATTATTTCATGACTGTAGTAATAATAAGCCTTACTTTCTGTTATTTGATTGCCAACGAAATCTGAAACAAAAGCAAGAAATAAATATAATCTGGTGAAATAAACACAGAGAAAATTTGTTACTGTGTATAAAATGAGATCAAAAACACAAAAGTTGTAGCTGTAACTTTGTGAAGATCTGTGTGTTTATTTATTTATTTATTTGTTTATTTGATTGTTTTTCTGTTTATTTATTTATCAAATAACGAGACACATAATAAAAATGTTACAGTACTGTTGTAAAATATAGTATCATTTAACCCAGAAACACCTGCTTTATAGAAACATTTTAAAACATACAAATAGCAAACATATTTTTAATTAGAAACCTTTATAACTAATAAACACACACACACACACACACGTACACACACACACTCATTCACAAATATATAGCCAAAGGACCAAAGCACCCTATAATATACATTACATGATCAACTTTAAGTCAACTTGAATCCCCTGAGATTAAATTAGAAAATGTTTTTTTTTAATGAAAACATTCCTATGTCTGTGTTTTTTATTTCTTAAACACACACACACACAAACATACATATATATATATATATATATATATATATATATATATATATACGTACATGCATTCATACATACATATAACCACATAAACATATGTAGATATATAGACACACACACACACACACACACACAAGATTAGATATACACACAAAAACATTTATAAGTTTTGGGCTGTAATAATAATAAGATTTACCTGTCTTTGGGTGATTATCAAGGAAAGCTGAAACAAAAACAAAATAAAAATAAAATCTCTGAAATAAGCACAAAGAAAAGTTGTTACTCTGTACAAAATGAGATTAAAAACTAAAAACTTGTAACAGTGAAAATCTCTGTGTTTATTTGTTCGTTTGTTTGTCTGTTTATTCATTTATTTACTAACTCTCTTATTTATTTATTTATTTATTTGTTTGTTTGTTTAATTGTTTGTTTCGTGATTTGTCTGTTTATTTATTTATTTATTTGTCAAATAATAAGACACATAAATAAAATGTGACATTAGTGTTATAAAATATAGTATCATTTAGCCTAGAAAGACCTGCATTATAGAAACATTTAAAAACATAAAAATACCAAAAATATTTCTTATTAGAAGCTTTTATACACATACTCATGCATAAATATTCAAAAACATACATGCGGATACTAACAGACAAAGGACACATACACAGACATACACACAACTACACACAGCTACACACACACACACACACACACAAACTCGCATACATACATACATACATACATACATACATACATACACAGCTACCTACCTTCACAGAAAGGAGTACACTGTTCAGGGAAATCCAAACGCATTGTCAAGCACGAATCACTGATGTCTTTGCAGTAATAGCACCTGTCATCTTCAGGTACACAATACTGTTCTATCTCATCACATACATCGTGGCCACATCTAAACGTTGTTTCAGTTGCCATCTTGTCTATTTCATACGCCTACAGCAAAAGCTCCTCCGGACAGGAAAGAAATCTATAACAGAATATGCTGAACAGGTCTCCCATTTTGTTGGACTGGAAAATGTTAGTCCATTGTTGGAGGTTTGGGGAAAATAAACTATACTGTAATTCCCTACTGTTTTATCATTTGCTATATTTTATTTATTTATTTATTTATTTATTTATTTATTATTATTATTATTATTATTATTATTATTATTATTATTATTATTATTATTATTATTATTATTATTATTATTATTATTATTATTACTGATATACTGATTTACTGATTTATTTTTATTTCTATTTTTATTTTTATTTTTTTACAGCATCGTTACAAGATATAGAAAATATTATTTTGCCGTGTGATCATTTACCCTAGATATTCTCACAATGTTCATATTTCATATATAGAGTATACAGACAGTCTGCAGGTAATTAATTCTACACAATAATTTTAATAATTTATAGGTGACAGTCGATTTCATAGAGCAATAGGATTAACATCGGTCCAGAAAATACAAAAGTCTGGGAATTCGCGAATCTAAATATTAACCCTAAAATATACAAAAACATTAAAGTTAGTACACGTAACACATACAAAACACAGAGATATAATAATCTAAGAACAATATAAAGAAAAAAACAAATTAAACAAATTTCATACGGTATATGTTAAGAAAAAGGAAGAGGAGAAAAATGTAGACTACGTTGGGTAAAGTTATGAGTGAATTGTAAAATGTATTCTTACCTTGATGGAAATTGGATTGAGAGAGGACTGCAGCGATCGTATAATTGAACACAGAATAAGTTAATAGTACGTAGAGGCAAGGTTTCAAGCGGGAAATGACGTGTGTTCAGATTTATTCAGACAAAATAATCACGTGTCACGTAAGTGATATAAATAGTTCGGAATTTCCAAGTTAAAAATAAATCCATATCGGATTTAAAAATTATATTTTATTAAGCTCATACACAGACAAGAAAAAAAAGAAAAAAAAAAAGAAGCAATTTGACTTACTTGAATGTGTACATATTTGCTTTTCTGTAATTATTTCTTTTAGTGTTGACTTTCGACTCAAAGAATCAGTTAAACTGAAGAGAATTCCGAGGAATATTTGAATATTTCCTCAACAAAGTAACTTAAAAGTACATAACTAGAGCCAAGGTTTCGAGACGGAAATTACGGCATGTTCAGATTTATCTGTCGCGTAGGAGATATAAATAGTTCGGAATTTTTTTTAATAAATGTTAATTATTATTATTATTAAATTAAAACTATAATATAAATAATGATAAATAAATGAAATATTGCAAAAATAACAATAATAATAATAAACATCTAATAAAAATGTACATAAGTTACAATTAAAAAATTATATCTAAATAATAATAATGAGAAGAAGAAGAAGAAAAAGAAGAAGAAGAACGAAAGAAAGAAAGAAAGAAAGAAGGAAAGAAAGAAAGAAAGAAAGAAAGAAAGAAAGAAAAGCTAGTAATCGCTTCTGCAAATACAGCTTCGGGACAGAAAACATTGATTATACATATGTACAGTTTCATATGATTTAAAATAAATTCAAATCAGAATTAAAATTAAAATTAAAATATATTATAAAATGAATCAAAATAAAATATAATAATTTTAGGACATAAATTTTGGTTTTCCTTTTCTATTTTTTAAAACAGAACCTGGATAAGAAATTAAAGGAGGAAAATAATTATGTCGTTAACAAAGTTTTGCGAGGGTTGAGTGACACATTATCACCGATATTGTTGTCCTGTATAACATGCAGTATTGCTTTTTCATTGATAGATAGATACATAGATAGATTTGAATTGTTTGCTCACAATTCTGAGTTTCTGCTGATGAACTTGTTGTTGCCGTTGTTTTCTTTTTCATTACTACTACTGCTACTACTACTAAAATCAGTACTACTACAACTACTACTTTTACTACCACTACCACTATCATTACTACTACTACCACCATCACTTCCATTGTTTATCTGCTTATTTATTTATTTATTTATTTATTTATTTATTTACTTACTTATTTATTTTATAGGATGCTCCTTTAATGGCAAATGCTATGGTGAAGGAGCATATTGGTCATACAGCTGCTCGAAATTCACGTGCATTAACAACAGCAACAAAACACATTTTCAGTGGAAAAGTCAGACTGTTAGCAAAGGTAAGAGAGTTGTTAGCAAAGATAAGAGAATCGATAGAATTTCAGACTGTTAGCAAAGATAAGAGAATCGATAGAATTTCAGGCTGTTAGCAAAGGTAAGAAAGTCGATAGAATTTTAGATCGTTTACAAAGATAAGAGTTGATAGAATTTCAGACTGTTAGCAAAGGTAAGAGAGTTGATAGAATTTCAGATTGTTAGCAAAGGTAAGAAAGCTGATAGAATTTCAGACTGTTAGCAAAGATAAGAGAGTTGATAGAATTTCAGATTGTTAGCAAAGATAAGAGTTGATAGAATTTCAGATTGTTAGCAAAGGTAAGAAAGTCGATAGAATTTCAGGCTGTTAGCAAAGGTAAGAAAGCTGATAGAATTTCAGACTGTTAGCAAAGATAAGAGAGTTGATAGAATTTCAGATTGTTAGCAAAGGTAAGAAAGTCGATAGAATTTCAGGCTGTTAGCAAAGGTAAGAAAGTCGATAGAATTTTAGATCGTTTACAAAGATAAGAGTTGATAGAATTTCAGATTGTTAGCAAAGGTAAGAGAGTTGATAGAATTTCAGATTGTTAGCAAAGGTAAGAAAGCTGATAGAATTTCAGACTGTTAGCAAAGATAAGAGAGTTGATAGAATTTCAGATTGTTAGCAAAGATAAGAGTTGATATAATTTCAGATTGTTAGCAAAGGTAAGAAAGTCGATAGAATTTCAGGCTGTTAGCAAAGGTAAGAAAGCTGATAGAATTTCAGACTGTTAGCAAAGATAAGAGAGTTGATAGAATTTCAGATTGTTAGCAAAGATAAGAGTTGATAGAATTTCAGATTGTTAGCAAAGGTAAGAAAGTCGATAGAATTTCAGGCTGTTAGCAAAGGTAAGAAAGTCGATAGAATTTTAGATCGTTTACAAAGATAAGAGTTGATAGAATTTCAGATTGTTAGCAAAGGTAAGAGAGTTGATAGAATTTCAGATTGTTAGCAAAGGTAAGAAAGTCGATAGAATTTCAGATTGTTTACAAAGATAAGAGTTGATAGAATTTCAGATTGTTAGCAAAGGTAAGAGAGTTGATAGAATTTCAGATTGTTAGCAAAAGTAAGAGAGTTGATAGAATTTCAGATTGTTAGCAAAGGTAAGAGAGTCGATAGAATTTCAGATTGTTTACAAACATAAGAGTTGATAGAATTTCAGACTGTTAGCAAAGGTAAGAAAGTCGATAGAATTTCAGATTGTTTACAAAGGTAAGAGTTGATAGAATTTCAGATTGTTAACAAAGGTAAGAGAGTTGATAGAATTTCAGATTTTTCGCAAAGGTAAGAAAGTCGATAGAATTTCAGGCTGTTAGCAAAGATAAGAAAGTCGATAGAATTTCAGATTGTTTACAAAGGTAAGAGAGTCGGTAGAATTTCTGATTGTTAGCAAAGGTAAGAAAGTCGATAGAATTTCAGATTGTTATCAATGTTTCACAATGAAAATTTTATAACGCTATCAATTTTTCACAGTTTAGATGCTATAAATATTTTCAGTTTTTCACAGTGTAAACGTTATGAATGTTATCAGGTTTCAAGTGGGAAATGACGGTATGTTCAGATTTGATCTAAAAGGAAATTCACGTGTCACATAAGCGATATAAATAGTTTGGAATTTTCAAGTTAAAAAATAAACCCATATCGGAAGTTATAATTTTAAAAATTATTTTTTTAATTTTTTATCGTTAGAAAATCTGGTAGTCCGCAGTAAATACTAGTATTACAATTTTATTATTTACGTGTTGTTGTTTTTTCCAAATTACACACACGCACGCACGTACGCACTCACACACACACATGTATGTACTTATTTCCTTTTCTGTAATTATTATTGTCATCTCAAATTTTAAATATTTATAATGGAAGTGTTTGAAAAAGGTAGTTAATAACTCATTTTGATTAATATTGTTATTATAGTGTTTGTTTGATTGTTTCAAGATGATAAACGTTTAAAACTCACAAAATATATTCAAAAAACAAATAAATTTTTATATCAAAATAAATATGTGTGTTGTTCATAAATAAAACATTTAAGAAAATTGTTTTTATATTTTATGAAACATAGTGAAAGAAGATAAAATACAAAACAAAATAAAAGCTTGTAAAATAATATATTTTTATTATAATAATAATTTAAACTGTAACTGAAGAAGTAATAACAA
>CM022679.1:13756022-13779059 GCA_012295275.1 Chrysomallon squamiferum
GGTTTCAAGTTGAAAATGACGTGTGTTCAGCTTTATTCAGACAAAATAACCACGTTTCGCGTAAGCGATATAAATAGTTCTATTTCCCAAATTAAAAGTAAATCCATACCGGAAATTTATAGTTTTTATTTTAGTTTATTTTTATTTTTATATATTTATTTATTCGTTGTTTGTTTTGTTTTTTTGTTTTTTTTTGGTGTTTTTTTGTATTTTATTATTATTATTTTTAATTTCTTTCGAAAATATAGAAAACGTTATTTTCCCATTCCGTCATTTACCTTAGATATTCTCACAACGTTCAAATTTCGTAGACACATTATACAGACAGTATGCAGGTAATTAATTCTATACAATATTTTTAATAATTTACAGGTGACACTCGATTTCATAGAGCGATAGAGTTAATACAAAAGTCTGGGAAATCGTGAATCTAAATATTAACCCTCAAATTTACCAAAACATTAAACTTAAGAACACACATTGCATCTATTTAATACGGTAATATAATAATGTGAGAACAATATACAGATGAAAACAAATTAAAGGTTTCAAGCGGGATGTTTTTTAACACACACACACACGAACAAACAAAAAAAGCAATTTGACTTATTTGAATGTGTACTTAATTTCTTTTCTGTAATTATTTCTTTTTGTGTTCACTTTCGACTCAAAGAATCAGTTAAACTGAAAAATATTCCCAGAAATATTTGAATACACCCTCAACAGGATAACTTAAGAGTACATACGTAGAGCCAAGCTTTCGACTCAAAGAATCAGTTAAACTGAAAAGTATTTCGAGGAATATTTGAATATTTCCTCAACAGAGTAACTTAACAGTGTATTCGTAGTGCCAAGGTTTCGAGACGGAAATTACGGCTTGTTCAGATTTATCTGTCACGTAGGAGATATAAATAGATCGGAATTTCCAAGTTAAAAATCAATCTATATCGGAAATTATAAATTAAAAAAAAAAAAATGTTTAATAAATGTTAATTATTATTATTATTAAATTAAAACTATAATATAAATAATGATAAATTAATGAAATTATGCAAAAATAACAATAACAATAATAAACATCTAATAAAAATTTACAAAAGTTACAATTATAAATTTATATCTAAATAATAATAATGAGAAAAAGAAGAAGAAGAACAAAAGAAAGAAAGAAAAGCTAGTAATCGCTTCAGCAAATACAGCTTATGGACAGAAAACATTGATTACACATATGTACATTTTCATATGATTTAAAATAAATTAAAATCAAAATTAAAATATATTATAAAATGAATCAAAATAAAATAAAAAGTATGTTTATAAAATAAAATATAATAATTTTAGGACATAAATTTTGGTTTTCCTTTTCTATTTTTTAAAACAGAACCTGGATAAGAAATTAAAGGAGGAAAATAATTATGTCGTTAACAAAGTTTTGCGAGGGTTGAATGACACATTATCACCGATATTGTTGTCCTGTATAACATGCAGTATTGCTTTTTCATTGATAGATAGATTTGAATTGTTTGCTCACAATTCTGAGTTTCTGCTGATGAAATTGTTGTTGCCGTTGTTTTCTTTTTCAATACTACTACTGCTACTACTACTAAAATCAATACTACTACAACTACTACCATTACTACCACTACCACTGCCACTATCATTACTACTACTACCACCATCTCTTCCATTGTTTATCTGCTTATTTTTTTTAAATTTAAAAAAAAAAAAAAAAAAAAAATATTTACTTACTTATTTATTTATTTTACAGGATGTTCCTTTAATGGCAAATGCTATGGTGAAGGAGCATATTGGTCATACAGCTGTTCGAAATTCACATGCATTAACAACAGCAACAAAACACATTTTCAGTGGAAAAGTCAGACTGTTAGCAAAGGTAAGAGAGCTGATAGAATTTCAGATTGTTAGCAAAGATAAGAAAGTTGACAGAATTTCAGACTGTTAGCAAAGATAAGAAAGTTGACAGAATTTCAGATTGTTAACAAAGGTAAGAGAGTTGATAGAATTTCAGATTGTTAACAAAGATAAGAGTCGGTAGAATTTCAGATTGCTAACAAAGATAAGAGAGTTGATAAAATTTCAGACTGTTAACAAAGATAAGAGAGTCGATAGAATTTCAGACTGTTAGCAAAGGTAAGAGAGTCTGTAGAGTTTCAGATTGTTAACACAGATAAGAGAGTTGATAGAATTTCAGATTGTTAACAAAGGTAAGAGAGTCAGTAGAATTTCAGACTGTTAGCAAAGGTAAGAGAGTCTGTAGAGTTTCAGATTGTTAACAAAGATAAGAGAGTTGATAGAATTTCAGATTGTTAACAAAGATAAGAGAGTTGATAGAATTTCAGACTGCTAACAAAGGTAAGAGAGTCGATAGAATTTCAGATTGTTAACAAAGGTAAGAGAGTTGATAGAATTTCAGATTGTTAACAAAGATAAGAGTCGGTAGAATTTCAGATTGCTAACAAAGATAAGAGAGTTGATAAAATTTCAGACTGTTAACAAAGATAAGAGAGTCGATAGAATTTCAGACTGCTAACAAAGATAAGAGAGTCGATAGAATTTCAGACTGTTAGCAAAGGTAAGAGAGTCTGTAGAGTTTCAGATTGTTAACACAGATAAGAGAGTTGATAGAATTTCAGATTGTTAACAAAGGTAAGAGAGTCTGTAGAGTTTCAGATTGTTAACAAAGATAAGAGAGTTGATAGAATTTCAGACTGTTAACAAAGATAAGAGAGTTGATAGAATTTCAGACTGCTAACAAAGGTAAGAGAGTCGATAGAATTTCAGATTGTTAACAAAGGTAAGAGAGTCAGTAGAATTTCAGATTGTTAGCAAAGATAAGAGAGTCGATAGAATTTCAGATTGTTAACAAAGATAAGAGAGTCAGTAGAATTTCAGATTGTTAACAAAGATAAGAGTCGACAGAATTTCAGATTGTTAGCAAAGATAAGAGTCGACAGAATTTCAGATTGTTAGCAAAGATAAGAGTCGACAGAATTTCATATTGTTAGCAAAGATAAGAGAGTCGATAGAATTTCAGATTGTTAACAAAGATAAGAGTCGACAGAATTTCAGATTGTTAGCAAAGATAAGAGAGTAGATATAATTTTATATTGTTAGCAAAGATAAGAAAGTCGATATAATTTCAGTTTGTTAGAAAAGATAAGAAAGTCGATAGAATTTCTGATTGTTTGCAAAGATAAGAAAGTTGACAGCATTTCAGATTGTTAGCAAAGATAAGAAAGTTGACAGCATTTCTGATTGTTAGCAAAGGTAAGAGAGTCGATAGAATTTCAGATTGTTAGCAAAGGTAAGAGAGTCGATAGAATTTCAGATTGTTGTTTCAGTTATTAATTCAGCGCTCTTTAATTCTAATTTTTCTATCATAATATAAACACTTTTTTTTTTCTTCTCAATGAGCAAAGTTTTGGAAGTTATTTTCAGCATTAAGATCTTGGATGCTATCAGTTTTTCACAAATAAATGTTAGTGTATCGGTAAATGTTAGTGTATAGTATGAATGATATCAGTGTTTCACAATGCAAATTTTATAATTCTATCAATTTTTCACAGTTTAGATGCTATAAATATTTTCAATGTTTCACAGTGTAAATGTTATGAATGTTATCAGGTTTCAAGTGGGAAATGACGGTATGTTCAGATTTGATCTAAAAGGAAATTCACGTGTCACATAAGCGATATAAATAGTTTGGAATTTTCAAGTTAAAAAATAAACCCATATCGGAAGTTATAATTTTTTAAATTATTTTTTTAATTTTTTATCGTTAGAAAATCTGGTAGTCCGCAGTAAATACTAGTATTACAAGTTTATTATTTACGTGTTGTTGTTTTTTCCAAATGACACACACGCACGCACGTACGCACTCACACACACACGTATGTACTTATTTCCTTTTCTGTAATTATTACTGTCATCTCAAATTTTAAATATTTATAATGGAAGTGTTTGAAAAAGGTAGTTAATAACTCATTTTGATTAATATTGTTATTATAGTGTTTGTTTGATTGTTTCAAGATGATAAACGTTTAAAACTCACAAAATATATTCAAAAAACAAATACATTTTTATATCAAAATAAATATGTGTGTTGTTCATAAATAAAACATTTAAGAAAATTGTTTTTATATTTTATGAAACATAGTGAAAGAAGATAAAATACAAAACAAAATAAAAGCTTGTAAAATAATATATTTTTATTATAATAATAATTTAATTTTCACAATTCTTCATATGTTATATTATTATTATTATTATTATTATTATTATTATTATTATTATTATTATTATTATTATTATTATTTAGTTTATAAGTATTACGACTTGATTAACATTATACATCTATTTAAAAGGTGAAAAATAAAAAATTACATTTTTCTGTATATATCATAAGAACCTTAGGCTGTATAAAACATTCATAAAAATAAAAACAAATACATATAAGTATGTATATATGTAAGTATTTTAGATATACATATATTGTTTAAATCTGTATTTGGAAGTGTAAGAAAATGGTTATTAATAACATTTTGTTTAATATTGTTGTTATGTTACTTCCACATTGTATATATTCGACGTTCGACCGCTGATTATATAATATAATCGTTTAAATTATTTGTGAAATAATTATATTAATTATTTTATGATCGTATATATATTTTTCAATCGTTTTGTAATTTATAATCATGATATAATCATCATTATAATTGAGCTGCTTGCAAGATGCATTTAAATTTGATTTTCTTTTTGTTGACGTGCATAACTATTCAAACGTTATTTATTATTATTAGAAAAAAGACTAAAGCAAACACGAACAATGTTACAATACTACAACAATTATTACAACAATAACAACAGCAATAAAAAAAACATGAACTATATCACAAAAGAGGAATTAAATATCTCAAGTTTTTTATCTGTTCGTGTACTTTAGCGGTCAAACAGCCCAAGATACATACCACCTGTCCAGACTATCCCTGGAGTGCTACACTGTTTACACCTAGAGTATATTCTGGCTGTTCCCACAGAACCAATTTATAAAAAAGCTAAATATTCTGAAAGTTCAAGATCTTTTTACACTTCAAGAATTAAAATTATGTCACAAATTATAACACAGTATGGATCAGACATACATTGTATGTAAACATCCGAACATTTACATGTATTATTTTTATTTGTTTTACTGAGCTTTTCATTCAATGCAAATGGATATGCTGATTTAGCAAATAAATTATCTAAACCATTTTCTTGTTTATTGATAAATGATCTAACAAAACTTATAATTATATCTAAACGCTTGTTAGTGTTGTAATATGTTTGTTACAACGGTGAAGTGATCCGAGTCGTTCTCAAGATCCTATATGAATTGTGTGTGGTCTGAACTGACTTTATCATGTCATTCACGTTATCTTCTTTGAGTATAATGGACATTTAAATAGGGACCAACTTATGAATAATACAAGAGCGTATAATCTGTAAGCCAAAATATTCCCCGGAATATAAAGAGCTATTTTACACCATGGGGTAGACCAAGAATAGTCTGGCGAGGATTTAATCTCGTCTGTTTCACTGGTATCTGATGATATCATCATACAAACTTAATTTAGAGGGTGCCGGTGTAAAATAATATTTGTTCCCCCAGGTCATAAAGAACAGGAGTTTGTTAATTCTCACCGTCATAATCATTGGTGTAAATCAAAATGAAGGGTCTCATCAGTGGATTTACTTCAGCACTTCAGGTTGAAACAAGAGACTTGGGTCCTGACATTTTGACGAAAGTGTGTTGTTGTAGCACTTTAATTTAAAATATTGAGGCACAAATGCAACACGTTTCTAAAAGAGGACATTCATAGGCCTGCAATAGCGTTATCGATAATAAAAAATTATCAGTGGATTTAGGGATGAATGTTTTTACCTTCCTTTTCAAAAAAGAAAATTCCTGTTTTCAAGATGTGAATAGTGATCAAGTACCCAGCCAAATGTATCCCCCAGTTATTTCTTCACACATCTACAATTATAATTGTGTACATATCAATAAAGGCAAACACTTCAAAACAAAATATTAATATATCTATGATAATTATACATACACAACAAAGAAAACTAATATGTCTACAATATTTAAATATGTTAATAATAAGTTAATTCTACTGTTTTCTCCCCATTATTTGGAATGAATTCATGTACACTGTTACAGTGAACACTACATAATTATTACTGAAACATACGTTACATACTGATAAAGTCAAACACTTCAAAGCAAAATAGTAATATATCTATAATAATTATACATACTCAACAAACAAAACTAATATGTCTACAATAATCAAATATGTTAATACTAAGTTAATTCTACTGTTGTTCTGTCAGCTTCCACTGGACACTGTACTGAAGTAGGAAAAACAAGAAAAGATGTATGGAACTGAAGTATATCAGGAAATTTCGAAATGTGCCCTTGTTCCATTTAAAGGAGGTTGGCGTTTCTATTTATATAATTACCTCTCATTAAATAATAAATAAAAAACTAGTTATCTGTACTTGTGAAGAAGAAGAAACAAAAAATATTTTTTGGTATGGTTTGTTACACTATTTTAACAGGTAAATGTTTGTATCCTCTATTATTTGTTTTCTAATTCTGCATAAATTAGTTACATTCATTACAAATTATTAATCTTATACTAAATATGTCGATCATTTTATCTAGAACAACAGTAGTATATTAATTGTGTTAGAACATGTACATAATAATTTTTGAGTTTCCTTTTTATGTTGACCTTTTTTTTTTTTTAAATAAAATAAAATTAAATAAATAAATAAATTTGTTTATATATTTTACCATTGGTATTCAACATTGTTTTTTTTTTACAAATTTCATGCATCTTTTCATATTTGATTCATTAACTAAATAATTGTGGAATACAGTTATATACACTCAGTATTCATGTACATTATAAAACAGTCTTAAACAAATAACTCAAACACATTATCTGGAATAACAATAAAAAATCATACTTCTAAAACTCCATAAATAAACATTATTTAAATATAAAAAATATATATCAAATGGTGACATCATCTACCTGATTATATTTCTTTATCTTATGACTTTCATAAATAGCGTAAGTCAGAAATTGTTATAAACTGAACAAAAATGAATATTTTACAGCAATGACACACGTTCTGGAACACAGTCTTGTTCTCTAGAAAAATTAAAACTGAATATACTCATATCTTTTATTAGTCACTTAATATAACTCCATGAGAGAGAAAAAAATAAAAAATAGAAAGTAAGAAAATGAAATAAACGTTGTTAAAAATATAAAAATATACTACTAAGAAATTACTGTTTCATTGTACAACTCATACCAATCACATTTCATCTACAAATTTTAGATAGCATTAATATTATTGTCACAATTATTCTGAAATTCATGTAATAGCATAAGTCAGAAATTGTTATGAACTGAACAAAAATTAATATTTTACAGCAGCGACACAGCAAGACATTAAAGAAAATATTTTACACAAATTAATTTTGTTTGTTCAAATTAACATTAGTGATCTTCATTTGACCTTAATGTAGGGCTTTACTTTGACAGTATGAACAAATGGCAAAACTACATTCAGTGTATGTCCTAAAATAATAGGTTGTTGTTTTGTTTTTGTTTGTTTTTATTTGTTTATATATATATATATAAATGACAAGGATCAGTACTGTAATGTTCCCCTTTATTTGCATCAATGGTGATGACATTTCGTTTGATGAGGACTGATTTGTTGTAAGTTGTTAGAAAAAGATTTGGACTCATACCATCAAGGTTGTTTGTACGGATAAGACCAATATGATTCAAGAATTATTATTTCGTGCATTTATTTATGCATCTGTATGTGTGTTTATATACATGTGCGAGTGAGTAAGTTAATGGATGTGTGCATGAGTGAGTCAGTGAAAAAAAATAAAATATTAATAGGATCAAGCTATCCTAAAGGATGCTTGTCACAGTGAAAAAAAGCAGCAGCATTCATTAAAGACATTTATATAAAAACAGTGAGTAATGGGAATTCAATTCACACAAATAGACTCAAATGTTTTTATAACAGTCATACATGCATTTGCAAAGGCAGGAAATGTCAGCGTTCATATGTTACTCCTGGAGCAACAGCATCATATTATGTACATTCTTTATTATTAGGAAAAACTGGTTAGAAGAAACAAATAAAATACTGAAAGAATACACAGTGCATTTCGACGACTGACTGACTCAAAACAACAAATTTATATTCTTTGACAGAACTGTAAACTAATCTGAATTGAAACATATGCAGTGTTGTGTGAGTGGATTTGTGTTTACGTGTGTGAGTGTATTTTTTCAATTTGGTTAACTGGAAATATACATCTGTCAACTCACCTATTTTGTCTTTTTTCGTTAGTTCTGTTTGTTCTTGATTTTGCTCAACACCATCTTTGTTTTTGTTTTTACGTCGTATGCTCCACAGTAGGAAAAATATTTGATCTGCAACTGATGATACTATTACTATTGCTAGTATTACTAATACTACTAGTATTGCTAGTAATACTATTGTATCATAAAGGTCTTCCTGAATCTGGTAGAGATCTGAAATAAAACCAAAGTTTTGTAACAAGCACCCATAAAAACAACTATGAATTCAGCCATTTTTATAAAGCAAACCAGACTACTGCCATAATACATATACATACACACATTCATACAAACATACATACATACAAACATACATACACACACATACATACATACTATACATACATACATACATGAACATACATAGATTCATATATATATATATATATATAAATAATATATATATATATATATACACACACAAATACACACAAACATACATATATACATACATACATACATACATGCAAAGACACACACATACATATATCCTCATACACATATTCAGACAAATACACATTCACAAACACATACACACACACACACAGATATACACAAACATTAATTATTTTGTGGCTGTAATAAAAAGCTTTACCTTTTTTTGCCTGATTATCAAGGAAATCTGAAACCAAAACAGAAAACAAATATAATCTGTGAAATAAGCACACAGAAAAGTTGTTACTCTGTATAAAATGAGATCAAAAACAAAAGCTGTAACTAACTTTGTAAACATCTATGTGTTTATTTATTTATTTGTTTGTTTGTTTATCTGTTTATTCATTTATTATTTATTTGTCAAATAATAAGACACATAATAAAAATGTTACACTACTGTTGTAAAATATAGTATCATCTAGCCTAGAAAGGCCTGCTTTATAGAAACATTTTAAAACATACAAATAGCAAAAACATTTCTTCTTATTAGAAACCTTTATAATTAATGAAACACACACACACACACACACACACACACACACACACACACACACACACACACACACACACACACACACACACATTCACAAAGGATCAAAGCACACTGTAATATACATTACAAGGAAACTTTAAACTCGAATGATTATTTATTTTAATAAAAACATTCCTTTGACAGTGCGTTTTATAAGTCTTAAACAACACAGATATACACACACATACACACAGACACACACAAACATATATATATACATACATACATGCATATCCACATAAACATAAATACATACACACACACAGAGACATACATACATACATAAATACATACATACATACATACATATATATATATATATATATATATATATATATATATATATATATATATAAATACGTACTTGCATATCAACATAAACATACATAAATATGTAGAGACACAAACACATATAAACACACATACATATATACGTACATGTATACATACATGCATATATCCATATAAACATACATAGATATACACACATACATACACACACTCACAATATATACGCACAAATATACAAACACAAACATTTATTATTTCTTAGCTGTAACGATTAATAAGCAGCCTTACCTCTCTGATTAACAAGGAAATCTGAAACAAAAACAAGAAACAGAAAAGTTGTTACTGTAACTTTGTGAAGATCTGTGAGTTTATCTATTTATTTATTTGACTGTTTGTTTATCTATTTATTTATTTGACTGTTTGTTTATCTATTTATTTATTTGACTGTTTGTTTATTTATTCAAATAAAAAGACAATAAAAATGCTACAGTTTTGATACAGAAACATTTTAAAATATAGAAATAGCAAAAATAGTTATTCTTATTACGAACCTTTAAAGCTAATAAAACACATACACATATTCATTCATATTCAGATACCATTACATAAAGAGACACACACACACACACACACACACACACACACACACACACAAACATTTACCTACCTTTACAGAAATGAGTACACTGTTTAGGGAAATCCAAACGCTGTGTGAAGCACAAATCACTGATGTCTTTGCAGTAATAGCACACGCCGTCTTCAGGTACACAATACTCTTCTATCTCATCACATTCATCGTGGCCACATCTAAACGTTGTTCCATGTGTCATATTGATTACTTCTGAAATAAAACTGTACCGTTATTATTTCTCTAAATTCCAATTAAAGAGTGTATTTGGTAATGCGAAAATACATACATACATACATACATACATGCATACATACATACATACATACATACATACATACATACATACATACATACATACATACATACATACATACATACATACATACATACATACATACATACATACATACATACATACTTACATACATACATACATACATACATATATATATATACATACATAAATACATACAAACACACACACACACACACACACACACACACACACACACACACACACACACACAGAAGTACCGGATCCATTATCCGAAGTCCTTGGGGCCTGAGGCCTTCCGAATTTCTGGATTTTCCGATTTTCTGGTACCAAGGCATTTAAATACGTAAATAATTAGGCATAAACATTTTAATATTAAAAACATAAAGAAAATTGACAATACACAACTGTGGTGACTCGACACGTAAACAATGCGGCGAGTGAAATGAACGTCAACGCGCGCGAACTACAAAGGTAACGTCGGGGAAAAAAATTCCGATTTTCTGGTCCTTCGGGATTTCAGGACGCCGGATAATTGGTTCGGTACCTGTATATGTATGTGCGTGTGTGTATATGTGTGTTTATAGTTAAATACACACGCACATATGTAAAGGTGGTCTTGATGGCCGAACGGTAGTGCGAGCGATAGGGTGACATACGTTCGAGTCTCATCAGCGGCATCTGACGAGGGTTTGAAGTCGTGACTGGACTTTATCCTCCTGCGCCACAGGAATGTTGTCTCTGAAGAGTCTAGTCAGACGTAGATTTCACAGAGAATATTCAAAATCCTAAACAACATATATATGTATATACACACATACACTATAAACATGTACGTATTATATATATATATTCTTCACACTTTTCAGTTATGTCCATTTATGTCTCTGCTATCTGGCCTTAAATAATAATTTTCTTCATTTTTTTTTTTTTATTATTTTTTTTTTTAATGTTGTCAAACAAACTGTAGCTATCAGTCCATTATATCTGCATCGACGACAAGGCTACATCAATGATATAAAAAATTTCCGGAAAAACGACTCGACACACAAACCACATATTCAGGTTTGCTTGGTGACAAAACAGCTATCAGAGGCTAACTGCTCCTGTAAAGCTGGATGAGTGTATTTTGGTATTAAACTGATATTGAAGCATGGTTTATTACAGTGCAAAGAAAAAAGAAAAGTAACAAACCAGAAGATAACAAATGACACACGTGTCTTTTCAAGACTAATTGTAATAGTTGAACTTTTACAATAAATCGTCAAGCTGTTTAGTTTGAATTCACCTCAAAACCTCTAAACACACACACACATTACTGTTTTTCGTTTTCTTAACACTGTCTGTGGATCCATTAGTCCAACCAGTGCACTATAATTGGTATCTACTACCCTATCTGTGGGATGGTACTTCCAATCAAAAATAGTAGCCCATGAAGTGGAAAGAGTGGACTTTCTACCTCAAAATAGTGTAGTCCTTAACCGTATGTCCGACACCACATAACCGTAAATAAAATGTGTTCAGTGTATCATGAAACAAAACATTTCTTTCTTCTTTTCTTCTGTTCAATGCTGTGTTATATATTATTCATATTTAGGTAATTCGTATATAGCTAAATGTCAGCTATGTCTATTATTATTATTATTATTATTTGAAAATATGGTCATGTTTATAAAAGACTTTCTTTTTTCAGAATGTTATCGTCCGCATTTTTCTCGTTGTTTTCGGCTTCGGACACGGTATATATGTCAGATGTTGTCCACTTTCGTACCGTTCATCCGATTTGCATGTCCCCGAAGCACATCGCTTCACCTTTGTGCCTATGAATAAAGCCTACTAACAACGCAAGTATTAACGGTTGCTGAACAATTGAACTAAACAAAAAACAACATAAAAACACACTATGGCGGCGGAAAATGAAATATTATGGGTGTGTGAAATAGTGCGCTTTGATTGGTTGAAGTTCTGAAGTGATTGACACCTGTGGAAACATGAATTAAGACAGGGGTCGGCAACACTTGCGCCAATAGCGGGGATTTCAGTCAGGCCCACCAACTGAACACTTGAACACCAATTATCCTATCCGATGGCAATCCTGATCTAACATCATCGTTAGATATTGTGGTTTTATTATAGTTTATTCACAATTATCATATTATTTTATCATTTTACTTAGAAAAAGAATCTGAGAATAAGAGAGAGAGAGAGAGAGAGAGAGAGAGAGAGAGAGAGAGAGAGAGAGAGAGAGATGTGTGTGTGTGATTAAGAGAGAACAGGTATTTGTGGGAGATACAGTTTCATAGTTAAGACTTTGACATACGCCTGTAGAATATGCTCCTCTTGATAGGACAAAAATCTGCAACAGAATATGCTGATTCCGTCTCCCATTTTGTTGGACTGTAAAATGTTAGTTCTTTGTTGATCTTTTCACAGGCGATAGAGTTAATACAAAAAAAGTTGGGAAATCGTATTAACCCTCTAAACTTAAGAACACATAACATTTATTTAATACGGTAATATAATAATCTAAGAACAACATAAAGACAAATCCCCTAAACAAATTTCACCCCACATGTCATTTTTTAAAAAGAAGAAACAAAAATAGTACATGTTACTTTTAAAGATCAAAATTTATTGATTTATTTTTTTATCTAATATATTCATCGTATAATTTATTTATTTGTAAAACATTGTTTTTATTTATTTTTATTTATGTGGTTTTTTTGGGGGTTTTTTTTTGTTTTTTTTTTTTTTTTTTTTTTAAAGTTTCTTTACAAAATGTAGAAAAATGTTATTTTGTCCTGTCATCATTTACCCTAGATAACCTCACACGTTCATATTTAATACATAGATTATACAGACAGTCTGCAGGTAACTACTTCTATACAGTAATTTTAATACTTTACAGGTGACACTCGATTTCACAGAGCAATAGAGTTAACACAAGTCCGGAAAATACAAAAGTCTGGGAAATCGCGAATCTAAATATTGACCCTCAAATTTACCAATACATTAAAGTTTAGTAATTTTACCTACCTGGATGATTTGCTTTCCTGTAACTATTTCCTTTAGTGTTCACTTTCGACTCAAAGAATCGGTTAAACTGAAAAGTATTCCGACGAATATTTGAATATTTCCTCAACAGGATAACTTAATAGTGTGTACGTAGAGCCAAGGTTTCGAGACGGAAATTACGGCTTGTTCAGATTTATCTGTCGTCGCGTAAGATATATAAATAGTTCGGAATTTCCAAATCATACCTATTTTTTAAATAGATGTTAATTATTATTATTATTATTATTATTATTATTATTATTATTATTATTATTGCTATATTTTATTCATTTATTTATTTATATTACTTTTTTAATTATATATATATTATAAGTACTTCAAGATAATCACAAAGTACATAAAATAAAGACGTTATGAACCATTCAAAAACCATTTTATTTTATTTTTTATTTTTTTCTAGCATAGAGATATTTTTTTGTAAGATATTCTGTGCATGATCATAAGTAAACAAATGATGATTTTAGGTGAAAATTGGTAATGTAAATAAATAAAATATTGCAATAATAACAGTAATAATAATAAACATCTAAACAAATTTACAAAAAGTTACATAAAAGAAAAAATAAATAAATAAGAAAGAAAGAAAGAAAAGAAAAGCCAGTCATTGCGTCTGCAAATACAGATAACATTGATTACACATATGTACGTTTTCATATCATTTAAAATAAAAATTAATCTAAAAAATAAAAATAAAATAATAATAAAAATAAAAACATATAATAAAATGAATAAAAATAAATAAAAATATATGTTTATAAAATGAATTATAATATTCTGTCGTGCTACTCAATTTTAGAACATAAATTTTGGTTTTCTTTTCTATTTTTAAAACAATTTAGAGGACGAAAATGAAAATATTGCAATAATAGCAATAATAATAACAAACATCTAAAAAAACAAAAACAATTACAGTTATAATAGTAAAAATGAATAAATAAAAAATACATAAATAAATAAAAGGAAATAAATAAAAAATATATATATAAAATAAAACAAATGAAATAAAATTAATAAATTTAAAAAAATAAAATTTATAAATTTAAATAATAATGAAATAAATATAAAATAAAATAAAGTTTAAAAAAATATTTTTTTCTAAATACAATATAATTAAATTAAATTAATTAAATAAATAAATTAAATAAATATAAAAACGATTTGAAATAAAATAAAATAAAATGAATGAATGAATGAATGATTGAATGAATAATGAATGGAAATCAAATAAAATAAATATAAAATTAAATTAAATTAATTTAAAAAAAATTAAATTAAATTAAAAGTTGGATTTTTCTTACTTTTACAAATTCCATTACCATTTATGAATACAGCTTTTCAGCGTTTAACCCTTCTTTATCTACGGCTGGAATCACTGTTTCCAGTTCATTTGGAAGACCTGATCCATTTGGAATATGTTTGTTCTTATTATGTATGGTAATCACTATATCATCATCATCAACAGCAATGGTCTTGTCAGCAGTGTTTCTGTTTCTGTTTCTGGAATTCTGTCCAACAGGATGATCTTCATCTGTTTCACTTATTTCCTCACACAACACACTTCCAGAACTTCTTCTGTAGAGATGTTTATTAGCATCAACATCCTCTCCTTCTTTTTCATCACTGCTGCAGTGGATATTCCCGTTGAGAACTGCCTGACACAAAGTTGTTGTATCTGTGTCCCCAGCTCCATCTCCTGCCTCTGTCTGTGATTCAGCACACACGTTCTGCAACACCATCTTGTTCCCTAGAAAAATTAAAACTTAATATACTCATATCTTTTATTAGTCACTTGTGTAACTCCATGAGAAAAATATATAAACAAAAAAGCAAACAAACAAATAATAAATACAATAATAAAAAAGAAAATGAAATAAACATTGTTAGAAATATAAAAATATACCACTCAGAAATTACTGTTTTAGTGTACAACTCATACAAATTAACAGTAGTGATCTTCAGTCTGACCATAATGTAGGTCTCTACTTTGGCAGTATGATCAAATGGCTAAAACACTTTCAGTGTATCTCCTAATTTTTGTTTTTATTATTATCATTATTTATATATATATATATTCGCTAATGATAAAGCATGACAGTAAAAATATACTATCACGAAACTGGATGAGTATTGTAATTTCCCCCCTTTATTTGCATCAATGATCATGATGTGTTGTCACACAAACTATAGCTATCAGTCTATCATGTAGGCCTTTTCATTGTCGTCACTGCTTCACTGATGAATGGGGGAAAATGGCGGCGAAAATAACAATATTTTGAAACAGTATTATTTTATTACTATACTTTGCTATGAACAACGGTACGCCAAACAAAATAGTAATATAATTGTAAAGAATTTTATCTCAGCATTTATCAGACCACAGGTCTCTTATTTCATATAATGACATACGGAGTCCCCTCACTGTGCCCACAGTTTGACAGGACAGAAATCTGCAACAGAATATGTTGATTCCGTCTCCCATTTTGTTGGACTGTAAAATGTTAGTCTAAAATGTTGGTCTTTTGAGAAAGAACTATACTGTAATCCCCTACTGTTTTATCGTTTGCTATCCTTTATTTACTTATTTTTATCATAGTTCATTTATTTATTCATTTATTTATACTGTAATGCCCCACTTTTTTTGTTATCATTTCTTGTCCGTGATTGCTTCAGTTATATATAACAATAGGTGCGGGCACAGTGAATAACCCTGTATGTCATGATATGAAATAAGAGATTATTTTTTTAAAGCTTCTTTCAGAAATGCAGAAAATGTTATTTAGCCGTGTCATCATTTACCCTAGATAACCTCACACGTTCATATTTCATATATAGATTATACAGACAGTCTGCAGGTAACTACTTCTATACAGTAATTATAATACTTTACAGGTGACACTCGATTTCACAGAGCAATAGAGTTAACACAAGTCCGGAAAATACAAAAGTCAGGGAAATCGCGAGTCTAAATATTGACCCTCAAATTTACAAAAACATTAAACTTTAGTAGACGTAACACCTACATAATACAGTAAAACAATAATGTAAGAACAATATACTGACAAAAACAAATTAAAGAAATTTCATACGGTATATGTTAAGAAAAAGGAACAGTAGAAAAATGTAGAGTACGTTGGCTATAGTTATGGGTGAATTGTAAAATGTACTCTTACCTTGATGGAAACTGGATTGAGAGAGGACTGCCGCCTTCGTATAGTTAAACTCAGAATAACTTAATAGTACGTAGAGGAAACGTTTCATACCGCAAATGACAGATTAACCTTAAATCACGTTTCGTTTATGTGATATAAATAGTTCGGAATTTCCAAGTTAAAAATAAATCCATGTCGCAAATTATAATTTTTATTTTTTATTCTTTATTTTATTTTTTATTTTTTTTTAAATAGATGTTACTTATTATTATTATTTTATTTTATATTTTATTTATTTATTTATATTACTTTTTTAATTATATATTATTATTATTATTATTATTATTATTATTATTATTATTATTATTATTATTATTATTATTATTATTATTATATTTTGTTTATTTATTACTTCTATAATTATAGAAAATCTGGTATAAATACTGGTATTATCAATTTATTATTTATGTGGGTTTTCTTTCTTCTAAATCACAAACACACACACACATATATGAAAAAAGTAATTTCACCTACTTAGATGTGTACTTATTTTCTCACAACTTTCATATTTAATACATAGATTATACAGACAGTCTGCAGGTAACTACTTCTATACAGTAATTATAATACTTTACAGGTGACACTCGATTTCACAGAGCAATAGAGTGAACACAAGTCCGGAAAATACAAAAGTCAGGGAAATCGCGAATCTAAATATTGACCCTCAAATTTACAAAAACATTAAACTTTAGTAGACATAACACCTACATAATACAGTAAAACAATAATGTAAGAACAACATACAGACAAAAACAAATTAAACAAATTTCAAACGGTATATGTTAAGAAAAAGGAAGAGTAGAAAAATGTAGAATGCGTTGGGTATAGTTGTGGGTGAATTGTAAAATGTATTCTTACCTTGATGGAAAATGGATTAGCAGAGGGCTGCGTGATCGTGTAGCTGAACACAGAATAATTTAAAAGTACCTAGAGGCAAGGTTTCATACCGCAAATGACAGATTAACCTTAAATCACGTTTCGTTTATGTGATATAAATAGTTCGGAATTTCGAAGTTAAAAATAATACCATGTCGCAAATTATAATTTTTATTTTTTATTCTTTATTTTATTATTATTTTTTTTTTTTTAAATACATGTTACTTATTATTATTATTTTATTTTATATTTTATTTATTTATTTATATTACTTTTTTAATTATATATATAATTTTTATTATTATTATTATTATTGCTATTATTGCTATATTAAATTTATTTATTTATTTATTTATTATAACTTTTTTAATTATAGAAAATCTGGTATAAATACTGGTATTATCAATTTACTATTTATGTGAGGGTTTTTATCTTCTAAATCACAAACAAACACACACACACACATATATGAAAAAAGTAATTTCACCTACTTAGATGTGTACTTATTTTCTCACAACGTTCATATTTAATACATAGATTATACAAACAGTCTGCAGGTAACTAGTTCTATACAGTAATTATAATACTTTACAGGTGACACTCGATTTCATAGAGCAATAGAGTTAACACAAGTCCGGAAAATACAAAAGTCAGGGAAATCGCGAATCTAAATATTAACCCTCAAATTTACAAAAACATTAAACTTTAGTAGACATCTATATAATACAGTAAAACAGTAATGTAACAATATACAGCATACACAAGTTAAACAAATATCAAACGGTATATGTTAAGAAAAAGGAACAGTAGAAAAATGTAGAGTGCGTTGGGTATTTTTGTGGGTGAATTGTAAAATGTACTCTTACCTTGATGGAAAGTGGATTAGCAGAGGGCTGCGTGATCGTGTAGTTGAACACAGAATAACTTAAAAGTACGTAGAGGCAAAGTTTCATATCGGAAATGACGGTTTATTCAGATTACATGTCGCTTTAGTGATATAAATAGTTCGGAATTTCCAAGTTAGAAATAAATCCATGTCGCAAACTCGAATTTTTATTTTTTTTTAGTCTTTATTTTATTATTATTATTTTTAAAATAGATGTTAATTATTATTATTTTTTTATTATTATTATTTATTTATGTTTATTACTTTTTAATTATATATATATATATATATATTATTATTATTATTATTATTATTATTATTATTATTATTGCTGCTATTATTGCTGCTATTATTGCTATATTTTATTTATTTATTTATTTATTTGTTACTTTTTTAATTATAGAAAATATTTTATAAATACTGGTATTATCAATTTATTATTTTCGTGTTTTTTTTTTTTATTCTAAATCACAAATACACACATGAAAAAAGTAATTTCACCTACTTAGATGTGTACTTATTTTCTCACAACTTTCAAATTTAATACATAGATTATACAGACAGTCTGCAGGTAATTAATTCTATACAATAATTTTAATACTTTACAGGTGACACTCGATTTCACAGAGCAATAGATTTAAACTTTAGAAGACATAAATATCAATTTATTATTTATGTGGGGTTTTTTTCCTTCTAAATCACACACACACACACACACACACACACACACACACATGAAAAAAGGTAATTTCACCTACTTAGATGTGTACGTAATTGCTTTTCTGTAATTTTTACCTTTAGTGTTCACATTCGACTCAAAGAACCAGTTAAACTGAAAAGTATTCCGAGCAGTACTTGAACACACCCTCTACGGTGTCGCGATATAAATAGTTCCACGTTAAAAATAAATCCACACCGGAAATTATTTTTATTATTATTATTCATTTTTTAAATAGATGTTAATTATTATTATTATTGCTATTATAGCTATATTTTATGTATTTATTTATATTACTCTTTTATATTACTTTTTAAATTATATATATATTATAAGTATTTCAAGTTAATCGCAAAATACACAAAATAAAGACATTACGGACCATTAAACAAGCCTTCTTATTTTTTTTACCGTTTCTCGTTAATTATAAAATTACTGCATCGAGATATTACTTTGTAAGATATTCAGTGCAGGAGCATAAGATAAGAAACGATTGTTTCAAGCGGGAATTGTTAAATTAAAATCAAAATGTGGATAAATAGATAAATAAATGATATATTGCAATAATAGCTGTAATAATAATAAATATTCAAAAAATAAAATTACAGAAAGTTACAATAAAAAAATAAAACACAGCAACAAAAACAAGAAGAAGAAGAAGAAGAAGAAGAAGAAGAAGAAAGAAAAAAGAAAGAAAGAAAGAAAAGCTTGCGCAAATACAACTTCGGGAGAGATAACATTTTCATGTGATTTAAAAATAAAATAAAATAAAATAAAATAAAAATAAAAATTATGTAATTGAATGAAAATATGACTGCTCCTCTTGACAAGACAGAAATCTGGAACAAAATACGCTGATTCAGTCTCCCAGTTTGTTGGACTGTAAAATGTTGGTCTTTTGGGAAATAAGGTATACTGCAGTCCCTTATTGTTTTATCATTTGCTATCCTTGACTACTTATATGTAATGTAGGTAACAGTAGATGCAGGCACAGTAGAAACAAAGAAACAATAGTACACTATTAAAGATCAAGATAAGCGACCAGTTTATTTAACATCTTCAGTACAATTTATATTTCTAAAATACACTTTTTATTTATTTATTTATTTATTATTATTTTATTTATTATATATATATTATTTTTTAAGTTTCTTTCCAAAATATAGAAAATGTTACAAATATTAGGACCTGACTTCTAACTTGATATATATATGTGTGTGTGTGTGTATGCATGTATGTATATGTGTGTGTGTGAGTGTATATATATATAAATAAAATAATAAGTATATTTTTCTGCATATATTTTAAAAAGCTTGAGCTATATAAAGCAAAAAACAAATATGTATGTATGTATGTTTTTTTAAATATGTATATGGACGTGGAAGTGGTTTTTCCAGAATGTTCGTTTGGTACAGGGATGGTTTGCTTCGTGACATTTTATCCACAAAAGCAATCTGATGCAGTCGTTTATATTTCGGGGGTGGTTTTTGCTCTAAAACATAGTACAAGTTAAATGCAAAATTTTGTATAGCATTTATTTAGTTCCATCGCCAAAAAACCCACAACAATTCACGTAACCTTATATGATTAAAACAGTGTTTATTTTCATTTTATTTTAAAACAATGGGCATATTTAATATAATTTTGGTGTTTGCCTGCGTGGTACCGTTGACTGGCTGAAATATTTACATCCATGGCACAGCTCGAGGTATCACTGTACGCAGAAAAGGATCTCGCCTATGCACTTAGATTATACATACAGAATGAAGAAGCAAGATTAAGCGAATTAAAAAGGTAAAATGTTTATTATTATTATTATTATTATTATTATTATTATTATTATTATTATTATTACTCATTCATTCATTCTTTTGTAACTAACTGAAATACTAACCATAAAGATGATGAAACAAATAATTACACAATAATCATGATGATGATAATTATCAACAGAAATAATGCCAGACAGTTATGATTATGGCGTTAGCGGAGCCGGCAGCTGCAAACTTAGGATGGTAGCGTTGATGGTGGTAAACCATGATATTTATAAAATGTATCTTCAGCTTGTGAAACTGAGGCAAACAACAGTGGAGAGATGCATGGGCGGAGAAACACGGAGAAGTTTCCTTTACCAAGCAGTGTGTACGTCATACAGACAATACAACCTGTCCCGTCTCGTTCAAAGTGATTACCATTCTTAAAGGTAACTAACTGTCTGTCTAATCAGACGTACATAAATAAAACAGAGAATATTCAGAATTCTAAACTACACACTTGCCACTGCCAGGTTTCCCACAAAAAATAGATGCACGCAAAAATGACGAAAGACAAAAAGAACGGTGTGCTTCGGAGGAAGCGATGATTACCCTCGGTTACTGAGCAACCTGTTTAAGGTTGTCTCGATGGTCGAACGGTAACATTTAAATGTCTAATACTATGGTGTGATCGACTGTTTTTTTAATACTGTGTAATTGTGTCATAATCCATGACAGTAAAACTAGGACAAGTAATCTCGTCTTGACAGTTCGCTGGAAATAAAGTGGATTGGTACCCACCTCTATTTTTAAATTATTAGTTCTAAATGAACGATGGTAGTTTATTATGTTTAACTACTAGGAGTTAAATGGTTAAGCGCTAAACGCTATGCTAAACATGGTCCAATAACAACAATAACAAATAATAATAATAATAATAAAAAAAAATAACAACAGCAATAATAACAAAACTATTATTTATTATTATTAGAAAAACATAACGCTGACAAACACTAAAGCAAACACGAACAGTATCACAGTATTATAGCAATGATAACAATTTCACAGTACTATATCAACTATAAGAACAAGATCACTGTACTCTAGCAACTGTAACAACACTAAACAATACAATAAAAAAAACCCATAAACTATACTATAAAGGAAGTATTAAATATCACAAGTACAAACTTAAGTAATGAGATTTCATATATAGCCCGTAATATAGCATGGTATTAGATGCAGCTCTTTTGTTCTTTTCGTGTACTTTAGCCGTCTAACAGCTCATGCATACCCCCTGTCCAAACTATCCCTGGGGTTAAAGAGTACTAGACTGTTTACACCTAGAATGTATTCTGGCTGCTCCCACAGAACTGGTTTATAAAAACACTAAATATTTTCAGAGTTCAAGATCTTTTTACACTTCAAGAATTAAAATTATGTTACAAACTATAACAAAGTATGGATCAGACATACATTTTTTGTAAACATCCGAACATTTACATGTATTATTTTTGTTTTGTTTTACTGAGCTTTTCATTCAGTGCAAACGGATATGCTGATTTGGCAAATAAATGATCTAAACCATTTTCTTGTTTATTGATAAATGATCTAACAAAACGTATAATTATATCTAAACGCTTGTTAGTGTTGTAATATGTTTGTTACAACACTGAAGTGATCCGAGTCATTCTCAAGATCCTATGTGAATTGTGTGTGGCCTAAACTGACTGTATCATGTCATTCATGTTATCTTCTTTGAGTATAATGGGCATTTAAATAGGGACCAACTTATGAGTAATACAAGAGCGTATAATCTGTAAGTCAAAATATTCCCCAGAACATAAAGAGCTATTTTACACCATGGGGTAGACCAAGAATA
>CM022679.1:13779259-13815641 GCA_012295275.1 Chrysomallon squamiferum
TCCACATTTTATTTATTCGACGTTCGACCGCTGATTATATAACATAATCGCTTGAAATATTTCAGAAATAGTTATGGTAATTATTTTATGATCGTAATATATATTTTTCAATCGTTTTGAAATTAATAATCATGATATAATTATCATTACCATTTAGCTGCTTGCGCGAAGCTTTTAAATTTTATTTTCGTTTTGTCGACGTGCTGAAGCCGGCGTTCGCGTGAATCAAAATGATTCTGGTCAAGGGAAACAACTCAAAATTTATTTAAAGCATAAAAAGCATTTTATTCTGTGGTATGAAAACCAAGGGGAACAACTCATATATGTATTAATTCGTAAACAAAAAGACATCTTCAAGAATTTCGGACGACGTGGAAGTGGTTTTTCCAGAATGTTCGTTTGGTACAGGGATGGTTTGCTTCGTGACATTTTATCCACAAACGCAATCTGATGCAGTCGTTTATATTTCGGGGTGTTTTTGCTCTAAAACATAGTACAAGTTAAATGCAACATTTTGTATAGCATTTATTTAGTTCCAACGCCAAAACAATTTACGTAACCTTATATGATTAAGACAGTTTTTATTTTCATTTTATTTTAAAACAATGGGCATATTTAATGTAATTTTGGTGTTTGCCTGCGTGGCACCGTTGACTGTGGCTGAAATATTTACATCCATGGCACAGTTCGAGGAAGCACTGCACGCAGAAAAGGATCTCGCCTGTGCACTTAGATTATACATACAGAATGAAGAAGCAAGATTAAGCAAATTAAAAATAGGTGAAATTTTGCTTATTTTTTCTTACCATAGTTAATAATAATAATAAATTTATTATTATTATTATTATTATTATTATTATTATTATTATTATTCATTCATTCATTCATTCATTCTTTTGTAACTAACTAAAATACTAACCATAAAGATGATGAAACAACTAATTACACAATAATCATGATGATGATAATTATCAACAGAAATAATGCCAAAAAAAAAAAAAAAAAAAAAAAAAAATTAACCTTGACAGTTATGATTATGTCGTTAGCGGAGCCGGCGGCCGCAGACTTAGGATGGTAGCGTTGATGGTGGTAAACCATGATATTTATAAAATGTATCTTCAGCTTGTGAAATTGAGGCAAACAACAGTGTAGAGATGCTTGGGCGGAGAAACACGGTGAGGCTTGCTTTACCAAGCAGTGTGTACGTCATACAGACAAAACAACCAGTCACGACCCGTTCAAAGTGATCACCATCCTAAAGGTATACCTGTCTAATCAGACGTACATAAATAAGACAGAAAATATTCAGAATTCTAAACTACACACTTGCCACTGCCAGGTTTCCCACAAAAAATAGATGCACGCAAAAATGACGAAAGACAAAAAGAACGGCGTGCTTCGGGGGAAGCGATGATTACCCTCGGTTACTGAGCAACCTGTTTAAGGTTGTCTCGATGGTCGAACGGTAACATTTAAATGTCTAATACTGTGGTGTGATCGACTGTTTTTTTAATACTGTGTAATTGTGTCACAATCCATGACAGTAAAACTAGGACAGGTAATCTCGTCTTGACAGTTCGGTGGAAATAAAGTGGATTGGTACCCACCTCTATTTTTAAATTATTAGTTCTAAGTGAACGATGGTAGTTTATTATGTTTAACTACTAGGAGTTAAAGGGTTAAGCGCTAAACGTTATGCTAACAACAATAACAAATAATAACAACAAAAAAAACGTTACAACAGCAATAATAACAAAACTATTATTTATTATTGTTAGAAAAACAACGCTGGCAAACACTAAAGCAAACACGAACAATATCACAGTACTATAGCAATTATAACAACAATATCACAGTATTATAGCAATGATAACAATATCACAGTACTATATCAACTAGAACAACAATATCACTCTACTATAGCAATTGTAACAACACTAAACAATACAATAAAAAAAAACCATAAACTATAGAACAAAGGAAGTATTAAATATCACAAGTACAAACTTAAGTAATGAGATTTCATATATAGCCCGTAATATAGCATGGTATTAGATGCAGCTGTTTTTATTCTTTTCGTGTTCTTTGGCCGTCTAACAGCTCATGCATACCCTCTGTCCAAACTATCCCTGGGGTTAAAATGTATTAGACTGTTTACGCCTAGAATATATTCTGGCTGCTCCCACAGAACCAGTTTATAAAAACACTAAATATTCTCAAAGATCAAGATCTTTTTACACTTCAAGAATTAAAATTATGTTACAAACTATAACAAAGTATGGATCAGACATACGTTTTTTGTAAACATCCGAACATTTACATGTATTATTTTTGTTTTCTTTTACTGACCTTTTCATTCAATACAAACTGCAAACGGATATGCTGATTTGGCAAATAAATGATCTAAACCATTTTCTTGTTTATTGATAAATGATCTAACAAAACTTATAATTATATCTAAACGTGTGTTAGTGTTGTAATATGTTTGTTACAACACTGAAGTGATCCGGGTCATTCTCAAGATCCTATGTGAATTGAGTGTGGCCTAAACTGACTGTATCGTGTCATTCATGTTATCTTCTTTGAGTATAATGGACATTTAAATAGGGACCAACTTATGAATAACACAAGAGCGTATAATCTGTAAGCCAAAATATTCCCCAGAATATAAAGAGCTATATTACACCATGGGGTAGACCAAGGATAGACTTGCAAGGATTTAATCTGGTCTGTTTCACTGGTATCTGATATGATCATACAAACTTAATTTAGAGGGTGCCGGTGTAAAATAATATTTGTTCCCCCAGGTCATATAGAACAGGAGTTTGTTAATTCCCACCGTCATAATCATTGGTGTAAATCAAAATGAAGGGTCTCGTCAGTGGATTTACTTCGATACTTCAGGTTGAAACAAGAGACTTGGGTCCTGACATTTTGATGAAAGTGTGTTGTTGTAGCACTTGAATTTAAAATATTGAGGCACAAATGCAACACGTTTCTAAAAGAGTACGTTCATAGGCCTGCAATAGCGTTATCGATAATAAAAAATTATCAATGGATTTAGGGATGAATGTTTTTACCTTCCTTTTAAAAAAAGAAAATCCCTGTTTTCAAGATGTTAATAGTGATCAAGTACCCAGACAAATGTATCCCCCAGTTAGTTCTTCACACATCTACAATTATAATTGTGTACATATCAATAAAGGCAAACACTTCAAAACAAAATATTAATATATAATAATAATACACATACCACAAACAAAACTAATATGTCTACAATAATTAAATATGTTAATACTAAGTTAATTCTACTTTTGTCCTATCAGCTTGCAGCGATGGTTATGGACACTGTATTGAAGTAGGAAAAACAAGAAAAGATGTATGGAACTGAAGTGTATCAGGAAATTTCGAAATGTGCCCTTGTTCCATTTAAAGGAGGTTGGTATTTCAATTTATATAATTACCTCTCATTAAATAATAATAATAATAATAATAATAATAATAACAATAATAATAATAATAATAATAATAAATAAAAACCTAGTTATCTGTAGCTAGTGAAGAAGAAAGAAGAAAATATTTTTTGATATGGTTTGTTACACTATTATAACAGTGAAATGTTTGTATCCTCTGTTATTTGTTTTCTAATTCTGCATAAATTAGTTACGTTCATTACAAATTATTAATCTCATACTAAATATGTCGATCATTTTATTCGGTTGGAATCACTATTTTCATTTAAAGAATAAATCCATTTGGAATACTGTGTATGTCAATCACTGTATCATTATCTTCAACAGTAATGGTCTCGTCAGCATGGTTTCTTTCACTATTTCTCCAATTCTGTCCAACAGGCTCATCTTGATAATAATAATAATAACAACAACAACAACAACAATAATAGCAATAAATACAGTAATAAAACCTAAATGAAATAAACATTGTTAAAAATATAAAAATATGCCACTCAGAAATTAGTTTCATTGTACAACTCATACATATCACATTTCATGTACACATTTTACAAGGCTGTAATGGTGTTCTCATAATTAATCTAAAATACATGTAATAGCACAAGTCAGAAATTGTTATAAACTGAACAAAAATGAATATTTTACAGCAGTGACACAGCAAGATATTAAAGAAAATATTTTACACACATTAATTTTGTTTGCTCAAATTAACTGTAGTGATCTCAATTTGACCTTAATGTAGGGCTCTACTTTGACAGTATGAACAAATGGCAAAAACACTTTCAATGTCTCTCCTAATTTATATATATATATATAAATGACAACCAGTCTTTGCTATGACAGTAAAAATACGCTATCACGAAACTGGATCCCCCTTTATTTGCATCAATGGCGATGACATTTCGTTTGATGAGGACTGATTTGTTGTAAGTTGTTAGAAAAAGATTTGGACTCATACCATCAAGGTTATTTGTACGGATAAGACCAATATGATTCAATAATTATTATTTCGTGCATTTATGTATGCATCTGTATGTGTGTTTATATACATGTGCGAATGAGTAAGTTAATGGATGTGTGCATGAGTGAGTCGGTGAAAAAAAATTAAAATATTAATAGGATCAAGCTATCCTAAAGGATGATTGTCACAGTGAAAAAAAGCAGCAGCATTCATTAAAGACATTTATATACAAACAGTGAGTAATGGGAATTCACACAACTAGACTCAAATGTTTTTATAACAGTCATACATGCATTTGCAAAGGCAGGAAATGTCAGCGTTCATATGTTACTCCTGGAGCAACAGCATCATATTATGTACATTCTTTATTATTAGGAAAAACTGGTTAGAAGAAACAAATAAAATACTGAAAGAATACACAGTGCATTTAGACTATTGACTGGCACGTAACAACAAATTTATGTTCTTTGACAGAACTGTAAACTAATCTGAATTGAAACATATGCAGTGTTGTGTGAGTGGATTTGTGTTTACGTGTGTGAGTGTGTTTTTTTCAATTTGGTTAACTGGAAATATACATCTGTCAACTCACCAGCTATTTTGTCTTTAATTCGTTAGTTCTACTTGTTCTTCATTTTGGTCAACACCATCTTTGTTTTTGTTTCTACTTCGAATGATCCCCTGTAGAAAAAATACTAAACCTGCAACTGATAATCCTGCTGCTATTGTTAGACTTGCTATGAAAAGTGTATAATAAAGGTCTTTCTGACTCTGGGGGAGATCTGAAATAAAACCAAAGCTTTGTAACAAGCACCCATAAAAACAACTATGAATTCAGCCATTTTTATACAGCAAACCAGACTACTGCCATAATACATATACATACACACATACATAAAAACATATATACATTTATATACACATACATTCATACACAAGCATACATACGAACACACATACATACAAACATACATATCCATATACTGCCATAATATATGAATACATACATACACACACATATATATATATACTGTGCATACATACCTACACACAAATATATATATGCAAACACACATACATATAAACATACATACACACATACATACATACATACATACATACATACATGAACAAACATAGATTCATATATAAATATAAATATATATATACACACACACACACACATAAGAACAGATATACACAAACAAACATTCATTATTTTGTGGCTGTAATAAATACTTACCTTTTGTTGTCTGATTATCAAGGAAATTTGAAACTAAAACAGAAAACAAATATAATCTGTGAAATAAGCACACAGAAAAGTTGTTACTCTACAAAATGAGATCAAAAACAAAAGTTGTAACTAACTTTGTGAAGATCTGTGTGTTTATTTGTTTGTTTGTTTTTTTGTTTGTTTGTTTGTTTATCTGTTTATTTATTTATTATTTATTTATCAAATAAAAAGACATAATAAAAATGTTACCTTACTGTTATAAAATATAGTATCATCTAGCCTAGAAAGACCTGCTTTATAGAAACATTTTACAAATAGCAAAACATTTCTTCTTTTTAGAAACGTTTGTAACTAACTAATAAAACACACACAAACACATACTCATTCAGAAAGGACCAAAAGCAAACTGTAATATACATTACAAGGAAACTTTAAACTATATATATACACACACTCACACATACGATAAATATACAAACACAAACATTTATTATTTTATAGCTGTAACAATTAATAATTCTTACCTGTCTGATTATAAAGGAAATCTGAAACAAAAACAATAAACAGAAAAGTTGTAACTGTAATTTTGTGAAGATCTGTTTATTTCTTCAAATAAAAAGACACAATAAAAATGCTTCAGTATTGATATAGAAACATTTTAAAATATAGAAATAGCAAAAATAGGTCTTCTTATTAAGAACCTTTAAAGCTAATAAAACACATACACATATTCATTCATAAATATTCAAACAGACAGACAGACACACACAGATACATACACACACACACACACACACACACACACATATAGATACATACACATATTTACCTACCCGTACAGAAAGGAGCACACTGTTTAGGGAAAACCAAACGTGTTGTAGGGCACAAATCACTGATGCCTTTGCAGTAATAGCACCTCTGGTCTTCAGGTACACAGTACTGTTCTATCTCATCACATTCATAGTAGTGGCCACATCTAACCATTGTTCCATGTGTCATATTGATTACTTCTGAAAATAAAACTGTACTGTTATTATTTCTCTAAATTCCAATTAAAGAGTGTATTTGGCTATGCGAAAATACATACACACATACATACATACATATTTATACATACATACATACATACACACATACATACATACATACATACATACATACACACATACATACATACATACATACTTACTTACTTACACACACACACACACACACACACACACACACACACACACACACACACAGAAGTACCGGATCCATAGGATCAACTTGTTTTAATGTATGTCACCGAACTGGGGAATGACAGAAACTTCTGGAACCGTTTCGAAACAAATGGTGCCACTCCTACGAATCACGTTACGGATGGCATTGAAAACTGAAAATGATAGGCAGCAGTCTTCCCAATATTTTTGAATTCAAAGATATGATTAAAAGAAAACAGGCCTTTGTTGAAGTTAAAGTTTTATAGTTAAGACTTTGACATATGCCTATAGAAAATGCTCCTCTTGACAGGACAAAAATCTGCAACAGAATATGCTGATTCCGTCTCCCATTTTGTTGGACTGTAAAATGTTAGTTCTTTGTTGATCTTTTGGGAAATTAACTTTACTAAAGTGTATGTCATTTTTATGAGAAACAGTAGTACACTATTAAAAATCAAAATAAGCGATTAATTAATTTATTTAATATATTCAGAACAATTTATATTTGTAAAACATTGTTTTTATTTATTTATTTTTTATTTTTTCTATTTATTTATTTTTAAGAATCAGTTAAATTGAAGAGTATTCCGAGGAATATTTAAATACATCCTCTACAGGATAAACTGGCAAGGTTTCAAGTCGGAAATGACGTTTTGTTCAGATTTACCTGTCGCGTGCGAGCACAGTGAGGTGACCCCGTATGTCATTATGCGAAATAAAAGATTATGAAGAAACAGTAGTACAGTATTAAAGATCAAAATAAGCGACCAATTTATTTATTTAATATATTCCGTACAATTTATATTTATAAAACATATTTTTTATTTACATATTTTATTAGTGTTTATTTAATTTATTAATTTATGTACTATTATTATTTATTTATTTATTTATTTATTTATTTATTCATATTTGTATTTTTATTTTTATTATTATTTTATTTATTTTTTCTATTTTTTAAATTTCTTTCGAAAATATACAAAACGTTATTTTCCATGTCATTATTTACCTTAGATACTCTCACAACGTTCATATTCCGTAGACACATTATACAGACAGTCTGCAGGTAATTAATTCTATACAATATTTTTAATAATTTACAGGTGACACTCGATTTCGTAAAGCAATAGAGTTAACAAAAAAGTCTGGGAAATCGCGAATCTAAATATTAACCCTCAAATTTACCAAAACATTAAACTTTAGAACACATAACATCTATTTAATACGGTAATAGAATAATCTAAGAAAAACATACAGACAAAAAGAAATTAAACAAATTTAAGAAAAAGGAACAGAAGAAAAATGTAGAGTACGTTGGGTATAGTTATGGGTGAATTGTAAAATGTATTCTTACCTTGATGGAAATTGGATTGAGACAGGACTGCCGCGATCGTGTAGTTCAGTGATTCTCAACCTTTTTTTTTTGCCAACGGCACACCTTGGAACACAGGAAAAAATAGCGGCACACCTGGCTAAATATATATGAAAAATATTTGAATTTTGCAAAATAAAAACATGGCAAGTCATAGACAGCAGACAACCGTAGACACAAATTAGTCATAGACACATAGAATGACTCAAACTAAATAAAGAAAAACACAGCTATGAACTCACTTCATTGCAGTAGTTCTAATTTCATGAATCAAATAGCTGGCTTCTTTAGTGACAAATTTGTGCCTGACTTTTATTCATAATTTCGTCAATGTTTCGTCAAATATGAGACAGACACACCCTCATTTCTTCTTCCATTGTACGTAATCTCCAGTGCTTCATGTTTTTGATGTTGTTTAATGTTGAGAAGCCTAATTCACATATGTAAGAAGTTGAAAATTGTAATAAAATTGCTAAAGCTCTTTTATATAATATGGGATACTCCTCTTCAATTGAAATCCAAAATGAATCAATGGGCAGATTCAAATATTTTAATTTTAACCCTTGGTCATTAGAAAGGTGGCCAATTCGTATTCTTCCTATAACTCACGTTCAATGTTGGAAGAATAATTTATGAAAGGATTTCTAATCCAATCATTCTTTTCTGACTTTAATGACGGAAAGTAATTGTTGATGCTTTCGTCCAGGACTGTCAGATGAGTAAACACAATAGAGATCATTTCTCTAATACAGGTAGAACACAATAAAAGGAACATATCAAGATTGCCAGTGATTGCTTTTTTTTGTTGGACTGTAAAATGTTAATCCATTGTTGGTCTTTTGGAAAATAAACTATACTGTAATCCCGTACTGTTTTATCATTTGCTATCCTTGACTGCTTAAGTAATATATAACAATAGGTTCGGGCACAGTGAGGTGACCCCATACGTCATTGCACGAAATAAGACGTTACAAAGAAACAATAGTACACTATTAAAGATCAAGATAAGCGACCAATTTATTTAGTTAATATATTCAGTACAATTTATATTTATAAAACATATTTTTTATTTACGTATTTTATTATTGTTTATTTAATTTATTAATTTATGTGTTATTATTATTATTATTATTATTATTATTATTATTATTATTATTATTTATTTATTTATTTATTTATTCATTTATTTTTATTAGTATTTTTATTTTTATTAGTATTTTATTTATTTTTTCTATTTTTTAAATTTCTTTCGAAAATATACAAAACGTTATTTTGTCATGCCATAATTTACCTTAGATACTCTCACAACGTTCATATTTCGTGGACACATTATACAGACAGTATGCAGGTAATTAATTCTATACAATATTTTTAATAATTTACATGTGACACTCTATTTCATAGAGCAATAGAGTTAATACAAAAGTTTGGGAAATCGCGAATCTAAATATTAACCCTCAAATTTACCAAACCATTAAATTTTAGAACACATAACATCTATTTAATACGGTAATATAATAATCTAAGAACGATATACAGACAAAAACGAATTAAACAAATTTCATACGGTATATGTTAAGAAAAAGGAACAGTAGAAAAATGTAGGCTAGGTTGGGTGTAGTTATGAGTGAATTGTAAAATGTATTCTTTCTGGATGGAAATTGAATTGAGAGAGGGCTGTCGCGATCGTATAGTTGAACACAGAATAAGTTAATAGTACGTAGAGGCAAGGTTTCAAGCGGGAAATGACGTGTGTTCAGATTTATCCAGACAAAATAATCACGTGTCGCGTAAGCGATATAAACAGTTCTATTTTCCGAATTAAAAGTAATCCATATCGTAAATTGAAAGTCTTTATTCTAGCGATATAAACAGTTCTATTTTCCAAATAAAAGTAAAAAAAAACAATTTCTTTTTTTTAATTTTTAATTTTTTTTTAAATTTCTTTTGAAAATATACAAGACATTATTTTGCAATGTCATTATTTACCTTAGATATTCTCACAACGTTCATATTTCGTAAACAGATTTTTCAAACACTATGCAGGTAATTAATTCTATACAATATTTTTTCAATAATTTACAGGTGACACTCGATTTTATAGAGCAATAGAGTTAATACAAAAGTTTGGGAAATCGGTTATCTAAATATTAACCCTCAACTTTACCAAAACATTAAACTTTAGAACACATAATATCTACTTAATACGGTAATATAATAATCTAAGAACAATATACAGACAAAAACAAATTAAACAAATTGCATACGGTATATATTTTAAGAAAAAGGAACAGTAGAAAAATGTAGACTAGGTTGGGTATAGTTACGATTGAATTGTCAAATGTATTCTTACCTTAATGGAAATTGGATTGAGATAGGACTGCCGCAATCGTGTAGTTGAACACAGAATAAGTTAATAGTGCGTAGTGGTAAGGTTTCAAGCGGAAAATGACGTGTGTACAGATTTATTCAGACAAAATAATCACGTGTCGCGTAAGCGATATAAATAGTTCTATTTTCCAAATTAAAAGTAAATCCATATCGGAAATTATATGTCTTTTTTTTTTTTTTTTTTTTTTTTATTTTTATTTTTTTATTTCTTGTTGTTTTGTTTTTGTTTTTTTTTGTATTTTATTACTATTCTTTTTCACTTTCTTTCGAAAATATACAAAACGTTATTTTGCCATGTCATTATTTACCTTAGATATTCTCACAACGTTCATAATTCGTAGACACATTATACAGACAGTATGTAGGTAATTAATTCTATACAATATTTTTTTAATAATTTACATGTGACACTCTATTTCACAGAGCAATAGAGTTAATACAAAAGTTTGGGAAATCGCGAATCTAAATATTAACCCTCAAATTTACCAAACCATTAAATTTTAGAACACATAACATCTATTTAATACGGTAATATAATAATCTAAGAACGATATACAGACAAAAACGAATTAAACAAATTTCATACGGTATATGTTAAGAAAAAGGAACAGTAGAAAAATGTAGGCTAGGTTGGGTATAGTCATGAGTGAATTGTAAAATGTATTCTTTCTGGATGGAAATTGGATTGACAGAGGGCTGTCGCGATCGTATAGTTGAACACAGAATAAGTTAATAGTACGTAGAGGCAAGGTTTCAAGCGGGAAATGACGTGTGTTCAGATTTATCCAGACAAAATAATCACGTGTCGCGTAAGCGATATAAACAGTTCTATTTTCCGAATTAAAAGTAATCCATATCGTAAATTGAAAGTCTTTATTCTAGCGATATAAACAGTTCTATTTTCCAAATAAAAGTAAAAAAAAACAATTTCTTTTTTTTAATTTTTAATTTTTTTTTAAATTTCTTTTGAAAATATACAAGACATTATTTTGCAATGTCATTATTTACCTTAGATATTCTCACAACGTTCATATTTCGTAAACAGATTTTTCAAACACTATGCAGGTAATTAATTCTATACAATATTTTTTCAATAATTTACAGGTGACACTCGATTTTATAGAGCAATAGAGTTAATACAAAAGTTTGGGAAATCGGTTATCTAAATATTAACCCTCAACTTTACCAAAACATTAAACTTTAGAACATATAATATCTACTTAATACGGTAATATAATAATCTAAGAACAATATACAGACAAAAACAAATTAAACAAATTGCATACGGTATATTTTAAGAAAAAGGAACAGTAGAAAAATGTAGACTAGGTTGGGTATAGTTACGATTGAATTGTCAAATGTATTCTTACCTTAATGGAAATTGGATTGAGATAGGACTGCCGCAATCGTGTAGTTGAACACAGAATAAGTTAATAGTGCGTAGTGGCAAGGTTTCAAGCGGAAAATGACGTGTGTACAGATTTATTCAGACAAAATAATCACGTGTCGCGTAAGCGATATAAATAGTTCTATTTTCCAAATTAAAAGTAAATCCATATCGGAAATTATATGTCTTTATTTTATTTTAATTTTATTTTAATTTTTATTTATTTATTTCTTGTTGTTTTGTTTTTTTTTTTTGTATTTTATTACTATTCTTTTTCACTTTCTTTCGAAAATATACAAAACGTTATTTTGCCATGTCATTATTTACCTTAGATATTCTCACAACGTTCATAATTCGTAGACACATTATACAGACAGTATGCAGGTAATTAATTCTATACAATATTTTTAATAATTTACATGTGACACTCTATTTCACAGAGCAATAGAGTTAATACAAAAGTTTGGGAAATCGCGAATCTAAATATTAACCCTCAAATTTACCAAACCATTAAATTTTAGAACACATAACATCTATTTAATACGGTAATATAATAATCTAAGAACGATATACAGACAAAAACGAATTAAACAAATTTCATACGGTATATGTTAAGAAAAAGGAACAGTAGAAAAATGTAGGCTAGGTTGGGTATAGTCATGAGTGAATTGTAAAATGTATTCTTTCTGGATGGAAATTGGATTGACAGAGGGCTGTCGCGATCGTATAGTTGAACACAGAATAAGTTAATAGTACGTAGAGGCAAGGTTTCAAGCGGGAAATGACGTGTGTTCAGATTTATCCAGACAAAATAATCACGTGTCGCGTAAGCGATATAAACAGTTCTATTTTCCGAATTAAAAGTAATCCATATCGTAAATTGAAAGTCTTTATTCTAGCGATATAAACAGTTCTATTTTCCAAATAAAAGTAAAAAAAAACAATTTCTTTTTTTTAATTTTTAATTTTTTTTTAAATTTCTTTTGAAAATATACAAGACATTATTTTGCAATGTCATTATTTACCTTAGATATTCTCACAACGTTCATATTTCGTAAACAGATTTTTCAAACACTATGCAGGTAATTAATTCTATACAATATTTTTTCAATAATTTACAGGTGACACTCGATTTTATAGAGCAATAGAGTTAATACAAAAGTTTGGGAAATCGGTTATCTAAATATTAACCCTCAACTTTACCAAAACATTAAACTTTAGAACACATAATATCTACTTAATACGGTAATATAATAATCTAAGAACAATATACAGACAAAAACAAATTAAACAAATTGCATACGGTATATTTTAAGAAAAAGGAACAGTAGAAAAATGTAGACTAGGTTGGGTATAGTTACGATTGAATTGTCAAATGTATTCTTACCTTAATGGAAATTGGATTGAGATAGGACTGCCGCAATCGTGTAGTTGAACACAGAATAAGTTAATAGTGCGTAGTGGCAAGGTTTCAAGCGGAAAATGACGTGTGTACAGATTTATTCAGACAAAATAATCACGTGTCGCGTAAGCGATATAAATAGTTCTATTTTCCAAATTAAAAGTAAATCCATATCGGAAATTATATGTCTTTATTTTATTTTAATTTTATTTTAATTTTTATTTATTTATTTCTTGTTGTTTTGTTTTTGTTTTTTTTTGTATTTTATTACTATTCTTTTTCACTTTCTTTCGAAAATATACAAAACGTTATTTTGCCATGTCATTATTTACCTTAGATATTCTCACAACGTTCATAATTCGTAGACACATTATACAGACAGTATGCAGGTAATTAATTCTATACAATATTTTTAATAATTTACATGTGACACTCTATTTCACAGAGCAATAGAGTTAATACAAAAGTTTGGGAAATCGCGAATCTAAATATTAACCCTCAAATTTACCAAACCAAAACCATTTTTTTTTAGAACACATAACATTTATTTAATACGGTAATATAATAATCTAAGAACGATATACAGACAAAAACAAATTAAACAAATTTCATACGGTATATGTTAAGAAAAAGGAACAGTAGAAAAATGTAGGCTAGGTTGGGTATATAGTCATGAGTGAATTGTAAAATGTATTCTTTCTGGATGGAAATTGGATTGACAGAGGGCTGTCGCGATCGTATAGTTGAACACAGAATAAGTTAATAGTACGTAGAGGCAAGGTTTCAAGCGGGAAATGACGTGTGTTCTGTTTTTTACCAAAACATTAAACTTTAGAACACATAATATCTACTTAATACGGTAATATAATAATCTAAGAACAATATACAGACAAAAACAAATTAAACAAATTGCATACGGTATATTTTAAGAAAAAGGAACAGTAGAAAAATGTAGACTAGGTTGGGTATAGTTACGATTGAATTGTCAAATGTATTCTTACCTTAATGGAAATTGGATTGAGATAGGACTGCCGCAATCGTGTAGTTGAACACAGAATAAGTTAATAGTGCGTAGTGGCAAGGTTTCAAGCGGAAAAAATGACGTGTGTACAGATTTATTCAGACAAAATAATCACGTGTCGCGTAAGCGATATAAATAGTTCTATTTTCCAAATTAAAAGTAAATCCATATCGGAAATTATATGTCTTTATTTTATTTTAATTTTATTTTAATTTTTATTTATTTATTTTTTTGTTTTGTTTTTGTTTTTTTTTGTATTTTATTTATTATTTTTTTCAATTTCTTTCGAAAATATACAAAACGTTATTTTTGCCATGTCATTATTTACCTTAGATATTCTCACAACGTTCATAATTCGTAGACACATTATACAGACAGTATGCAGGTAATTAATTCTATACAATATTTTTAATAATTTACATGTGACACTCTATTTCACAGAGCAATAGAGTTAATACAAAAGTTTGGGAAATCGCGAATCTAAATATTAACCCTCAAATTTACCAAACCATTAAATTTTAGAACACATAACATCTATTTAATACGGTAATATAATAATCTAAGAACGATATACAGACAAAAACGAATTTAAACAAATTTCATACGGTATATGTTAAGAAAAAGGAACACGGAACGTTTTGTAAAAATGTAGGCTAGGTTGGGTGTAGTTATTTGAATTGTAAAATGTAATTATTTTTTGGATGGAAATTGAATTGAGAGAGGGAATATTTGCGATCGTATAGTTGAACACAGAATAAGTTAATAGTAATAGAGGCAAGGTTTCAAGGGGAAATTACGGTGTGTTCAGATTTATCCAGACAAAAAAAGAAAATAAATAGTTCGTGTAAGCGATATAAACATTTTATACAGATAAATTAAAAGTAATCGATATTTATATTTTGAAAATAAAAATTCTAGCGATATAATTTTTATATTATTTTCAAAAAAAAAGTAAAAAAAAAATATTATTTTTTTTTTTTTTATTTTTTTTTATTTTTTTAATTTCTTATGAAAATATTATAAGACATTATTTCAAGATAATCACAATGTACATAAAATAAAGACGTTATGAACCATTTCAAAAACATTTTATTTTATTCATTTTTTATTTTTTATTTTTTTTTTCAAACACTATGCAGGTAATTAATTCTATACTGATTTTAAAATAATTGGCATAGAGATATTATTTTGTAAGATAGTGCAATCAGAGTTAACAAAAATTTTGGGAAAAAATAATGTAAATAAATAAAAATTTGCAATAAAACATTAAAATAAGAATACATAACATCTAAACAAATTTAAAAAGTTAAAAAAGAACAATAAATAATAAAACAAATTAAACAAATTGCAAAGAAATATTTTAAGAAAAAAGGAAAGAAGAAAATTGTAGTCTAGGTTACAGAGTTAACATTGATTACACATATGTACGTTTTCATATGATTTAAAATAAAATTAATAAAAAAATAAAAACTAAAATAATAATAAAATAGTTGAACACAGAATAAAATTAATCAAAAAAAAATAGTGGCATGTTTTAAAATGAAAAATAATAATTTGTCGTACAGATTTATTTCAGAACATAAATTTTCATTTTTCCTTTAAGATATATTTTAAAACAATTTAGAGGACGAAAATAAAAAATATTGCAATAATAGCAATAATAATAACAAACATCTAAAAAAAAAAAAAAAAAATTACAATAGTAAAAATGAATAAACAAAAAAAATACATAAATAAATAAAAGGAAATAAATAAAATAAAATAAATATAAAATAAAATAAGAAAATGAAATAAAATTAATAAATTTAAAAAAAAATAAAATTGATAAATTTAAATAATAATGAAATAAATATAAAATAAAATAAAGTTTAAAAAAATATTTTTTTCTAAATACAATATAATTAAATTAAATTAATTAAATAAATAAATTAAATAAATATAAAACGATTTGAAATAAAATAAAATAAAATAAAATGAATGAATGAATGAATGATTGAATGAATAATGAAATAAAATAAAATAAAATAAATATAAAATAAAATTAAATAAATTTAAAAAAAATTAAATTGAATTAAAAGTTGGATTTTTCTTACTTTTACAAATTCCATTACCATTTATGAATACAGCCTTTCAGCGTTTAACCCTTCTTTATCTACGGCTGGAATCACTGTTTCCAGTTCATTTGGAAGACCTGATCCATTTGGAATATGTTTGTTCTTATTATGTATGGTAATCACTATATATCATCATCAACAGCAATGGTCTTGTCAGCAGTGTTTCTGTTTCTGTTTCTGGAATTCTGTCCAACAGGATGATCTTCATCTGTTTCACTTATTTCCTGACACGACACATTTCCAGAACTTCTTCTGTAGAGATGTCTATTAGCATCAACATCCTCTCCTTCTTTTTCATCACTGCTGCAGTGGATGTTCCCGTTGGGAACTGCCTGACACAGAGTTGTTGTATCTGTGTCCCCAGCTCCATCTCCTGCCTCTCTCTGTGATTCAGCACACTCGTTTTGCAACACCATCTTGTTCCCTAGAAATATTAAAACTTAATACAGTCATATCTTTTATTAGTCACTTGTGTAACTCCATGAGAAAAATTATAGAAACAAAAAAGCAAACAAACAAATAATAAATACAATAATAAAAAAGAAAATGAAATAAACATTGTTAGAAATATAAAAATATACCACTCAGAAATTACTGTTTTAGTGTACAACTCATACAAATTAACAGTAGTGATCTTCAGTCTGACCATAATGTAGGTCTCTACTTTGGTAGTATGATCAAATGGCTAAAACACTTTCAGTGTATCTCCTAAATTTTTATTTATTATTATCATTATTTTTATATATATCTGTAAATATCAGCTAATCTTCGCTAATGATAAAGCATGACAGTAAAAATATACTATCACGAAACTGGATGAGTATTGTAATTTCCCCCCTTTATTTGCATGAATGATCATGATGTGTTGTCACACAAACTATAGCTATCAGTCTATCATGTAGGCCTTTTCATTGTCGTCACTGCTTCACTGACGAATGGGGGAAAATGGCGGCGAAAATAACAATATTTTGAAACAGTATTATTTTATTACTATACTTTGCTATGAACAACGGTACGCCAAACAAAATAGTAATATAAGTGTAAAGAATTTTATCTCAGCATTTATCAGACCACGGGTCTCTTATTTCATATAATGACATACGGAGTCCCCTCACTGTGCCCACAGTTTGACAGGACAGAAATCTGCAACAGAATATGTTGATTCCGTCTCCCATTTTGTTGGACTGTAAAATGTTAGTCTAAAATGTTGGTCTTTTGAGAAAGAACTATACTGTAATCCCCTACTGTTTTATCGTTTGCTATCCTTTATTTACTTATTTTTATCATAGTTCATTTATTTATTCATTTATTTATACTGTAATGCCCCACTTTTTTTGTTATCATTTCTTGTCCGTGATTGCTTCAGTTATATATAACAATAGGTGCGGGCACAGTGAATAACACTGTATGTCATGATATGAAATAAGAGATTATTTTTTTAAAGCTTCTTTCAGAAATGCAGAAAATGTTATTTAGCCGTGTCATAATTTACCCTAGATAACCTCACACGTTCATATTTCATATATAGATTATACAGACAGTCTGCAGGTAACTACTTCTATACAGTAATTATAATACTTTACAGGTGACACTCGATTTCACAGAGCAATAGAGTTAACACAAGTCCGGAAAATACAAAAGTCTGGGAAATCGCGAGTCTAAATATTAGCCCTCAAATTTACAAAAACATTAAACTTTAGTAGACGTAACACCTACATAATACAGTAAAACAATAATGTAAGAACAATATACTGACAAAAGCAAATTAAAGAAATTTCATACGGTATATGTTAAGAAAAAGGAACAGTAGAAAAATGTAGAGTACGTTGGCTATAGTTATGGGTGAATTGTAAAATGTACTCTTACCTTGATGGAAACTGGATTGAGAGAGGACTGCCGCCTTCGTATAGTTAAACTCAGAATAACTTAGTAGTACGTAGAGGAAACGTTTCATACCGCAAATGACAGATTAACCTTAAATCACGTTTCGTTTATGTGATATAAATAGTTCGGAATTTCCAAGTTAAAAATAAATCCATGTCGCAAATTATAATTTTTATTTTTTATTCTTTATTTTATTTTTTTTTTTTTTTTAAATAGATGTTACTTATTATTATTATTTTATTTTATATTTTATTTATTTATTTATATTACTTTTTTTATTATTATATTATTATTATTATTATTATTATTATTATTATTATTATTATTATTATTATTATTGCTATATTTTGTTTATTTATTACTTCTATAATTATAGAAAATCTGGTATAAATACTGGTATTATCAATTTATTATTTATGTGGGTTTTCTTTCTTCTAAATCACAAACACACACACACATATATAAAAAAAGTAATTTCACCTACTTAGATGTGTACTTATTTTCTCACAACTTTCATATTTAATACATAGATTATACAGACAGTCTGCAGGTAACTACTTCTATACAGTAATTATAATACTTTACAGGTGACACTCGATTTCACAGAGCAATAGAGTGAACACAAGTCCGGAAAATACAAAAGTCAGGGAAATCGCGAATCTAAATATTGACCCTCAAATTTACAAAAACATTAAACTTTAGTAGACATAACACCTACATAATACAGTAAAACAATAATGTAAGAACAACATACAGACAAAAACAAATTAAACAAATTTCAAACGGTATATGTTAAGAAAAAGGAAGAGTAGAAAAATGTAGAATGCGTTGGGTATAGTTGTGGGTGAATTGTAAAATGTGCTCTTACCTTGATGGAAAGTGGATTAGCAGAGGGCTGCGTGATCGTATAGCTGAACACAGAATAATTTAAAAGTACCTAGAGGCAAGGTTTCATATCGGAAATGACAGATTAACCTTAAATCACGTTTCGTTTATGTGATATAAATAGTTCGGAATTTCCAAGTTAAAAATAAATCCATGTCGCAAATTATAATTTTTATTTTTTATTTTTTATTTTATTATTATTATTTTTTTTTTAAATACATGTTACTTATTATTATTATTTTATTTTATATTTTATTTATTTATTTATATTACTTTTTTAATTATATATATAATTTTTATTATTATTATTATTATTGCTATTATTGCTATATTAAATTTATTTATTTATTTATTTATTATAACTTTTTTAATTATAGAAAATCTGGTATAAATACTGGTATTATCAATTTACTATTTATGTGAGGGTTTTTATCTTCTAAATCACAAACAAAACACACACACACACATATATGAAAAAAGTAATTTCACCTACTTAGATGTGTACTTATTTTCTCACAACGTTCATATTTAATACATAGATTATACAAACAGTCTGCAGGTAACTAGTTCTATACAGTAATTATAATACTTTACAGGTGACACTCGATTTCATAGAGCAATAGAGTGAACACAAGTCCGGAAAATACAAAAGTCAAGGAAATCGCGAATCTAAATATTAACCCTCAAATTTACAAAAACATTAAACTTTAGTAGACATCTATATAATACAGTAAAACAATAATGTAACAATATACAGCATACACAAATTAAACAAATATCAAACGGTATATGTTAAGAAAAAGGAACAGTAGAAAAATGTAGAGTACGTTGGGTATAGTTGTGGGTGAATTGTAAAATGTATTCTTACCTTGATGGAAAGTGGATTAGCAGAGGGCTGCGTGATCGTGTAGTTGAACACAGAATAACGTAAAAGTACCTAGAGGCAAAGTTTCATATCGGAAATGACGGTTTATTCAGATTACATGTCGCTTTAGTGATATAAATAGTTCGGAATTTCCAAGTTAGAAATAAATCCATGTCGCAAACTAGAATTTTTATTTTTTTTAGTCTTTATTTTATTATTATTATTTTTAAAATAGATGTTAATTATTATTATTTTTTTATTATTATTATTTATTTATGTTTATTACTTTTTAATTATATATATATATATATATATATTATTATTATTATTATTATTATTATTATTATTATTATTATTATTATTATTATTATTATTGCTGCTATTATTGCTGCTATTATTGCTATATTTTATTTATTTATTTATTTATTTGTTACTTTTTTAATTATAGAAAATATTTTATAAATACTGGTATTATCAATTTATTATTTTTGTTTTTTTTTTTTTATTCTAAATCACAAATACACACATGAAAAAAGTAATTTCACCTACTTAGATGTGTACTTATTTTCTCACAACTTTCAAATTTAATACATAGATTATACAGACAGTCTGCAGGTAATTAATTCTATACAATAATTTTAATACTTTACAGGTAACACTCGATTTCATAGAGCAATAGATTTAAACTTTAGAAGACATAAATATCAATTTATTATTTATGTGGGGTTTTTTTCCTTCTAAATCACACACACACACACACACACACACACACATGAAAAAAGGTAATTTCACCTACTTAGATGTGTACGTAATTGCTTTTCTGTAATTATTTCCTTTAGTGTTCACATTCGACTCAAAGAACCAGTTAAACTGAAAAGTATTCCGAGCAGTACTTGAACACACCCTCTACGGTGTCGCGATATAAATAGTTCCACGTTAAAAATAAATCCACACCGGAAATTATTTTTATTATTATTATTCATTTTTTAAATAGATGTTAATTATTATTATTATTGCTATTATAGCTATATTTTATGTATTTATTTATATTACTCTTTTATATTACTTTTTAAATTATATATATATTATAAGTATTTCAAGTTAATCGCAAAATACACAAAATAAAGACATTACGGACCATTAAACAAGCCTTCTTATTTTTTTTACCGTTTCTCGTTAATTATAAAATAACGGCATCGAGATATTACTTTGTAAGATATTCAGTGCAGGAGCATAAGATAAGAAACGATTGTTTCAAGCGGGAATTGTTAAATTAAAATCAAAATGTGGATAAATAGATAAATAAATGATATATTGCAATAATAGCTGTAATAATAATAAATATTCAAAAAATAAAATTACAGAAAGTTACAATAAAAAAATAAAACACAGCAACAAAAACAAGAAGAAGAAGAAGAAGAAGAAGAAGAAGAAGAAAGAAAGAAAGAAAAGCCAGTCATTGCGTGCGCAAATACAACTTCGGGAGAGATAACATTTTCATGTGATTTAAAAATAAAATAAAATAAAATAAAATAAAAATAAAAATCATGTAACTGAATGAAAATATGACTGCTCCTCTTGACAAGACAGAAATCTGGAACAAAATACGCTGATTCAGTCTCCCATTTTGTTGGACTGTAAAATGTTGGTCTTTTGGGAAATAAGCTATACTGCAGTCCCTTATTGTTTTATCATTTGCTACCCTTGACTACTTATATGTAATATATGTAACAGTAGGTGCAGGCACAGTAGAAACAAAGAAACAATAGTACACTATTAAAGATCAAGATAAGCGACCAGTTAATTTATTATCTTCAGTACAATTTATATTTCTAAAATACACTTTTTATTTATTTATTTTTATCATTGTTTCATTTATTTATTTATTATTAGTTTATTATATATATATATATATATATATATATATATATATATATATATATATTATTTTTTAAGCTTCTTTCCAAAATATAGAAAAATATTACAAATATTAGGACTTGACTTCTAACTTGATATATATGTGTGTGTGTATGTATGTATGTATATGTGTGTATGTGTGTATATATATATATATAAATAAAATAATAATAAGTATATTTTTCTGCATATATTTTAAAAAGCTTGGGCTATATAAAACAAAAAACAAATATGTATGTATGTATGTATGTATGTGTTTTTAACTATGTATATGGAAGTGTAAGAAAAAGGTGATTAATATCTCATTTTGTTTACTATTGTTATTATAGTGTTACTTCCACATTTTATTTATTCGACGTTCGACCGCTGATTATATAACATAATCGCTTGAAATATTTCAGAAATAGTTATGGTAATTATTTTATGATCGTAATATATATTTTTCAATCGTTTTGAAATTAATAATCATGATATAATTATCATTACCATTTAGCTGCTTGCGCGAAGCTTTTTAAATTTTATTTTCGTTTTGTCGACGTGCTGAAGCCGGCGTTCGCGTGAATCAAAATGATTCTGGTCAAGGGAAACAACTCAAAATTTATTTAAAGCATAAAAAGCATTTTATTCTGTGGTATGAAAACCAAGGGGAACAACTCATATATGTATTAATTCGTAAACAAAAAGACATCTTCAAGAATTTCGGACGACGTGGAAGTGGTTTTTCCAGAATGTTCGTTTGGTACAGGGATGGTTTGCTTCGTGACATTTTATCCACAAACGCAATCTGATGCAGTCGTTTATATTTCGGGGGTGTTTTTTGCTCTAAAACATAGTACAAGTTAAATGCAACATTTTGTATAGCATTTATTTAGTTCCAACGCCAAAACAATTTACGTAACCTTATATGATTAAGACAGTTTTTATTTTCATTTTATTTTAAAACAATGGGCATATTTAATGTAATTTTGGTGTTTGCCTGCGTGGCACCGTTGACTGTGGCTGAAATATTTACATCCATGGCACAGTTCGAGGAAGCACTGCACGCAGAAAAGGATCTCGCCTGTGCACTTAGATTATACATACAGAATGAAGAAGCAAGATTAAGCAAATTAAAAATAGGTGAAATTTTGCTTATTTTTTCTTACCATAGTTAATAATAATAATAAATGTATTATTATTATTATTATTATTATTATTATTATTATTATTATTATTATTATTATTATTCATTCATTCATTCATTCATTCTTTTGTAACTAACTAAAATACTAACCATAAAGATGATGAAACAACTAATTACACAATAATCATGATGATGATAATTATCAACAGAAATAATGCCAGAAAAAAAAAAAAAAAAAAAAAAATTAACCTTGACAGTTATGATTATGTCGTTAGCGGAGCCGGCGGCCGCAGACTTAGGATGGTAGCGTTGATGGTGGTAAACCATGATATTTATAAAATGTATCTTCAGCTTGTGAAATTGAGGCAAACAACAGTGTAGAGATGCTTGGGCGGAGAAACACGGTGAGGCTTGCTTTACCAAGCAGTGTGTACGTCATACAGACAAAACAACCAGTCACGACCCGTTCAAAGTGATCACCATCCTTAAAGGTATACCTGTCTAATCAGACGTACATAAATAAGACAGAAAATATTCAGAATTCTAAACTACACACTTGCCACTGCCAGGTTTCCCACAAAAAATAGATGCACGCAAAAATGACGAAAGACAAAAAGAACGGCGTGCTTCGGGGGAAGCGATGATTACCCTCGGTTACTGAGCAACCTGTTTAAGGTTGTCTCGATGGTCGAACGGTAACATTTAAATGTCTAATACTGTGGTGTGATCGACTGTTTTTTTAATACTGTGTAATTGTGTCACAATCCATGACAGTAAAACTAGGACAGGTAATCTCGTCTTGACAGTTCGGTGGAAATAAAGTGGATTGGTACCCACCTCTATTTTTAAATTATTAGTTCTAAGTGAACGATGGTAGTTTATTATGTTTAACTACTAGGAGTTAAAGGGTTAAGCGCTAAACGCTATGCTAAACGCTATGCTAACAACAATAACAAATAATAACAACAAAAAAACGTTACAACAGCAATAATAACAAAACTATTATTTATTATTGTTAGAAAAACAACGCTGACAAACACTAAAGCAAACACGAACAATATCACAGTACTATAGCAATTATAACAACAATATCACAGTATTATAGCAATGATAACAATATCACAGTACTATATCAACTAGAACAACAATATCACTCTACTATAGCAATTGTAACAACACTAAACAATACAATAAAAAAAAACCATAAACTATACAACAAAGGAAGTATTAAATATCACAAGTACAAACTTAAGTAATGAGATTTCATATATAGCCCGTAATATAGCATGGTATTAGATGCAGCTGTTTTTATTCTTTTCGTGTTCTTTGGCCGTCTAACAGCTCATGCATACCCTCTGTCCAAACTATCCCTGGGGTTAAAATGTATTAGACTGTTTACGCCTAGAATATATTCTGGCTGCTCCCACAGAACCAGTTTATAAAAACACTAAATATTCTCAAAGATCAAGATCTTTTTACACTTCAAGAATTAAAATTATGTTACAAACTATAACAAAGTATGGATCAGACATACATTTTTTGTAAACATCCGAACATTTACATGTATTATTTTTGTTTTCTTTTACTGACCTTTTCATTCAATACAAACTGCAAACGGATATGCTGATTTGGCAAATAAATGATCTAAACCATTTTCTTGTTTATTGATAAATGATCTAACAAAACTTATAATTATATCTAAACGCTTGTTAGTGTTGTAATATGTTTGTTACAACACTGAAGTGATCCGAGTCATTCTCAAGATCCTATGTGAATTGAGTGTGGCCTAAACTGACTGTATCATGTCATTCACGTTATCTTCTTTGAGTATAATGGACATTTAAATAGGGACCAACTTATGAATAACACAAGAGCGTATAATCTGTAAGCCAAAATATTCCCCGGAATATAAAGAGCTATAATTACACCATGGGGTAGACCAAGGATAGACTTGCAAGGATTTAATCTGGTTTGTTTCACTGGTATCTGATATGATCATACAAACTTAATTTAGAGGGTGCCGGTGTAAAATAATATTTGTTCCCCCAGGTCATATAGAACAGGAGTTTGTTAATTCCCACCGTCATAATCATTGGTGTAAATCAAAATGAAGGGTCTCGTCAGTGGATTTACTTCGATACTTCAGGTTGAGACTTGGGTCCTGACATTTTGATGAAAGTGTGTTGTTGTAGCACTTGAATTTAAAATATTGAGGCACAAATGCAACACGTTTCTAAAAGAGGACATTCATAGGCCTGCAATAGCGTTATCGATAATAAAAAATTATCAATGGATTTAGGGATGAATGTTTTTACCTTCCTTTTAAAAAAAGAAAATCCCTGTTTTCAAGATGTTAATAGTGATCAAGTACCCAGACAAATGTATCCCCCAGTTAGTTCTTCACACATCTACAATTATAATTGTGTACATATCAATAAAGGCAAACACTTCAAAACAAAATATTAATATATAATAATAATACACATACCACAAACAAAACTAATATGTCTACAATAATTAAATATGTTAATACTAAGTTAATTCTACTTTTGTCCTATCAGCTTGCAGCGATGGTTATGGACACTGTATTGAAGTAGGAAAAACAAGAAAAGATGTATGGAACTGAAGTGTATCAGGAAATTTCGAAATGTGCCCTTGTTCCATTTAAAGGAGGTTGGTATTTCAATTTATATAATTACCTCTCATTAAATAATAATAATAATAATAATAATAATAATAATAATAATAATAATAATAATAATAATAATAATAATAATAATAAATAAAAACCTAGTTATCTGTAGCTAGTGAAGAAGAAAGAAGAAAATATTTTTTGATATGGTTTGTTACACTATTATAACAGTGAAATGTTTGTATCCTCTGTTATTTGTTTTCTAATTCTGCATAAATTAGTTACGTTCATTACAAATTATTAATCTCATACTAAATATGTCGATCATTTTATTCGGTTGGAATCACTATTTTCATTTAAAGAATAAATCCATTTGGAATACTGTGTATGTCAATCACTGTATCATTATCTTCAACAGTAATGGTCTCGTCAGCATGGTTTCTTTCACTATTTCTCCAATTCTGTCCAACAGGCTCATCTTGATAATAATAATAATAACAACAACAACAACAACAATAATAGCAATAAATACAGTAATAAAACCTAAATGAAATAAACATTGTTAAAAATATAAAAATATGCCACTCAGAAATTAGTTTCATTGTACAACTCATACATATCACATTTCATGTACACATTTTACAAGGCTGTAATGGTGTTCTCATAATTAATCTAAAATACATGTAATAGCACAAGTCAGAAATTGTTATAAACTGAACAAAAATGAATATTTTACAGCAGTGACACAGCAAGATATTAAAGAAAATATTTTACACACATTAATTTTGTTTGCTCAAATTAACTGTAGTGATCTCAATTTGACCTTAATGTAGGGCTCTACTTTGACAGTATGAACAAATGGCAAAAACACTTTCAATGTCTCTCCTAATTTATATATATATATATAAATGACAACCAATCTTTGCTATGACAGTAAAAATACGCTATCACGAAACTGGATCCCCCTTTATTTGCATCAATGGCGATGACATTTCGTTTGATGAGGACTGATTTGTTGTAAGTTGTTAGAAAAAGATTTGGACTCATACCATCAAGGTTATTTGTACGGATAAGACCAATATGATTCAATAATTATTATTTCGTGCATTTATGTATGCATCTGTATGTGTGTTTATATACATGTGCGAATGAGTAAGTTAATGGATGTGTGCATGAGTGAGTCGGTGAAAAAAATTAAAATATTAATAGGATCAAGCTATCCTAAAGGATGATTGTCACAGTGAAAAAAAGCAGCAGCATTCATTAAAGACATTTATATACAAACAGTGAGTAATGGGAATTCACACAAATAGACTCAAATGTTTTTATAACAGTCATACATGCATTTGCAAAGGCAGGAAATGTCAGCGTTCATATGTTACTCCTGGAGCAACAGCATCATATTATGTACATTCTTTATTATTAGGAAAAACTGGTTAGAAGAAACAAATAAAATACTGAAAGAATACACAGTGCATTTAGACTATTGACTGGCACGTAACAACAAATTTATGTTCTTTGACAGAACTGTAAACTAATCTGAATTGAAACATATGCAGTGTTGTGTGAGTGGATTTGTGTTTACGTGTGTGAGTGTGTTTTTTTCAATTTGGTTAACTGGAAATATACATCTGTCAACTCACCAGCTATTTTGTCTTTAATTCGTTAGTTCTACTTGTTCTTCATTTTGGTCAACACCATCTTTGTTTTTGTTTTAACGTCGAAAGCTCCACAGTAGGAAAAATACTAAACCTGCAACTAATAATCCTGCTGCTATTGCTATGAAAAGTGTATAATAAAGGTCTTTCTGACTCTGGGGGAGATCTGAAATAAAACCAAAGCTTTGTAACAAGCACCCATAAAAACAACTATGAATTCAGCCATTTTTATACAGCAAACCAGACTACTGCCATAATACATATACATACACACATACATAAAAACATATATACATTTATATACACATACATTCATACACAAGCATACATACGAACACACATACATACAAACATACATATCCATATACTGCCATAATATATGAATACATACATACACACACATATATATATATACTGTGCATACATACCTACACACAAATATATATATGCAAACACACATACATATAAACATACATACACACATACATACATACATACATACATACATGAACAAACATAGATTCATATATAAATATAAATATATATATACACACACACACACACATAAGAACAGATATACACAAACAAACATTCATTATTTTGTGGCTGTAATAAATACTTACCTTTTGTTGTCTGATTATCAAGGAAATTTGAAACTAAAACAGAAAACAAATATAATCTGTGAAATAAGCACACAGAAAAGTTGTTACTCTACAAAATGAGATCAAAAACAAAAGTTGTAACTAACTTTGTGAAGATCTGTGTGTTTATTTGTTTGTTTGTTTTTTTGTTTGTTTATTTATTTATTATTTATTTATCAAATAACAAGACATAATAAAAATGTTACCTTACTGTTATAAAATATAGTATCATCTAGCCTAGAAAGACCTGCTTTATAGAAACATTTTAAAACATACAAATAGAAAAACATTTCTTCTTATTAGAAACCTTTGTAACTAACTAATAAAACACACACAAACACATACTCATTCAGAAAGGACCAAAAGCAAACTGTAATATACATTACAAGGAAACTTTAAACTCGATGATTTTTTTTTTTTTTTAATAAAAACATTTCTTTGCCAGTGCGTTTTATAATTCTTACATGCATACAAACATACGTATATATTTATATATGTACATGCAAATCCACATAAACATACATAAATACATTTAAATACATATATACGTACATGCATACATCCACATAAACATACATATATTTACGTACATATAAACACACACTCACACATACGATAAATATACAAACTCAAACATTTATTATTTTATAGCTGTAACAATTAATAATTCTTACCTGTCTGATTATGAAGGAAATCTGAAACAAAAACAATAAACAGAAAAGTTGTAACTGTAATTTTGTGAAGATCTGTTTATTTATTCAAATAAAAAGACACAATAAAAATGCTTCAGTATTGATATAGAAACATTTTAAAATATAGAAATAGCAAAAATAGGTCTTCTTATTAAGAACCTTTAAAGCTAATAAAACACATACACATATTCATTCATAAATATTCAGACAGACAGACACACACACACACACACACACACACACACATACATACACACATTTACCTACCCATACATAATGGATTACACTGTTTAGGGAAAACCAAACGTGTTGTAGCGCACAAATCACTGATGCCTATGCAGTAATAGCACCTCTCATCTTCACGTACACAATACTGTTCTCTCTCATCACATACATCGTGGCCACATCTAAACGTTGTTCCATGTGTCATATTGATTACTTCTGAAAATAAAACTGTACTGTTATTATTTCTCTAAATTCCAATTAAAGAGTGTATTTGGTTATGCGAAAATACATACATACATACATACATACATGCATACATACATACATACACATACATACATACATACATACACACACATACATACATACATACATACATACATACATACATACATACATACATACATACATACATACATACATACATACATACATACTTACTTACTTACACACACACACACACACACACACACACACACACACACACACACACACACACACACACACACACACAGAAGTACCGGATCCATAGGATCAACTTGTTTTAATGTATGTCACCGAACTGGGGAATGACAGAAACTTCTGGAACCGTTTCGAAACAAATGGTGCCAGTCCTACGAATCACGTTACGGATGGCATTGAAAATTGAAAATGATAGGCAGCAGTCTTCCCAATATTTTTGAATTCAAAGATATGATTAAGAGAGAACAGGCCTTTGTTGAAGCTAAAGTTTTATAGTTAAGACTTTGACATATGCCTATAGAAAATGCTCCTCTTGACAGGACAAAAATCTGCAACAGAATATGCTGATTCCGTCTCCCATTTTGTTGGACTGTAAAATGTTAGTTCTTTGTTGATCTTTTGGGAAATTAACTTTACTAAAGTATATGTCATTTTTATGAGAAACAGTAGTACACTATTAAAGATCAAAATAAGCGATTAATTAATTTATTTAATATATTCAGTACAATTTATATTTGTAAAACATTGTTTTTATTTATTTATTTTTTTTTTTTTTTTTATTTATTTTTTATTTTTTAAAGAATCAGTTAAATTGAAGAGTATTCCGAGGAATATTTAAATGCATCCTCTACAGGATAAATTGGCAAGGTTTCAAGTCGGAAATGACGTTTTGTTCAGATTTACCTGTCGCGTAGGAGATATCACGAATCACGTGATATATAATAACAGGTGCGAGCACAGTGAGGTGACCCCGTATGTCATTATGCGAAATAAAAGATTATGAAGAAACAGTAGTACACTATTAAAGATCAAAATAAGCGACCAATTTATTTATTTAATATATTCCGTACAATTTATATTTATAAAACATATTTTTTATTTACATATTGTATTAGTGTTTATTTAATTTATTAATTTATGTATTATTATTTATTTATTTATTTATTTATTTATTCCTTCATATTTGTATTTTTATTTTTATTATTATTTTATTTATTTTTTCTATTTTTTAAATTTCTTTCAAAAATATACAAAACTTTATTTTGCCATGTCATTATTTACCTTAGATACTCTCACAACGTTCATATTCCGTAGACACACTATACAGACAGTCTGCAGGTAATTAATTCTATACAATATTTTTAATAATTTACAGGTGACACTCGATTTCGTAAAGCAATAGAGTTAACAAAAAAGTCTGGGAAATCGCGAATCTAAATATTAACCCTCAAATTTACCAAAACATTAAACTTTAGAACACATAACATCTATTTAATACGGTAATATAATAATCTAAGAAAAATATACAGACAAAAAGAAATTAAACAAATTTAATACGGTATTTGTTAAGAAAAAGGAACAGAAGAAAAATGTAGAGTACGTTGGGTATAGTTATGGGTGAATTGTAAAATGTATTCTTACCTTGATGGAAATTGGATTGAGACAGGACTGCCGCGATCGTGTAGTTCAGTGATTCTCAACCTTTTTTTGCCAACGGCACACCTTGGAACACAGGAAAAAATAGCGGGACACCTGGTTAAATATACATGAAAAATATTTGAATTTTGCTAAATAAAAACATGGCAAGTCATAGACAGCAGACAACCGTAGACACAAATTAGTCATAGACACATAGAATGACTCAAACTAAATAAAGAAAAACACAGCTATGAACTCACTTCATTGCAGTAGTTCTAATTTCATGAATCAAATAGCTGGCTTCTTTAGTGACAAATTTGTGCCTGACTTTTATTCATAATTTCGTCAATGTTTCGTCAAATATGAGACAGACACACCCTCATTTCTTCTTCCATTGTACGTAATCTCCAGTGCTTCATGTTTTTGATGTTGTTTAATGTTGAGAAGCCTAATTCACATATGTAAGAAGTTGAAAATTGTAATAAAATTGCTACTAAAGCTCTTTTATATAATATGGGATACTCCTCTTGAATTGAAATCCAAAATGAATCAATGGGCAGATTCAAATATTTTAATTTTAACCCTTGGTCACTAGAAAGGTGGCCAATTCTTATTCTTCCTATAACTCATGTTCAATGTTGGAAGAATAATTTATGAAAGGATCTCTAATCCAATCATTCTTTTCTGACTTTAATGACGGAAAGTAATTGTTGATGCTTTCGGCCAGGGCTGTCAGATGAGTATACACAATAGAGATCATTTCTCTAATACAGGTAGAACACAATAAAAGGAACATATCAAGATTGCCAGTGATTGCTTTTTTTTTGGTGGACTGTAAAATGTTAATCCATTGTTGGTCTTTTGGAAAATGAACTTTACTGTAATCCCGTACTGTTTTATCATTTGCTATCCTTGACTGCTTAAATAATATATAACAATAGGTTCGGGCACAGTGAGGAGACCCCATACGTCATTGCACGAAATAAGACATTACAAAGAAACAATAGTACACTAATAAAGATCAAGATAAGCGACCAATTTATTTACTTAATATATTCAGTACAATTTATATTTATAAAACATATTGTTTATTTAATTTATTAATTTATATTATTATTATTATTATTATTATTATTATTATTATTATTATTATTATTATTATTATTATTTATTTATTTATTTATTCATTTATTTTTATTAGTATTTTTATTTTTATTATTATTTTATTTATTTTTTCTATTTTTTAAATTTCTTTCGAAAATATACAAAACGTTATTTTGTCATGCCATAATTTACCTTAGATACTCTCACAGCGTTCATATTTCGTAGACACATTATACAGACAGTCTGCAGGTAATTAATTCTATACAATATTTTTAATAATTTACAGGTGACACTCGATTTCATAGAGCGATAGAGTTAATACTAAAGTCTGGGAAATCGCGAATCTAAATATTAACCCTCAAATTTACCAAAACATTAAACTTAAGAACACACATTTCATCTATTTAATACGGTAATATAATAATGTGAGAACAATATACAGACAAAAACAAATTAAACAAATTTCATACGGTATATGTTAAGAAAAAGGAACAGTAGAAAAATGTAGACTACGTTGGGTATAGTTATGAGTGAATTGTGAAATGTATTCTTACCTTGATGGAAATTGTATTAAGAGGGGGCTGCAGCGATCTTATAGTTGAACACAGAATAAGTTAATAGTACGTAGAGGTAAGGTTTCAAGTTGAAAATGACGTGTGTTCAGCTTTATTCAGACAAAATAACCACGTTTCGCGTAAGCGATATAAATAGTTCTATTTCCCAAATTAAAAGTAAATCCATACCGGAAATTTATAGTTTTTATTTTAGTTTATTTTTATTTTTATATATTTATTTATTCGTTGTTTTTTTTGTTTTTTTGTTGTTTTTTTTGGTGTCTTTTTGTATTTTATTATTATTATTTTTAATTTCTTTCGAAAATATAGAAAACGTTATTTTCCCATTCCGTCATTTACCTTAGATATTCTCACAACGTTCAAATTTCGTAGACACATTATACAGACAGTATGCAGGTAATTAATTCTATACAATATTTTTAATAATTTACAGGTGACACTCGATTTCATAGAGCGATAGAGTTAATACTAAAGTCTGGGAAATCGCGAATCTAAATATTAACCCTCAAATTTACCAAAACATTAAACTTAAGAACACACATTTCATCTATTTAATACGGTAATATAATAATGTGAGAACAATATACAGACAAAAACAAATTAAACAAATTTCATACGGTATATGTTAAGAAAAAGGAACAGTAGAAAAATGTAGACTACGTTGGGTATAGTTATGAGTGAATTGTGAAATGTATTCTTACCTTGATGGAAATTGTATTAAGAGGGGGCTGCAGCGATCTTATAGTTGAACACAGAATAAGTTAATAGTACGTAGAGGTAAGGTTTCAAGTTGAAAATGACGTGTGTTCAGCTTTATTCAGACAAAATAACCACGTTTCGCGTAAGCGATATAAATAGTTCTATTTCCCAAATTAAAAGTAAATCCATACCGGAAATTTATAGTTTTTATTTTAGTTTATTTTTATTTTTATATATTTATTTATTCGTTGTTTTTTTTGTTTTTTTGTTGTTTTTTTTGGTGTTTTTTTGTATTTTATTATTATTATTTTTAATTTCTTTCGAAAATATAGAAAACGTTATTTTCCCATTCCGTCATTTACCTTAGATATTCTCACAACGTTCAAATTTCGTAGACACATTATACAGACAGTATGCAGGTAATTAATTCTATACAATATTTTTAATAATTTACAGGTGACACTCGATTTCATAGAGCGATAGAGTTAATACTAAAGTCTGGGAAATCGCGAATCTAAATATTAACCCTCAAATTTACCAAAACATTAAACTTAAGAACACACATTTCATCTATTTAATACGGTAATATAATAATGTGAGAACAATATACAGACAAAAACAAATTAAACAAATTTCATACGGTATATGTTAAGAAAAAGGAACAGTAGAAAAATGTAGACTACGTTGGGTATAGTTATGAGTGAATTGTGAAATGTATTCTTACCTTGATGGAAATTGTATTAAGAGGGGGCTGCAGCGATCTTATAGTTGAACACAGAATAAGTTAATAGTACGTAGAGGTAAGGTTTCAAGTTGAAAATGACGTGTGTTCAGCTTTATTCAGACAAAATAACCACGTTTCGCGTAAGCGATATAAATAGTTCTATTTCCCAAATTAAAAGTAAATCCATACCGGAAATTTATAGTTTTTATTTTAGTTTATTTTTATTTTTATATATTTATTTATTCGTTGTTTTTTTTGTTTTTTTGTTTTTTTTTGGTGTTTTTTTGTATTTTATTATTATTATTTTTAATTTCTTTCGAAAATATAGAAAACGTTATTTTCCCATTCCGTCATTTACCTTAGATATTCTCACAACGTTCAAATTTCGTAGACACATTATACAGACAGTATGCAGGTAATTAATTCTATACAATATTTTTAATAATTTACAGGTGACACTCGATTTCATAGAGCGATAGAGTTAATACTAAAGTCTGGGAAATCGCGAATCTAAATATTAACCCTCAAATTTACCAAAACATTAAACTTAAGAACACACATTTCATCTATTTAATACGGTAATATAATAATGTGAGAACAATATACAGACAAAAACAAATTAAACAAATTTCATACGGTATATGTTAAGAAAAAGGAACAGTAGAAAAATGTAGACTACGTTGGGTATAGTTATGAGTGAATTGTGAAATGTATTCTTACCTTGATGGAAATTGTATTAAGAGGGGGCTGCAGCGATCTTATAGTTGAACACAGAATAAGTTAATAGTACGTAGAGGTAAGGTTTCAAGTTGAAAATGACGTGTGTTCAGCTTTATTCAGACAAAATAACCACGTTTCGCGTAAGCGATATAAATAGTTCTATTTCCCAAATTAAAAGTAAATCCATACCGGAAATTTATAGTTTTTATTTTAGTTTATTTTTATTTTTATATATTTATTTATTCGTTGTTTTTTTTGTTTTTTTGTTGTTTTTTTTGGTGTCTTTTTGTATTTTATTATTATTATTTTTAATTTCTTTCGAAAATATAGAAAACGTTATTTTCCCATTCCGTCATTTACCTTAGATATTCTCACAACGTTCAAATTTCGTAGACACATTATACAGACAGTATGCAGGTAATTAATTCTATACAATATTTTTAATAATTTACAGGTGACACTCGATTTCATAGAGCGATAGAGTTAATACAAAAGTCTGGGAAATCGTGAATCTAAATATTAACCCTCAAATTTACCAAAACATTAAACTTAAGAACACACATTTCATCTATTTAATACGGTAATATAATAATGTGAGAACAATATACAGACAAAAACAAATTAAACAAATTTCATACGGTATATGTTAAGAAAAAGGAACAGTAGAAAAATGTAGACTACGTTGGGTATAGTTATGAGTGAATTGTGAAATGTATTCTTACCTTGATGGAAATTGTATTAAGAGGGGGCTGCAGCGATCTTATAGTTGAACACAGAATAAGTTAATAGTACGTAGAGGTAAGGTTTCAAGTTGAAAATGACGTGTGTTCAGCTTTATTCAGACAAAATAACCACGTTTCGCGTAAGCGATATAAATAGTTCTATTTCCCAAATTAAAAGTAAATCCATACCGGAAATTTATAGTTTTTATTTTAGTTTATTTTTATTTTTATATATTTATTTATTCGTTGTTTTTTTTGTTTTTTTGTTGTTTTTTTTGGTGTCTTTTTGTATTTTATTATTATTATTTTTAATTTCTTTCGAAAATATAGAAAACGTTATTTTCCCATTCCGTCATTTACCTTAGATATTCTCACAACGTTCAAATTTCGTAGACACATTATACAGACAGTATGCAGGTAATTAATTCTATACAATATTTTTAATAATTTACAGGTGACACTCGATTTCATAGAGCGATAGAGTTAATACAAAAGTCTGGGAAATCGTGAATCTAAATATTAACCCTCAAATTTACCAAAACATTAAACTTAAGAACACACATTGCATCTATTTAATACGGTAATATAATAATGTGAGAACAATATACAGATGAAAACAAATTAAAGGTTTCAAGCGGGATGTTTTTTAACACACACACACACGAACAAACAAAAAAAGCAATTTGACTTATTTGAATGTGTACTTAATTTCTTTTCTGTAATTATTTCTTTTTGTGTTCACTTTCGACTCAAAGAATCAGTTAAACTGAAAAATATTCCCAGAAATATTTGAATACACCCTCAACAGGATAACTTAAGAGTACATACGTAGAGCCAAGCTTTCGACTCAAAGAATCAGTTAAACTGAAAAGTATTTC
>CM022679.1:13815841-13958341 GCA_012295275.1 Chrysomallon squamiferum
TTCTTAGCTGTAACGATTAATAAGCAGCCTTACCTCTCTGATTAACAAGGAAATCTGAAACAAAAACAAGAAACAGAAAAGTTGTTACTGTAACTTTGTGAAGATCTGTGAGTTTATCTATTTATTTATTTGACTGTTTGTTTATCTATTTATTTATTTGACTGTTTGTTTATCTATTTATTTATTTGACTGTTTGTTTATTTATTCAAATAAAAAGACAATAAAAATGCTACAGTTTTGATACAGAAACATTTTAAAATATAGAAATAGCAAAAATAGTTATTCTTATTACGAACCTTTAAAGCTAATAAAACACATACACATATTCATTCATATTCAGATACCATTACATACACACACACACACACACACACACACACACACACACACAAACATTTACCTACCTTTACAGAAACGAGTACACTGTTTAGGGAAATCCAAACGTGTTGTAGGGCACAAATCACTGATGTCTTTGCAGTAATAGCACACGCCGTCTTCAGGTACACAATACTCTTCTATCTCATCACATACATAGTGGCCACATCTAAACGTTGTTCCATGTGTCATATTGATTACTTCTGAAAATAAAACTGAACTGTTATTATTTCTCTAAATTCCAATTAAAGAGTGTATTTGGCTATGCGAAAATACATACATACATACATACATACATACATACATACATACATACATACATACATACATACATACATACATACATACATACATACATACATACTTACTTACTTACTTAATTACTTACTTACTTACTTACATACATACATACATACATACATACATACATACATACATACATACATATATATATATACATACATAAATACATACAAACACACACACACACACACACACACACACACACACACACACACACAGAAGTACCGGATCCATTATCCGAAGTCCTTGGGGCCTATACCTTCGGAATTTCTGGATTTTCCGATTTTCTGGTACCAAGGCATTTAAATACGTAAATAATTAGGCATAAACATTTTAATATTAAAAACATAAAGAAAATTGACAATACACAACTGTGGTGACTCGACACGTAAACAATGCGGCGAGTGAAATGAACGTCAACGCGCGCGAACTACAAAGGTAGCGTCGGAAAAAAAATTCCGATTTTCTGGTCCTTCGGGATTTCAGGACGCCGGATAATTGGTTCGGTACCTGTATATGTATGTGCGTGTGTGTATATGTGTGTTTATAGTTAAATACACACGCACATATGTAAAGGTGGTCTTGATGGCCGAACGGTAGTGCGAGCGATAGGGTGTCATACGTTCGAGTCTCATCAGCGGCATCTGACGAGGGTTTGAAGTCGTGACTGGACTTTATCCTCCTGCGCCACAGGAATGTTGTCTGTGAAGAGTCTAGTCAGACGTAGATTTCACAGAGAATATTCAAAATCCTAAACAACATATATATGTGTATATACACACATACACTCATAAACATGTATTTTTTATATATATATATATTCTTCACACTTTTCAGTTATGTCCATTTATGTCTCTGCTATCTGGCCTTAAATAATAATTTTCTTCATTTTTGTTTTTTATTATTATTTTTTTTTAATGTTGTCAAACAAACTGTAGCTATCAGTCCATTATATCTGCATCGACGACAAGGCTACATCAATGATATAAAAAATTTCCGGAAAAACGACTCGACACACAAACCACATATTCAGGTTTGCTTGGTGACGAAACAGCTATCAGAGGCTAACTGCTCCTGTAAAGCTGGATGAGTGTATTTTGGTATTAAACTGATATTGAAGCATGGTTTATTACAAAAAAAAAGAAAAGTAACAAACCAGAAGATAACAAATGACACACGTGTCTTTTCAAGACTAATTGTAATAGTTGAACTTTTACAATAAATCGTCAAGCTGTTTAGTTTGAATTCACCTCAAAACCAATTTTGGTCATATGCAACACACACACACATTACTGTTTTTCGTTTTTTTAACACTGTCTGTGGATCCATTAGTCCAACCAGTGCACTATAATTGGTATGTACCACCCTATCTGTGCGATGGTACTGCTAATCAAAAATAGTAACAGTGGCAACAGAGGGTTTCCTCTCTCAATATAGTGTGGTTCTTAACCGTATGTCCGACACGACATAACCGTAAATAAAAAGTGTTGAGTGTATCATGAAATAAAACATTTCTTTCTTCTTTTCTTCTGTTCAATGCTGTGTATGGGCATATATATTATTCATATTTAGGTAATTCGTATATAGCTAAATGTCAGCTATGTCTATTATTATTATTATTATTTGAAAATATGGTCATGTTTATAAAAGACATTCTTTTTTCAGAATGTTGTCGTCCGCATATTTCTCGTTGTTTTCAGCTTCGGACACGGTATATATGTCAGATGTTGTCGACTTTCGTACCGTTCATCCGATTTGCATGTCCCCAAAGCACATCGCTTCACCATTGTGCCTATGAATAATGCCTACTAACAAATGAAGTATTAACGCTTGGTGAACAACTGAACTAAACAAAAAACAACATAAAAACACAATATGATAATGAATATGGCGGCGGAAAATGAAATATTATGGGTGTGTGGAAACATGAATTAAGACAGGGGTCGGCAACACTTGCGCCCTCGGGGATTTCAGTCAGGCCCACCAACTGAACACTTGAACACCAATTATCCGGTCCGATGGCAATCCTGATCTAACATCATCGTTAGATATTGTGGTTTTATTATAGTTTATTCATAATTATCATATTATTTTATCATATTACTGAAGATACAACTGAGAGAGAGAGAGAGAGAGAGAGAGAGAGAGAGAGAGAGAGAGAGAGAGAGAGAGAGAGAGAGAGAGAGAGAGAGAGAGAGAGAGAGAGAGAGAGGGTGTATGTGTGTGTGTGTAATACATTTGATATCTTGGTCCTCCTACAAAACACTGCATAGCTGTCTGACCCTCTCTCCCCTGATTTAAGTGATACGACTGAACGCTTATATCTCTTTAGTTATACAGACAGTATGCAGATAATTAATTCTATACAATATTTTTAATAATTTACAGTTGACACTCGATTTCATAGAGCAATAGAGTTAATACAAAAGTCTGGGAAATCGCGAATCTAAATATTAACCCTCAAATTTACCAAAACATTAAACTTAAGAACACATAACATTTATTTAATACGGAAATATAATAATATAAGAACATTATACAGACAAAAAGAAGTTAAAGAAATTTCATACGGTATATGTTAAGAAAAAGGAACAGAAGAAAAATGTAGACTACGTTGGGTATAGTTATGAGGTATGTAAAATTTATTGTTACCTTGATGGAAATTGGATTGAGATACGACTGCCGCGATCGTATAGTTGAACACAGAATAACTTAATAGTACGTAGAAGCAAGGTTTCAAGCGGGAAGTTTTCTAAGACACACACACACGCACACACAAACAAACACACGAAAAAAAAAAGCAGTTTGACTCACTTGGATGTGTACTTATTTGCTTTTATGAAATGATTTTCTTTAATGTTCACTTTCGACTGAAAGAATCAGTTAAATTGAAGAGTATTCCAAGGAATATTTGAATATTTCCTGAACAGGATAACTTAATAGTGTGTACGTCGAGCCAAGGTTTCGAGACGGAAATTACGGCTTGTTCAGATTTATCTGTCGCGTAGGAGATATAAATAGTTCGGAATTTCCAAGCCAGTCATTGCGTCTGCAAATACAGATAACATTGATTTCACATATGTACATTTTCTTATGATTTAAAATAAATAAAAAATCAATCCAGACCGGAAATTATATATATAGATATATATATATAAAAAAGAAAAATAATAAATATTTTATTTTTTATTTTTTAAATAGATGTTAATTATTATTATTATTATTGCTATATTTTATTTATTTATATTACTTTTTTAATTTTATATATATATATATATTATAAGTATTTCAAGATAATCACAAAGTACATAAAATAAAGACGTTATGAACCATTCAAAAAACATTTTATTTTTATTTTTATTTATTCATTATTTTCTTTTATTATTATTATTATTTTTTTTTTTTTACCTTCTCTCACTGATTATAAAATACTGGCATAGAGATATTATTTTGTAAGATATTCTGTTCATGATCATAAGTGAATGATGATTTTAGGTAAAAAAAATTAATGTAAATAAATAAAATATTGTAATAATAACAGTAATAATAATAAACATCCAAACAAATTTACAAAAAGTTACATAAAAAAATAATTAATAAATAAATAAATAAGAAAGAAAGAAAGAAAGAATGAAAGAGAAAGAAAAGAAAAGCCAGTCACTGCGTCTGCAAATACAGATAACATTGATTACACATATCTACATTTTCATATGATTTAATAAAAAAAAAATAAATAAAATAAAATAAAAATAAAATAAAATAAAATAAAATAAAAATAAAAATGTAGACTACGTTGGGTATAGTTATGGGTGAATTGTAAAATTTAGGGGGCTGCCGCGATCGTATAGTTGAACACAGAATAACTTAATAGTACGTAGAGGCAAGGTTTCAAGCGGAAAATGACGTGTGTTCAGCTTTATTCAGACAAAATAATCACGTGTCGCGTTAATCACAAAGTACATAAAATAAAGACATTACGAAACATTACGAACCATTAATGAATTTTTTTGCTTTAATTATAAAATAATGGCATATAGATATTACTTTGTAAGATATTCAGTACATCAGCATAAGTTAACAAATGATGGTTTTATGTCAAAATTGTTAAATTAAAAATATTATATAATAAATAAAATATTGCAATAGTAACAATAATAATAAAATAAAAATATGTTTATAAAACAGAATATATTAATCTGTCCTATACATAAATTTTGGTTATCCATTTCTGTTTTTAAAATAGAGCCTGGATAGAAATTAGAGGAGAGACATAGTTATGTCGTTAACAAAGTTATGGGAGGGTTGAGAGACTATAGTATCACCGATTTTCCTGTATAACATGCAATACTGCTTTTTCATAGTTAGATAGATAGATAGATAGATAGATAGATAGATAGATAGATAGATTTGAATTGTTTGCTCACAATTCTCATTTTTTGTTGATGAAGTTCATTACTACTGTTGCTACTACTACTACCACTACCACTACCACTACTATTACTGATGTTACTGCCATCATCATTTCCATTATTTATTTTTTATTTTAAATATTATTACTCTTATTCTTCTGTTGTTGTTGTTTTCTTTTGCCTTTTTAGTTTATTATTTAATGATTTCCTTTACATGTAGTTTATAGAAATTATAATCTCTCTTTGGTGATTAAAAAATGTAGTATAAATATATTCTGCATACTTCCAAGTTACGTTTTTGCAGTCCAGTGTTAATTTGTAACGAAGTATATCAACAAAACAGGAAAACTACAAATTTCTTCTAGTGCCCCCCCCAAAAAAAAACTAATTTTAGTCAGCCATATAGCCGATGATGTTACTACTCCAGCTTAGTTTAGTTAAAATGGCGGCGTTAAGATGTATTGTGTTATGTTGTTTTTTACTGAAGAGAGGTTGCCAAAACAGTAAGTTAATAATAACTTGAAATCTCTTCTCCTTTATCCACTGTTTTAGTATATTTTCAGTTTCATCAATTTCCCAAGGTATATACAAAGCTCTTGTAAAGGATGTGTTACTAATGGTGGGGAAAAAAATAATATAAAATATCTAGTGATACTGATTTTATTTGCTTTGAATAAATTAATATTTCTGTAACAATCCTTCAAAGTAAGATTATTTTTGTAATGCCTACTAAATATTTAATAACATGACTGGGAAGTAAAAATTTGCCAGAAATCTCATATCAAAGATACATGTATCTCCTTCAAATTCTAGATACGCACCTAGTGGAGCAGTGGGTGGACTAATAATAAACTTACAGGTTGATTCGCAAACAAGGACTGACACTGACAAATGTTTCCTTATTCTCACATCGTAAAAGGTTGATCGAAAGATAATTATTATTAGTTTCAGTTCTTTCTTTTTCTTTTCTATTATTATTATTATTAAAGCTTCTTTACAAGATATAGAAAATGTTATTTTGCCGTGTGATCATTTACCCTAGATATTCTCATAACGCTCATATTTCGTAGACACATTATACAGACAGTCTGCAGGTAATTAATTCTATACAATAATTTTAATAATTTACAGGTGACACTCGATTTCATAGAGCAATAGGATTAACATCGGTCCAGAAAATACAAAAGTCTGGGAATTCGCGAATCTAAATATTAACCCTAAAATTAACGAAACCATTAAAGTTAGTACACGTAACACATACAAAACACAGAGATATAATAATCTAAGAACAATATAAAGAAAAAAACAAATTAAACAAATTTCATACGGTATATGTTAAGAAAAAGGAACAGAAGAAAAATGTAGACTACGTTGGGTATAGTTATGAGTGAATTGTAAAATGTATTCTTTCTTGATGGAAATTGGATTGAGATAGGACTGCCGCGATCGTATAGTTGAACATAGAATAAGTTAATAGTACGTAGAGGCAAGGTTTCAAGCGGAAAATAACGTGTGTTCAGCTTTATTCAGACAAAATAGTTATTTCGTTAACAAACTTATGGGAGGGTTGAGAGATTACATTATCACCGATTTTCCTGTATAACATGCAATATTGCTTTTTCATACACAGATAGTTAGATAGATAGATAGATAGATAAATAGATTTGAATTGTTTGCTCACAATTCTCATTTTTTGTTGATGAAGTTCATTACTACTGTTGCTACTACTACTACCACTACCACTACCACTACTATTACTGATGTTACTGCCATCATCATTTCCATTATTTATTTTTTATTTTAAATATTATTACTCTTATTCTTCTGTTGTTGTTGTTTTTTTTTGATAGATAGATAGATAGATAGATAGATAGATTTGAATTGTTTGCTCACAGTTCTCAGGTTTTGTTGATGAAATTCCTTACTACTATTGCTACTACTATAACTACCACTACCACTATTATTACTGATGTACTACCATCATCACTTGCATTATTTATTTTTTATTTTAAACATTATTACTCTTATTCTTCTGTTGTTGTTGTTGTTGTTGTTGTTTTGTCTTTTTAGTTTATTAATTAATGATTTCCTTTACATGTAGTTTATAGAAATTATAATCTGCCCAAAACAATAAGTTAATAATAACTTGAAACAGGTTCTCCGTTATCCGCTCATTTAGTATATGTTCAGTTTCATCAATTTCTGTAGGTATATACAAAGCTCTTGTAAAGGATGTTTACAAATGGTGGGGGAAAAAATAATATAAGAGATCTAGTGATACAAATTTTATTTGCTTTGAATAAATTAATATTTCTATAACAATCCTTCAAAGTAAGATTATTTTTGTAATGTATATTAAATATTTAATAATATAACTGGGAAGTAAAAATTTGCCAGAAATCTCATATCAAAGATACATGTATCTCCTTCAAATTCTAGATACGCACCTAGTGGAGCATTGGGTGAACTAATAATAAACTTACAGGTTGATTCGCAAACAAGGACTGACACTGACAAATGTTTCCTTATTCTCACATCGTAAAAAGTTGATCGAAGGATAATTATTATTAGTTTCATTTCTTTTTTTTTTTTTTTTTTTTTTTTTTTATTATATTATTATTATTATTATTATTATTATTATTATTATTATTATTATTATTATTATTATTATTATTGTTAAACTTTGGTATGAAAGACCGTTCCCCTATCAAAACATTAATCTAAGTATAAAGAATTTTATCAGACCATTTATCAGACCCACAGATACGCTTTAATAGTTAACACTTGTGTTGTTAGAGGTTTAACCTCACTGTGCCCGCAGTCTGACATACGCCTACAGCAAATGTTCCTCTTCACATGGCATTAATCTGCAACAGAATATGCTGATTTCATCTCCCATTTTGTTGGACTGTAAAATGTTAATCCACTGTTGGTCTTTTGGAAAATAAACTATACTGTAATCCCCTACTGTTTTATCATTTGCTATCCTTGACTGCCTCAGTAATATATAACAATTGGTTCGGGCACAGTGAGGTGACCCCATACATAATTGTACGAAATAAGAGATTACAAAGAATCAGTACACTATTAAAGATCAAGATAAGCGACCAATTTATTTATTTAATATATTCAGTATAATTTATATTTATAAAAGATATTTTTTATTTACATATTTTATTATTGTTTATTTAATTTATTTATTTATTTACTGTTTTATTTTTTTTTTTTTTTTTTTGTATTTGTATTTGTATTTGTATTTTTCTTTTATTTAGTTTTTCTATTTTTTAAAGTTCTTTCGAAAATATACAAAACGTTATTTTGCCATGTCATTATTTACCTTAGATATTCTCACAACGTTCAAATTTCGTAGACATATTATACAGACAGTATGCAGGTAATTAATTCTATACAATATTTTTAATAATTTATAGGTGACACTCGATTTCATACAGCAATAGAGTTAATACAAAAGTCTGAGAAATCATGAATCTAAATATTAACCCTCAAATTTACCAAAACATTAAACTAGAGAACACATAACATCTATTTAATACGGTAATATAATAATCTAAGAACAGTATACAGAGAAAACCAAATTAAACAAATTTCATACGGTATATGTTAAGAAAAAGGAACAGAAGAAAAATGTAGTCTAGGTTGGGTACAGTTATGGGTGAATTGTAATATTTATTGTTACCTTGATGCAAATTGGATTGAGAGAGGTCTGCAGCGATCGTATAGTTGAACACAGAATAACTTAGTAGTATGTAGAGGCAAGGTTTCAAGCGGGAAGTTTTTAAGACACACACACGCACACACACACACACACACACACACACACACACACTAAAAAAAAAAGCAGTTTGACTTACTTGGTTTGTGTACTTAATTGCTTTTCTGTAATTATTTCTTTTAGTGTTCACTTTCGACTCAAAGAATCAGTTAAACTGAAGAGTATTCCGAGGAATATTTGAATATTTCCTCAACAGGAAGGTTTCGAGACGGAAATTACGGTTGTTCAGAATTATCTGTCGTCGAAGGAGATATAAATAGTTCCGGAATTTCCAAGCCAGTTAGTGCGTCTGCAAATACAGATAACATTGATTTCACATATGTGCATTTTCTTATGATTTAAAATAAAAATAAAAATCAGTCCATACCGGAAATTATATATATATATAAAAAAAATAATAATAATAAATATTTTTTTTTTTTTAATAGATGTTAATTATTATTATTATTATTGCTATATTTTATTTACTTTTTTAATTATATATATATTATAAGTATTTCAAGATAATCACAAAGTACATAAAATAAAGACGTTATGAACCATTCAAAAACCATTTTATTTTTATTTTTATTTATTCATTTTTTTATTATTTTTATTTTTATTTTACTTTTTTTTTTTTTTACCGTCTCTCACTGATTATAAAATACTGGCATAGAGATATTATTTTGAAAGATATTCTGTGCATGATCATAAGTAAATGGTGATTTTAGGTAAACAAATTTAATGTAAATAAATAAAATATTGCAATAATAACATTAATAATAATAAACATCTAAACAAATTTACAAAAAGTTACATTAAAAAAATAATAAAGAAATAAATAAGAAAGAAAGAAAGAATGAAAGAGAAAGAAAAGAAAAGCCAGTCATTGCGTCTGCAAATACAGATAACATTGATTACACATATCTACATTTTCATATGATTTAATATAAAAAAAAAAATAAAAAAAAAAAATAAAAAAAATAAAACAAAATAAAAAATAAAAATGTAGTCTAGGTTGGGTATAGTTATGAGTGAATTGTAAAATTTATTGTTACCTTCATGGAAATTGGATTGAGATACGACTGCCGCAATCGTATAGTTGAACACAGAATAAGTTAATAGTACGTAGAGGCAAGGTTTCAAGCGGAAAATGACGTGTGTTCAGCTTTATTCAGACAAAATAATCACGTGTCGCGTAAGCGATATAAACAGTTCTATTTTCCAAATTAAAAGTAAATCCATACCGGAAATTGCACGTCTTTACTTTAGTCTATTTTTATTTTTATTTATTTATTTATTTATTTATTTTTATTATTTTATTATTATTATTTTTTAATTTCTTTCGAAAATATACAAAACGTTATTTTCCCGTGTAATTATTTACCTTAGATATTCTCACAACGTTCAAATTTCGTAGACATATTATACAGACAGTATGCAGGTAATTAATTCTATACAATATTTTTAATAATTTATAGGTGACACTCGATTTCATACAGCAATAGAGTTAATACAAAAGTCTGAGAAATCGCGAATCTAAATATTAACGCTCAAATTTACCAAAACATTAAACTAGAGAACACATAACATCTATTTAATACGGTAATATAATAATCTAAGAACAGTATACAGAGAAAACCAAATTAAACAAATTTCATACGGTATATGTTAAGAAAAAGGAACAGAAGAAAAATGTAGTCTAGGTTGGGTACAGTTATGGGTGAATTGTAATATTTATTGTTACCTTGATGCAAATTGGATTGAGAGAGGTCTGCAGCGATCGTATAGTTGAACACAGAATAACTTAGTAGTATGTAGAGGCAAGGTTTCAAGCGGGAAGTTTTGTAAGACACGCACGCACACACACACACACACACACACACACACACACACACACTAAACAAAAAAAAAGCAGTTTGACTTACTTGGTTGTGTACTTAATTGCTTTTCTGTAATTATTTCTTTTAGTGTTCACTTTCGACTCAAAGAATCAGTTAAACTGAAGAGTATTCCGAGGAATATTTGAATATTTCCTCAACAGGAAGGTTTTCGAGACGGAAATTACGGTTGTTCAGAATTATCTGTCGTCGAAGGAGATATAAATAGTTCCGGAATTTCCAAGCCAGTTAGTGCGTCTGCAAATACAGATAACATTGATTTCACATATGTGCATTTTCTTATGATTTAAAATAAAAATAAAAATCAGTCCATACCGGAAATTATATATATATATAAAAAAAATAATAATAATAAATATTTTATTTTTTTTAATAGATGTTAATTATTATTATTATTATTGCTATATTTTATTTACTTTTTTAATTATATATATATTATAAGTATTTCAAGATAATCACAAAGTACATAAAATAAAGACGTTATGAACCATTCAAAAACCATTTTATTTTTATTTTTATTTATTCATTTTTTTATTATTTTTATTTTTATTTTACTTTTTTTTTTACCGTCTCTCACTGATTATAAAATACTGGCATAGAGATATTATTTTGAAAGATATTCTGTGCATGATCATAAGTAAATGGTGATTTTAGGTAAAAAAATTTAATGTAAATAAATAAAATATTGCAATAATAACATTAATAATAATAAACATCTAAACAAATTTACAAAAGTTACATTAAAAAAAATAATAAAGAAATAAATAAGAAAGAAAGAAAGAATGAAAAGAAAGAAAAGAAAAGCCAGTCATTGCGTCTGCAAATACAGATAACATTGATTACACATATCTACATTTTCATATGATTTAATATAAAAAAATAAATAATAAAAAATAAAAAAATAAAACAAAATAAAAATAAAAATGTAGTCTAGGTTGGGTATAGTTATGAGTGAATTGTAAAATTTATTGTTACCTTCATGGAAATTGGATTGAGATACGACTGCCGCAATCGTATAGTTGAACACAGAATAAGTTAATAGTACGTAGAGGCAAGGTTTCAAGCGGAAAATGACGTGTGTTCAGCTTTATTCAGACAAAATAATCACGTGTCGCGTAAGCGATATAAACAGTTCTATTTTCCAAATTAAAAGTAAATCCATACCGGAAATTGCACGTCTTTACTTTAGTCTATTTTTATTTTTATTTATTTATTTATTTATTTATTTTTTATTATTTTATTATTATTATTTTTTAATTTCTTTCGAAAATATACAAAACGTTATTTTCCCGTGTAATTATTTACCTTAGATATTCTCACAACGTTCAAATTTCGTAGACATATTATACAGACAGTATGCAGGTAATTAATTCTATACAATATTTTTAATAATTTATAGGTGACACTCGATTTCATACAGCAATAGAGTTAATACAAAAAGTCTGAGAAATCATGAATCTAAATATTAACGCTCAAATTTACCAAAACATTAAACTAGAGAACACATAACATCTATTTAATACGGTAATATAATAATCTAAGAACAGTATACAGAGAAAACCAAATTAAACAAATTTCATACGGTATATGTTAAGAAAAAGGAACAGAAGAAAAATGTAGTCTAGGTTGGGTACAGTTATGGGTGAATTGTAATATTTATTGTTACCTTGATGCAAATTGGATTGAGAGAGGTCTGCAGCGATCGTATAGTTGAACACAGAATAACTTAGTAGTATGTAGAGGCAAGGTTTCAAGCGGGAAGTTTTGTAAGACACACGCACGCACACACACACACACACACACACACACACACACACACACTAAAAAAAAAAAGCAGTTTGACTTACTTGGTTGTGTACTTAATTGCTTTTCTGTAATTATTTCTTTTTTAGTGTTCACTTTCGACTCAAAGAATCAGTTAAACTGAAGAGTATTCCGAGGAATATTTGAATATTTCCTCAACAGGAAGGTTTCGAGACGGAAATTACGGTTGTTCAGAATTATCTGTCGTCGAAGGAGATATAAATAGTTCCGGAATTTCCAAGCCAGTTAGTGCGTCTGCAAATACAGATAACATTGATTTCACATATGTGCATTTTCTTATGATTTAAAATAAAAATAAAAATCAGTCCATACCGGAAATTATATATATATATAAAAAAATAATAATAATAAATATTATTTTTTTTTTTAATAGATGTTAATTATTATTATTATTATTGCTATATTTTATTTACTTTTTTAATTATATATATATTATAAGTATTTCAAGATAATCACAAAGTACATAAAATAAAGACGTTATGAACCATTCAAAAACCATTTTATTTTTATTTTTATTTATTCATTTTTTTATTATTTTTATTTTTATTTTACTTTTTTTTTTACCGTCTCTCACTGATTATAAAATACTGGCATAGAGATATTATTTTGAAAGATATTCTGTGCATGATCATAAGTAAATGGTGATTTTAGGTAAACAAATTTAATGTAAATAAATAAAATATTGCAATAATAACATTAATAATAATAAACATCTAAACAAATTTACAAAAAGTTACATTAAAAAAATAATAAAGAAATAAATAAGAAAGAAAGAAAGAATGAAAGAGAAAGAAAAGAAAAGCCAGTCATTGCGTCTGCAAATACAGATAACATTGATTACACATATCTACATTTTCATATGATTTAATATAAAAAAATAAATAATAAAAAATAAAAAAATAAAACAAAATAAAAATAAAAATGTAGTCTAGGTTGGGTATAGTTATGAGTGAATTGTAAAATTTATTGTTACCTTCATGGAAATTGGATTGAGATACGACTGCCGCAATCGTATAGTTGAACACAGAATAAGTTAATAGTACGTAGAGGCAAGGTTTCAAGCGGGAAATGACGTGTGTTCAGCTTTATTCAGACAAAATAATCACGTGTCGCGTAAGCGATATAAACAGTTCTATTTTCCAAATTAAAAGTAAATCCATACCGGAAATTGCACGTCTTTACTTTAGTCTATTTTTTTTTTTTTTATTTATTTATTTATTTATTTATTTTTATTATTTTATTATTATTATTTTTTAATTTCTTTCGAAAATATACAAAACGTTATTTTCCCGTGTAATTATTTACCTTAGATATTCTCACAACGTTCAAATTTCGTAGACATATTATACAGACAGTATGCAGGTAATTAATTCTATACAATATTTTTAATAATTTATAGGTGACACTCGATTTCATACAGCAATAGAGTTAATACAAAAGTCTGAGAAATCATGAATCTAAATATTAACCCTCAAATTTACCAAAACATTAAACTAGAGAACACATAACATCTATTTAATACGGTAATATAATAATCTAAGAACAGTATACAGAGAAAACCAAATTAAACAAATTTCATACGGTATATGTTAAGAAAAAGGAACAGAAGAAAAATGTAGTCTAGGTTGGGTACAGTTATGGGTGAATTGTAATATTTATTGTTACCTTGATGCAAATTGGATTGAGAGAGGTCTGCAGCGATCGTATAGTTGAACACAGAATAACTTAGTAGTATGTAGAGGCAAGGTTTCAAGCGGGAAGTTTTGTAAGACACACGCACGCACACACACACACACACACACACACACACACACACACTAAACAAAAAAAAAGCAGTTTGACTTACTTGGTTGTGTACTTAATTGCTTTTCTGTAATTATTTCTTTTAGTGTTCACTTTCGACTCAAAGAATCAGTTAAACTGAAGAGTATTCCGAGGAATATTTGAATATTTCCTCAACAGGAAGGTTTCGAGACGGAAATTACGGTTGTTCAGAATTATCTGTCGTCGAAGGAGATATAAATAGTTCCGGAATTTCCAAGCCAGTTAGTGCGTCTGCAAATACAGATAACATTGATTTCACATATGTGCATTTTCTTATGATTTAAAATAAAAATAAAAATCAGTCCATACCGGAAATTATATATATATATAAAAAAATAATAATAATAAATATTTTTTTTTTTTTAATAGATGTTAATTATTATTATTATTATTGCTATATTTTATTTACTTTTTTAATTATATATATATTATAAGTATTTCAAGATAATCACAAAGTACATAAAATAAAGACGTTATGAACCATTCAAAAACCATTTTATTTTTATTTTTATTTATTCATTTTTTTATTATTTTTATTTTTATTTTACTTTTTTTTTTTTTTTACCGTCTCTCACTGATTATAAAATACTGGCATAGAGATATTATTTTGAAAGATATTCTGTGCATGATCATAAGTAAATGGTGATTTTAGGTAAACAAATTTAATGTAAATAAATAAAATATTGCAATAATAACATTAATAATAATAAACATTTAAACAAATTTACAAAAAGTTACATTAAAAAAATAATAAAGAAATAAATAAGAAAGAAAGAAAGAATGAAAGAGAAAGAAAAGAAAAGCCAGTCATTGCGTCTGCAAATACAGATAACATTGATTACACATATCTACATTTTCATATGATTTAATATAAAAAAATAAATAATAAAAAATAAAAAAATAAAACAAAATAAAAATAAAAATGTAGTCTAGGTTGGGTATAGTTATGAGTGAATTGTAAAATTTATTGTTACCTTCATGGAAATTGGATTGAGATACGACTGCCGCAATCGTATAGTTGAACACAGAATAAGTTAATAGTACGTAGAGGCAAGGTTTCAAGCGGGAAATGACGTGTGTTCAGCTTTATTCAGACAAAATAATCACGTGTCGCGTAAGCGATATAAACAGTTCTATTTTCCAAATTAAAAGTAAATCCATACCGGAAATTGCACGTCTTTACTTTAGTCTATTTTTATTTTTATTTATTTATTTATTTATTTATTTTTATTATTTTATTATTATTATTTTTTAATTTCTTTCGAAAATATACAAAACGTTATTTTCCCGTGTAATTATTTACCTTAGATATTCTCACAACGTTCAAATTTCGTAGACATATTATACAGACAGTATGCAGGTAATTAATTCTATACAATATTTTTAATAATTTATAGGTGACACTCGATTTCATACAGCAATAGAGTTAATACAAAAGTCTGAGAAATCATGAATCTAAATATTAACCCTCAAATTTACCAAAACATTAAACTAGAGAACACATAACATCTATTTAATACGGTAATATAATAATCTAAGAACAGTATACAGAGAAAACCAAATTAAACAAATTTCATACGGTATATGTTAAGAAAAAGGAACAGAAGAAAAATGTAGTCTAGGTTGGGTACAGTTATGGGTGAATTGTAATATTTATTGTTACCTTGATGCAAATTGGATTGAGAGAGGTCTGCAGCGATCGTATAGTTGAACACAGAATAACTTAGTAGTATGTAGAGGCAAGGTTTCAAGCGGGAAGTTTTGTAAGACACACGCACGCACACACACACACACACACACACACACACACACTAAACAAAAAAAAAGCAGTTTGACTTACTTGGTTGTGTACTTAATTGCTTTTCTGTAATTATTTCTTTTAGTGTTCACTTTCGACTCAAAGAATCAGTTAAACTGAAGAGTATTCCGAGGAATATTTGAATATTTCCTCAACAGGAAGGTTTCGAGACGGAAATTACGGTTGTTCAGAATTATCTGTCGTCGAAGGAGATATAAATAGTTCCGGAATTTCCAAGCCAGTTAGTGCGTCTGCAAATACAGATAACATTGATTTCACATATGTGCATTTTCTTATGATTTAAAATAAAAATAAAAATCAGTCCATACCGGAAATTATATATATATATAAAAAAATAATAATAATAAATATTTTTTTTTTTTAATAGATGTTAATTATTATTATTATTATTGCTATATTTTATTTACTTTTTTAATTATATATATATTATAAGTATTTCAAGATAATCACAAAGTACATAAAATAAAGACGTTATGAACCATTCAAAAACCATTTTATTTTTATTTTTATTTATTCATTTTTTTATTATTTTTATTTTTATTTTTTTTTTTTTTTACCGTCTCTCACTGATTATAAAATACTGGCATAGAGATATTATTTTGAAAGATATTCTGTGCATGATCATAAGTAAATGGTGATTTTAGGTAAACAAATTTAATGTAAATAAATAAAATATTGCAATAATAACATTAATAATAATAAACATCTAAACAAATTTACAAAAAGTTACATTAAAAAAATAATAAAGAAATAAATAAGAAAGAAAGAAAGAATGAAAGAGAAAGAAAAGAAAAGCCAGTCATTGCGTCTGCAAATACAGATAACATTGATTACACATATCTACATTTTCATATGATTTAATATAAAAAAATAAATAATAAAAAATAAAAAAATAAAACAAAATAAAAATAAAAATGTAGTCTAGGTTGGGTATAGTTATGAGTGAATTGTAAAATTTATTGTTACCTTCATGGAAATTGGATTGAGATACGACTGCCGCAATCGTATAGTTGAACACAGAATAAGTTAATAGTACGTAGAGGCAAGGTTTCAAGCGGGAAATGACGTGTGTTCAGCTTTATTCAGACAAAATAATCACGTGTCGCGTAAGCGATATAAACAGTTCTATTTTCCAAATTAAAAGTAAATCCATACCGGAAATTGCACGTCTTTACTTTAGTCTATTTTTATTTTTATTTATTTATTTATTTATTTATTTTTTATTATTTTATTATTATTATTTTTTAATTTCTTTCGAAAATATACAAAACGTTATTTTCCCGTGTAATTATTTACCTTAGATATTCTCACAACGTTCAAATTTCGTAGACATATTATACAGACAGTATGCAGGTAATTAATTCTATACAATATTTTTAATAATTTATAGGTGACACTCGATTTCATACAGCAATAGAGTTAATACAAAAGTCTGAGAAATCGCGAATCTAAATATTAACCCTCAAATTTACCAAAACATTAAACTAGAGAACACATAACATCTATTTAATACGGTAATATAATAATCTAAGAACAGTATACAGAGAAAACCAAATTAAACAAATTTCATACGGTATATGTTAAGAAAAAGGAACAGAAGAAAAATGTAGTCTAGGTTGGGTACAGTTATGGGTGAATTGTAATATTTATTGTTACCTTGATGCAAATTGGATTGAGAGAGGTCTGCAGCGATCGTATAGTTGAACACAGAATAACTTAGTAGTATGTAGAGGCAAGGTTTCAAGCGGGAAGTTTTGTAAGACACACGCACGCACACACACACACACACACACACACACACACACACAAAAAAAAAAAAAAAAGCAATTTGACTTACTTGGTTGTGTACTTAATTGCTTTTCTGTAATTATTTCTTTTAGTGTTCACTTTCGACTCAAAGAATCAGTTAAACTGAAGGGTATTCCGAGGAATATTTGAATATTTCCTCAACAGGAAGGTTTCGAGACGGAAATTACGGCTTGTTCAGAATGATCTGTCGTCCAAGGAGATATAAATAGTTCCGGAATTTCCAAGCCAGTTAGTGCGTCTGCAAATACAGATAACATTGATTTCACATATGTGCATTTTCTTATGATTTAAAATAAAAATAAAAATCAGTCCATACCGGAAATTATATATATATGTAAAAAAATAATAATAATAAATATTTTTGTTTTTTTAATAGATGTTAATTATTATTATTATTATTGCTATATTTTATTTACTTTTTTAATTATATATATATTATAAGTATTTCAAGATAATCACAAAGTACATAAAATAAAGACGTTATGAACCATTCAAAAACCATTTTATTTTTATTTTTATTTATTCATTTTTTTATTATTTTTATTTTACTTTTTTTTTTACCGTCTCTCACTGATTATAAAATACTGGCATAGAGATATTATTTTGAAAGATATTCTGTGCATGATCATAAGTAAATGGTGATTTTAGGTAAACAAATTTAATGTAAATAAATAAAATATTGCAATAATAACATTAATAATAATAAACATCTAAACAAATTTACAAAAAGTTACATTAAAAAAATAATAAAGAAATAAATAAGAAAGAAAGAAAGAATGAAAGAGAAAGAAAAGAAAAGCCAGTCATTGCGTCTGCAAATACAGATAACATTGATTACACATATCTACATTTTCATATGATTTAATATAAAAAAATAAATAATAAAAAATAAAAAAATAAAACAAAATAAAAAATAAAAATGTAGTCTAGGTTGGGTATAGTTATGAGTGAATTGTAAAATTTATTGTTACCTTCATGGAAATTGGATTGAGATACGACTGCCGCAATCGTATAGTTGAACACAGAATAACTTAATAGTACGTAGAGGCAAGGTTTCAAGCGGGAAATGACGTGTGCTCAGCTTTATTCAGACAAAATAATCACGTGTCGCGTAAGCGATATAAACAGTTCTATTTTCCAAATTAAAAGTAAATCCATACCGGAAATTGCACGTCTTTACTTTAGTCTATTTTTATTTTTATTTATTTATTTATTTATTTATTTTTTATTATTTTATTATTATTATTTTTTAATTTCTTTCGAAAATATACAAAACGTTATTTTCCCGTGTAATTATTTACCTTAGATATTCTCACAACGTTCAAATTTCGTAGACATATTATACAGACAGTATGCAGGTAATTAATTCTATACAATATTTTTAATAATTTATAGGTGACACTCGATTTCATACAGCAATAGAGTTAATGCAAAAGTCTGAGAAATCGCGAATCTAAATATTAACCCTCAAATTTACCAAAACGTTAAACTTTAGAACACATAACATTTATTTAATACGGTAATATAATAATCTGAGAACAGCATACAGAAAAAAACAAATTAAACAAATTTCATACGGTATATGTCAAGAAAAAGGAACGGAAGACAAATGTAGACTACGTTGGCTATAGTAATGATTGAATTGTAAAATGTACTCTTACCTTGATGGAAATTGGATCGAGATAGGACTGCCGCCTTCGTATAGTTGAACATAGAATAAGTTAATAGTACGTAGAGGCAAGATTTCAAGCGGAAAGTTTTGTAACATGCACACACACGCACACACACATACACACGAAAAAAAAAAGCAATTTGACTTACTTGGATGTGTACTTTTAAAACAATTTAGAGGACGAAAATAAAAATATTGCAATAATAGCAATAATAATAACAAACAAAAAAAAAAAAAAAAAAAAAATTACAATAGTAAAAATGAATAAACAAAAAAATACATAAATAAATAAAAGGAAATAAATAAAATTAAATAAATATAAAATAAAATAAAAAATGAAATAAAATTAATAAATTTAAAAAAAAATAAAATTGATAAATTTAAATAACAATGAAATAAATATAAAATAAAATAAAGTTTAAAAAAATATTTTTTTCTAAATACAATATAATTAAATTAAATTAATTAAATAAATAAATTAAATAAATATAAAAACGATTTGAAATAAAATAAAATAAAATGAATGAATGATTGAATGAATAATGAAATCAAATCAAATCAAATAAATATAAAATAAAATTAAATAAATTAAAAAAAAATTAAATTAAATTAAAAGTTGGATTTTTCTTACTTTTACAAATTCCATTACCATTTATGAATACAGCCTTTCAGCGTTTAACCCTTCTTTATCTACGGCTGGAACCACTGTTTTCAGTTCATTTGGAAGACCTGATCCATTTGGAATATGTTTGTTCTTATTACGTATGGTAATCACTATATCATCATCATCAACAGCAATGGTCTGGTCAGCAGTGTTTCTGTTTCTGTTTCTGTTTCTGGAATTCTGTCCAACAGGATGATCTTCATCTGTTTCACTTATTTCCTGACACGACACACTTCCAGAACTTCTTCTGTAGTGTTTTCTATTAGCATCAACATCCTCTCCTTCTTTTCCATCACTGCTGCAGTGGATATTCCCGTTGGGAACTGCCTGACACAAAGTTGTTGTATCTGTGTCCCCAGCTCCATCTCCTGCCTCTCTCTGTGATTCAGCACACACGTTTTGCAACACCATCTTGTTCCCTAGAAATATTAAAACTTAATACAGTCCTATCTTTTATTAGTCATTTGTGTAACTCCATGAGAAAAATTATATAAACAAAAAAGCAAACAAACAAATGATAAATACAATAATAAAAAAGAAAATGAAATAAACATTGTTAGAAATATAAAAATATACCACTCAGAAATTACTGTTTTAGTGTACAACTCATACAAATTAACAGTAGTGATCTTCAGTCTGACCATAATGTAGGTCTCTACTTTGGCAGTATGATCAAATGGCAAAAACACTTTCAGTGTATCTCCTAATTTTTTTTTATTATTATCATTATTTTTATATATATATAAATATCAGCTAATGTTCGCTAATGATAAAGCATGACAGTAAAAATATACTATCACGAAACTGGATGAGTATTGTAATTTCCCCCCTTTATTTGCATCAATGATCATGATGTGTTGTCACACAAACTATAGCTATCAGTCTACCATGTAGGCCTGTTCATTGTCGTTACTGCTTCACTGACGAATGGGGGAAAATGGCGGCGATACAATATTTTGAAACAGTATTATTTTATTACTATAGTTCATTTTATTTATTTATTTATTTATTGAACAACGGTATTTCTTGTCCGTGACAAACAAAATAGTAATATAAGTGTAAAGAATTTTATCTCACTATTTATCAGACTAGAGGTCTCTTATTTCATATAATGACATACGGAGTCCCATCACTGTGCCCACAGTTTGACAGGACAGAAATCTGCAACAGAATATGTTGATTCCGTCTCCCATTTTGTTGGACACAAGTCTGGAAAATACAAAAGTCAGGGAAATCGCGAGTCTAAATATTAACCCTCAAATTTACAAAAACATTAAACTTTAGTAGACATAAAACCTACATAATACAGTAAAACAATAATGTAAGAACAATATACTGACAAAAACAAATTAAACAAATTTCATACGGTATATGTTAAGAAAAAGGAACAGTAGAAAATGTAGAGTACGTTGGCTATTGTTATGGGTGAATTGTAAAATGTATTGTTACCTTGATGGAAATTGGATTGAGATAGCACTGCCGCGATCGTATAATTGAACACAGAATAACTTAATAGTACGTAGAGGCAAGGTTTCAAGCGGGAAATGACGTGTGGTCAGCTTTATTCAGACAAAATAATCAAATGTCGGTTAAAATCAACGCAGAATTTTTAAATTTTTTACCTAGATTATTAAGGTTTCAAATAGAAATGACAGATTATTATTTATTTAAATTTACATTCTTTTTTATGTATATATAAATAGTTCGGAATTTCCAAGTTAAAAATAAATCCATGTCGCAAACTATAATTTTTATTCTTTATTCTTTATTTTATTATTATTTTTATTTTAAATAGATGTTAATTATTATTATTGTTGTTGTTTTTACATTTTATTTATTTATTTATATTACTTTTTTTAATCATATATATATATATATATATATATATATATATATATTATTATTATTATTGCTATATTTTATTTATTTATTTATTTATTACTTTTTTAATTACAGAAAATAGATTTAAATACAGGTAAATTATCAATTTATTATTTATGGGGTTTTTTTTTCTTCTAAATCACACACACACACACACACACACACACACACACACACACACACACACACACATGAAAAAAGGTAATTTCACCTACTTAGATGTGTACGTAATTGCTTTTCTGTAATTATTTCCTTTAGTGTTCACATTCGACTCAAAGAATCAGTTAAACTGAAAAGTATTCCGAGCAGTACTTGAACACACCCTCTACGGTGTCGCGATATAAATAGTTCCACGTTAAAAATAAATCCACACCGGAAATTATTTTTATTATTATTATTCATTTTTTAAATAGATGTTAATTATTATTATTATTGCTATTATAGCTATATTTTATGTATTTATTTATATTACTCTTTTATATTACTTTTTAAATTATATATATATATATTATAAGTATTTCAAGTTAATCGCAAAATACACAAAATAAAGACATTACGGACCATTAAAAAAGCTTTTTTTTTTTTTTTTTTACCGTTTCTCGTTAATTATAAAATAACGGCATCGAGATATTACTTTGTAAGATATTCAGTGCAGGAACATAAGAAAAGAAACGATTGTTTCAAGCGGGAATTGTTAAATTAAAATCAAAATGTGGATAAATAGATAAATAAATGATATATTGAAATAATAGCTGTAATAATAATAAATATTCAAAAAATAAAATTACAGAAAGTTACAATAAAAAAATAAAACACAGCAACAAAAACAACAACAACAACAAAGAAGAAGAAGAAGAAGAAGAAGAAGAAGAAAAAAGAAAGAAAGAAAGAAAAGCTTGCGCAAATACAACTTCGGGAGAGATAACATTTTCATGTAATTTAAAAATAAAATAAAATAAAATAAAATCAAAAAAATAAAAATCATGTAATTGAATGAAAATATGACTGCTCCTCTTGACAAGACAGAAATCTGGAACAAAATACGCTGATTCAGTCTCCCATTTTGTTGGACTGTAAAAAATGTTGGTCTTTTGGGAAATAAGCTATACTGCAAGTCCCGTATTGTTTTATCATTTGCTATCCTTGACTACTTATATGTAATGTAGGTAACAGTAGGTGCAGGCACAGTAGAAACAAAGAAACAATAGTACACTATTAAAGATCAAGATAAGCGACCAGTTTATTTATTATCTTCAGTACAATTTATATTTCTAAAATACACTTTTTATTTATTTATTTATTTATTATTATTTTATTTATTATTTATATTATTTTTTTCTTTTAAAAATATAGAAAATGTTACAAATATATGATAACTTGATATATGTGTGTGTGTGTGTATGTATGTATGTATGTATGTGTGTGTGTGTGTGTGTGTATATATATATATATATATATATAATAATAAGTATATTTTTCTGCATATATTTTAAAAAGCTTGAGCTATATAAAACAAAAAACAAATATGTATGTATGTATGTGTTTTCAAATATGTATATGGACGTGTAAGAAAAAGGTGATTAATATCTCATTTTGTTTACAATTGTTATTATAGTGTTACTTCCACATTGTATTTATTCGACATTCGACTGCTGATTATATAACATAATCGCTTGAAATATTTCAGAAATAGTTATGGTAATTATTTTATGATCGTAATATATATATTTTCAATCGTTTTGAAATTAATAATCATGATATAATGATCATTACAATTTAGCTGCTTGCGCGAAGCTTTTTAAATTTTATTTTCGTTTTGTCGACGTGCTGAAGCCGGCGTTCGCGTGAACCTGAATAATAGTGCTAAAACAAAATGATTTTGGTCAAGGGAAACAACTCAAAATTTATTTAAAGCATAAAAAGCATTTTATTCTGTGAAATGAAAACCAAGGGGAACAACTCATATAATGTATTAATTCGTAAACAAAAAGACATCTTCAAGAATTTCGGACGACGTGGAAGTGGTTTTTCCAGAATGTTCGTTTGGTACAGGGATGGTTTGCTTCGTGACATTTTATCCACAAAAGCAATCTGATGCAGTCGTTTATATTTCGGGGGTGTTTTTTGCTCTAAAACATAGTACAAGTTAAATGCAAAATTTTGTATAGCATTTATTTAGTTCCAACGCCAAAAAAACCCCAACAATTTACGTAACCTTATATGATCAAAACAGTTTTTATTTTCATTTTATTTTAAAACAATGGGCATATTTAATATAATTTTGGTGTTTGCCTGCGTGGCACCGTTGACTGTGGCTGAAATATTTACATCCATGGCACAGCTGGAGGAAGCATTGTACGCAGAAAAGGATCTCGCCTATGCACTTAGATTATACATACAGAATGAAGAAGCAAGATTAAGCAAATTAAAAAGGTAAATTTTGCATATATTTTCTCTTACACTACTTAATAAAAAAATAACAATAACAATAACAACTACAACAACAAAAACGAAGAGGGTTTAGAATATAAATGAAATATTTTTGACTGTTTAAGTAGTAACTGATTTTTCAAGAAAACATTTATTTATTACTAATACCATTGGAACTTCCACAATTATTAGACAGTAATAGTAGCAGTAGTATATCGTTTAACACTTTTTATTCACAAGTTTAAATATCGAAAGAATTTTTTTTAAACTAAAGGGCAGTTTAAAAAAGCAACAAAAAAAACAATTATCATTTTTAACTAAAAAGGTCAAATTTAGTGTATCAGACACAAATTAAAAAGTAAGAAAGTTAGTATCACTTTTAAATAAATAATCTGACAGAGTGTTAACTATTAGAAACTTATTCACTAAAATATATTTTATACTTATAATAGAACTGCAGATGATTATGAAACTCACAGCAACCTGGCACTGCAAAATCCAGAAAAATATATAGCCAACCCAATTGAGGCTTTTCTTTTTGTGAAAAAATTTACTCAGGACTGGGATAGGGATATAGCCAGTCTGTTTGCAACCAACCAAACACAGCAAGGTAATATTTAAATATTTAGCCTACTGTTTAATAACCTGTCTGATTTTAGATTTTTTAAAGATATAAAATTAAATCTACCATACCTGAAGTTAATAATAATAGTCTTAAGGAAAACTGTTATAGTTCTTTTTAAAAATTATTGATTAAGAATAACAAATATTAAAAATTGTCCTTAACAGATTGTTTATTATGTTCCATAATTGTTTTGACAGTTGTCTTTATTGGTTTCTTTTTTTTCTTTTTTAGTGTCTTTCAAAATATGTATTAAAGCTGGTGATTTTGCAAGGGATTTTTTTTTTTTTTTTCTTAATAAGTGAATATACTCTCTACATTTTTAAATTTTATTTGATAAAACTTCTAAATCTACTGGCATTGGAAACAAACTAATTTAGTTGAATAATAATAATAATTAGTAATAAATAAAAAATATTAATTGAATTTTAAATAATTACTTAATTTTTCTTAAATATTTTCCCAAGCATTTATTATCAACAGTGACAGTTTTTTTTTTATAAAGAATATTTTCATTTAAGATTTATTAGCAAGAATTGCGCAGTATCGCAGATTGCTGCCAAATGAAGAGGATTTTGAAGGAGCAGTTTTGGGTTTGATACGACTTCAGGATACATACCAGCTTGAAACAACCAGACTTGCTGAGGGTGACATCAACGGAATCCACTTTTCAGAACTAACAGGTAGAATCATTGCAACAGGCAAACAAATAAATTTAATAATAAATTAAGTTAATATTTTGACGTAACAGTTTTTGTTAGTGATAGATAGATGAGGTAGTTTCAGTTAATATTTTTTTTAAATAGATATTTTAATATGTTTTAATTTTATTTGAGTAAGTTTAGGTTTTTATTAGTAGTTTACAGACAAAGCAGTTCAATTGGGGTGGGGTTTTTTTTTAATACTTTTTACATTTAATTTGAGTGTATAAATGAGTTTGTATTTGCACCTTGGGCAGCATTTTTTTTTAATAAAATAGTCTAAAAGTTTTTTGTATATTTATATTTTAAATTATCCTTACTTAAATGACTTGAACTAATTTTGATAGTTGTTTATATGCATTTACAAAATATCCCTACCAAAATAAGCATTTTGTCTTAAACCAGAACTTTTAATAATTTGAAAACAAAATAGAAATGTTATTTGAAAATTTGAAAATTAGTTTGTTTTATATTTCCTAGCATTATTTTAAATAATGTTTTATCAACATATAAGAATCTGTAAAAAAATTTAATTATTCCTTTTTTGTTCAGCATGGAATTGTAATGCATGTGCCAGATAATTTGAAGCTTATGCTGTTTACCATGAAAATGTCATTACATGACATTATGTTAGTCCAACTTGTGAATAATGTGGTCTGTATATATGTAGATAAATAACAGTGCTTTTTCAAGTTTTCCAGATGCAATTTAACAAAAATTACAGGAATGTGTGCCATGTGACCAAATTAATTGATCCAAACCCCTGTTTTAATCCATTGTGTTTTATCAAATACATATATTATACAGAAAAAGTTATAATGAACTAACTTCCTAAACTTGAAAGTATTTTCTTTTATTAGCATACTCTCTGTATATATATATAGATGTTTCTCTGTAGTGGGAAGCTGTAAATTTTCAAGGAAATGATTTTATGGTACTTGTTACTGCAAGAACTGTGTAACCAAATATTCATTTACTAACTTTACGACTTTTAAGCACTGAATTTAGACCAAAAAAGTTTCCCATGAATGTTGAAATCTCAAACTGATATATAAAAATATACCAAAACATTTTTCAAAAATGTGGGGGAAATGTTGTGGGATTCAAATGGAGAAAAAAAATAAAGAATGCATGTGATAGATAAAAGTCTTTAGACCTAGATATGTGAAAAATAAAACAAAACAAAAAAATAACACAGTGCTTCCAAAACTTCAAAAACATGTATATTTGTATATTAACAGCATGATCCAGGACTGCTTTCTTTCCAGCCAGTTCTTGCTTTGAGATTGGTCGTGTCAGCTATGAGATGAATGATTTCAGTCATTCAGACATGTGGATGAAGCAAGCATTGAGCAGACTGCCAGACCATTCACAACAAACAGAACCAAACAAAGCAGTCATACTTGACTATCTGGCATTTTCAGCATACAAGGTTGGTTCTTGGGCTTGAACTAGCTGTGGGGAGAACTGTAATACTATAACCATGGGGTTCAGCATGGTCTGATCACAAAACCTTTCATCAGTTACATAGATTTCCACATACCAATCTCAAAAAAACACCTAAATAAAATAATAGCTTTTGAGGAAATGTAGCAGAAATTCAACTGATTTATATATGTTATTTATGTCTTCATCACCTTTGGTATTTAAAAATGTTTAGTCAGATTCAGTTTATATAGTATTCTTTTTCTGTTAAATTTTTTTAACTAATTCTAAAATCTCAAAACTTTGAATTTATAAAAATGCCTGCTCCATCTGCAAAATATGAAGATGAAATTATGTATGTGTGATGTGTGCTTTTCAGGTTGCTGTGTCTGGCACTTTACAATTTTTGTTTTTTTCTGCTGATATTCTATCCTGAAAATGTATGCTGTACTAACATAAGTAAGCTTTTTTTTTAAAAAAAAAAAAAAAATTATTTTAACATAGAATAGTGAAAAATATAGGCTTTTTATGATTTTTAGGCACTTAATTTACCAGCAACAAGAATATTAACTGATTCACTTTCTGAGTTAAAATTAATAATATATGCATGATATTTAATTTTTTATTTAAAAAAAAAGAAAAGAAGTGGATAAGATTTTTGAAATTATGCAGAACAGGAGAATATCTGAAAGCATTATTTTATGGCATGGATTTACATTCATCATTTCTGAACTATCTATTCATGGCATGAGTTTACAGATGCTAATGCTTTTACAAAAATTAATACAAAGCTAGATAAAACTTTTTTCATGCACCATGCAAAAAACCAGAGCATCCAAAGCATGAAATTTCAAATACTTGAGAACCTACAAAGAGAAACATTTCTGATAACATCTCTGACTCTATGTAGCTGAGGAATGCTACACTATTGGAAAGTATGCCTACTTCGCTGATGACTTCTATCACACTTACTTGTGGATGAGGGTTGCTCTGGCCAAGGAATCATTTGAACAGAACAAGACAGTTGCTCGATCTGACATTCTAGATTATTGTGCTTATGCTACAGCCAGGGTAAGCACTGTCCTGTAATGCCATGAACAGACATTTGTCATTATGTTTCCAGTGACTTGGTCTTAGTTTAAGATTTACTTTGTTACCTGCAGTGTTTTCATATGCTATTTCAGGTTAATTTTTTATTTTTTAAATTAATGTTTAATGTATTTTTTCAAATTACTGTTACACTGTTTTTACATATCTATATATATATATAGTTGTTTTTTTAATGGTTGTTTAATGGTATCATGTATTTCACAGTGTTTATACTACTGTTTGCAAACTATTGTATTAATTATTGTTTTAAAGTTATACTGTGTTATATTTAAGCTGTTTATTATGTTATTATGCTTTCATGTAGTCTAAAACTTTATGATAGTACAATTATAAATTAAGAAATGTTACATAAAAATTTGTAATGTTCTGCTGTTCATTGGTTTATTGTATTATTTATTTTATTCTATTTCAATTAATTTTTATTTAATTTTATTTTAGTTTCATTTTATTTTTTTATTTAAAGATTTTCTTTCTTTTTTAAAGCAAATGCTGTAAAGAAAATGACAAATTTGATTTCTTTTCAAATGCCCATGTGTGAATCATTTTTAGAGCATTCTTCCTTATTCAATCAGCAGCTTAATGATGTATGTTGTGTAGTTTTAGTTATTCTGTTTCTGTTTATTTTCAGCAAGGAAATATTAGACATGCACTGAGTCTGACGAAGGAACTGCTGAAGATAGGTAAATTGCACTTAATAAAAATTAAAAGTTATTGAGATAATCAGACTCTTTAATATTAAAAAAAAATAAGTGTTATCTGAATATTTCAGTATCAATATACCTTTTATTAAAATAGTATTTCTAATGTGAAAACTGAAACTTGTAAAGTACCATTAATTTTAACTTCGAAATATTGCTTTTATATTTGTATGCATATAATGAATTCAGAAGTATTTATAGTAATCTTGTTATCTCTTCATTTAAAAAGGGTTAGAAAAAAAAAAAATTGCATGATTGTAGAATTTTGTGTGTGTGTGTGTGTGTGTGTGTGTGTTCATAATCAAAATTTGCTAGAAAGATATATTTGATGTGTAAAATGAAAACACAGTGTTACAGGGGTGGAATAACTGGCTTTTTTTTTTTTTTTTTTTTTCACAGAGCCAAATCATGAACGAGCTCGGAACAATAAAGCCTATTATGAGAGAATTATTGCTGATGAAGAAAGGAAAGAAGGAAAACGTGGAGATGATGGAGAGGAACCAATAAGGAATCAGAGATTGAACAGACGAGGTTTTGAGTTCGAAACCTATGAAGCCTTGTGTCGGGGAGAAGATATCATAGTAGGGTTATTAATTTATCATCTTGAATTAAGTTAATATTCCTTTCCATTCTATATGTTATGTAATTTAATTATAAAGTGTAATTCCTTAAAACTACTAGTAAGATGTATTAATATAATGTAAATACAAATTGTCCAATTATTAAATAGTTGAAAGAAATGACCTGTGCTAAAGATTAGAAAATGAAATGATGGATATCTTTTTTTTAAATAAAATTAAATAAATATATATATATATATATATACACACAAATATAGATATATGTGTATATACCTATATACTTACATTATATATATATATGGAAGAAATTTACAAAAATACCTTAGAACTACATTTAAAACAGTGGGCTGACATTATTTGCTCTATCAAAGATACTAACGTATTCCCAGAAAAGACAAATGTTTTTTAAAAACTTTAACATAGCATATGAACAGCTGAGGATTTCATAAAACTGAAATACAGTGCTTTCATTCTCTTTAAAACAGCCAATAAAAGATGCACACAAGTTGAAGTGTCGATACCAAACCAACAACAATCACCCACTGCTGATTCTGAACCCTGCCAAGTTGGAGGAAGTTCACCTGAGACCCTGGATTGTTTTTTACCACGATTTTCTTAGCGATGCCAAAATTGAAACAGTTAAAAGTTTGGCTATGCCTAAGGTAACTTAAAGTGATATTGGTATTTGTTTTTTCCTTTTCTCCTGCATATGACACAAACAATAAGTAATATGATTTGTTTTTTTATTTCATATATTTTCTGCGTTTCCACCATCTAAGAAATGAAATACACTAATTCACAGGTTTTCACTTTGCTTATATTTTTAATCTTTCAGAAATCTTGAATTTGTTTATGTTCTTAAACCAAATATTTGTACTAAAATTTTATTTTATTTTTGGGTTGATTTTTATTATTATTATTATTATTATTATTATTATCATCATTACTGTTATTATCATTATTTTAATTATCGTTGTTGTTGTTTTGGTTTTATCATTATCATGTTGTTTTTTTTTGTTTTTTTTTTACTGTTAGTATTTTTGTTGTTATTGTTATTGTTATTTATATACTTAATCCTTGAGTAATTTTTACAACCAGTTTTGTTTTTTAAATTTCAGCTGAATCGAGCAACAGTAAATAACCCAGTAACAGGAAAACTAGAAACAGCCAGCTACAGAGTTAGCAAGAGGTCAGCATTACAGACTATTTGTATATAAATAATTGTAGTACTTAGATCATATATGTATTAGCATTACAGTTTATTGTATAAAATATTTCTTGACTAAGTACAGAGAATTTGGATATTTGTTGTATTTACAGTGTAATGAATGACTGAATATTGTTTTTGGAAAAGTATTTACAGTATATCACATAAAACCAGGGTGTAACAGTTATAATGAATTTCCGTTATCAGGGAATTATTATAATTTAGGAAACCATTATGTTTTATATAACTTTTAAAATGCAGTGAGTTTCTTAGGTTAAAAAAAACACACCACCAAAATAGCAACAACCCAGTTTTCATTAGTTTTCATGGTTCTTTCCCTTCGTTAGAAAGTTGGTATTTCTTTCCTGTTTATTCACATAAAGAGACTAATATTTAGCACTTCTAAGTGTTTAATGTTATTTTAATTGCCAGTGCATGGCTGGACACAAGTGAACATCCACATATTGACAGAATAGTGAAACGAATTGAAGCAATTACAGGTTTAAATATGAACACGGCAGAGGAACTGCAGGTAAAATAAAAAAATAAAATAACATGTACATGTGTACATAAAGAGTGCATAAAGAATCCTCGCACAAAAGCTACACAAGTTCAGTATCAGTTACATTTGTTAATTCCCAAAGATAACATAATATCTGTGGAGGGGTAATATCCCAAAGACGCAAGGAGAGTACATTTTATCATATCAAGAAGCATTAAGATTGTATCTGTATCTCCTCAGATGAACACTTTTTTCATATTTAGATAAGAAGCTTCAAAAATGTAAACGTTTAAATATAATAATAATATGAACCTGTTTGTTCATAATATATGTTACAACAGAATCTAATAATCCAAATGTTTCCTTATTTTATGGCTAATGTAATTATAAAATAATTAACTAAATTTTGTTTCTAATATTTTGTTATTTCAGGTTGCTAATTATGGAATAGGAGGCCATTATGAGCCACACCATGATTTCAGTACTGTAAGAACAATTTGGTTGTCTTAACTTAATGTTTGTCTCTTTACACTTTGTTATGTATTTATGAAACTGTACAAAAGGCACTATGTTTTCTCCTGACAGAACAATTTGGTTTGAATTACAACACAATCCACAAATTGTACCTTTTGTATTTTCAAACATACATCTTTGGATTTTTTCTAAAAAGTTTGTTAAAAAATTTGTTTATTAATTATTTAACAATGAGTGTTTTATATTTTTAAAACTTATAATAGTTAATATTATTGTTATTATGATTTTTGTTATTATTATCATTATTACATTTTTTTTTTTTTTTTTTTATACAGAGGAAAAATGATGATGCATTTAGTTCACTGGGAACAGGGAACCGAATAGCTACTTGGCTGAATTATGTAAGTTAAAGTCTTTTTACTTAAAAGTATTTGTTAGAAATACCCGAAAGAAATTATTCAGAAATCAGTTCATTAACCAATATAAAGAGTTACTTTGTTTTGCTGTAATTATTTAAATAAATATTTTTAGTAACTATAAACTTGAGAATTCTTTGAATTGTGTCTTGTTTTTATCATATTGTTTCTCTTGTATCAGATGAGTGATGTAACTGCAGGTGGAGCCACTGTGTTTCCAAAGATAGGAGTTAAGTTATTTCCTAAAAAGGTAAAAAGCTGTTTTCTCAAAACTACTTTTTTCATTTAGTTATTAATATTTATTTAGTTATTTTAGGTTAAATATGTTTTGTTTTTTTGTTGTTATTTTTTTTTATTTTTTTTAAACTGAATGAAATTATGAATAAACAGATTTTATTTTATATGTGTGTGTGTGTGTGTGTGTAAATACTTTTTTTTTTTTTTGTCTTTTTCCTCTTTTTTTTGTATAAATTCAGATACAAAATTTAAATTATTATTAATAAAGTTGTTCTCTATAGGACTTTTATAAAATATACAGTAAAATAAAGTTTCATTTTTAATCTAAGGGAGTTTCTGCTTTCTGGTACAACCTGTACAAAAGTGGAGAAGGTATCTTTGAAACCAGACATGCAGCCTGTCCTGTTTTGGTGGGTCAGAAGTGGGTATCTACAAAGTGGATTCATGAAAGGGGACAGGAATATCGTAGACCTTGCAGTATAGATCCCACTGAATAGTTGTAAAGCATAATCCAGACATTGTTTCTATAGCAAAACACACACATGTGTATAATACTCATTTTATTATTTTTTTTAAAAAGTATGTTGAAAAACAAAATCATTCCTCACTGACATGTATTTTTAGTTTTTATAAATGTATTACTAGTTTACAAGATGTGTACATTTTTTGATACTTTCAGTATAGCCACTACTTCATAACGTTTTTCAAAATGAATTGCCATTAAATTATCTTTACAGATAGCTTTTGTGTAATTTTTTCTCTTTATGATATATAAAAAATAGCAAATGCATTTATGGAAAAGCATTTACCAAAACATTTTTATCAAAAGGGAAGCAATTTAAATTCATAATATTTAATATATTGTTCAAGGGAAATAATCTTCATGTTTAGCATAATACTTTGATTTTATTTTTATTTTTAAGTAATATGTTTGATTTTTAGAGAAATAGATATCTCTTGCTGCTAATAATTAAGTATTACTGTATCATTTTCTGAATATATAGTCCCCAGACAGTTTTCAAAGTTCTTGTTACAACTTTTGTATGTATATTATGCTTTCATATAGACATGTAAAGAGTCTGCAAATGTGTATTACTTTTTCATGTTTTTATTATTATTTATAGTAATTATTATTAAATAATAAGGGGATATCAAATAGGATTTTTTTTTTTTTTTGGTTATGTTAGGGTATTTTGTTGGTTTTTTTTTTTTTTTTCTTCTCATAGCATATTTTGTTAAATCCATTTATCTGTATTGAAATGCAGCAGTGTACAGCTGTTTTTATAACTTGGAATGTTAATAGATATGTCATTCACTGGTTATTATTATCATTTATCAATTTGCCATCTTTCTGGTCAGTTCTGCAGCAGAAAACAAAATAGGTATCAAAATTTAATCTTCAGATTTTATCAGTTACTATTTATGCTTTTGTTTTTCTATATCAAAATTTGCCATTCTCAGTTTATGGTCTGTGAACAAAATAAAACTGCTAGATAATATATATCTTTTTATAGCTTAAGTTGAAAATATACTTGAAGGGCTTAGAACTAGAATGGTCTAACTTGTACGTTGGTTACTAAGACAAACAAAAATGAAAAGTAATGAACTGTGGTTCATGGGACAGGGTGCAGTCATGAGTTTCTTTAGTTGGTTTTTATATGAATGAAATAAGATAAAAATTAACAAAAATACGAGAAAACTCAAACAGGTGAAAACTAAAAAAAATTTATAAAGACCTGAAGTTCAGTGACATCATAGTAATTTATGAAGCACTGGACTATTCAGTCAACATCTTATCACCATATAATAAAAACTCATTTCTTATTTCTGTCAGGGTAGTTCCACTCTGGTTTTCAGCCCTTCATTTTTAACTTTCTTGGTGATATACTAAATGGAAACGTCTTGTTTTTTTCCATGTCTCCAAATTCAGCTGGTCTGTTTATGTAGTTAGTGTTGTGTTCTTCCATAGTGAATTTTTAGTCTGGGAATTGGTACCTTTTACATACTATTCTCATTTTTTTTATAATTTTAAAAAAAATCTTTTTTCACAGAGAGAATTGTAAGTTTTTTTTGTAAAATTAGTTACAAATTCAGTATAAATTTTACAGTATATGTACAGTTTCTTGTGTATCATCACTAAATTTATTTGTAGATGATTTCTAAATATGTTTAGAAAGCAGACTGTTGAATGTTTTGTCACTTATATTTTAAAGTTTATTGATGTTTATCTGAAAATGTACATTTCATTACTTTTATACATGCTTTTCATGTCTTTTTCTTAACCAGTGAGAGATCAAACTTACTTTTTCATTTTGATTTGAATTGTTGTATCACTGCTTTTAGCAATAAACTGTTTTATATAGATGTATAGTTATTATCTGTTTAAAAGACAATAAATACAAGGTTTTTAAAAAAAAAGTATTTATTTTGAAACTGGTACAAGTGAAATGATTAAAGGATGATGATGAATCTTTTGTTTCTGATTACCTTTTTTTTTCATATTTCTTACATGAATACTTAACAATGTATTATAGAAATGAAAACAACTCCAATAAAAAAACAAAAACAAAAGTAAGAAATTGTAAGAAATTATAAGAAATTACAATCAAATTAGTTATTCAGGTTTAAACTATGCAGAGTATCAACTGATATTAAGGACCAAGAATAAAAAGTACAAATGTAGTGTACCACATTAAATGAAATCAATTTTAAATGTTTCAAAACAGCATGAGTATTTATGATACTACAGAAGAAAAAAAATTCTGCATGCTGGTAAAACATTTAGGATTAATATTCTAAGTGTCTGAAATGAAAAAAATAATTTTTAAAGATTTGTTATTTTTTGTTAAACAAAATAGCTTCTATAAGAGTAAGAAACAAAAATGTTTTCAGTGATCATAAACAAGCTCAGACAAATCTTAAATGAAAATTTAGGTGGGAAGAGATGTATAAATGATGCTGATCCAATAATACTTAAAATAATACCAAATAATATAACTGTTCTAGTGTATAGCCGCCAGTCACCATGCATTCTGAATAACAACTATCCAGAAAATAATAATAATAATTCTTTAAATAAATAAAATAAAAACTATTACACTAACATACATTTGTGTGTGTGCAAAATGAAAGACATGTTTCTATGTATAATAAACAGTAAAACTACATACATTGTACAGTGTACATAAAATACAATCTTCATGTTAACGAACAAATACTACAGTAACGAACATTACTGTTGTTATTGGCCCCAGATTTAATTTTAATTCTAGGGATAAAGAAACAGAATTAAAACTATTGTTGCATTTTAAAAGTTTTCCAGTTTTATGAAATATTTAATAAATGAGAAACTAAACATTTTGCTCAGTACTGAATCTACAATAAGTATTAGAGGTCTTACAAATATGTTAACAGTTAGTTCAAGATTATTCATCCTACAGCTAAAACCTAAAGCTAACACCCTCCATCTTTCCATTCTAGTCCATAAAGTTTATACAGAATTTAGTGAGGCCTCAAATGTTTGTAACCTAGACAACTGCCTAGTTTTTAACCTGATAGGTAAGTCCTGTTTTTCTTATGGTTATTGATAACTAATAAATTCCATTAAAATACTGTACATCGATTGGTATTTTTGTAATATTATTTATATCTGAAAATTATTTATTAGACAAATTTCCAACTAAGTAAAATGTGGGCTTTGTTTAGAAAAAAAAGAAGGAAATTCTATTAATTATTTTAGTTTTCATGTCAAACTACAGTTCAGTCAGCACATTTCTATCCATGCATATAGCTGGATTGTTTTTTGTTTTTCATAATTTTAAATAAACAAATAAATATAAATTAATCTTTTAAATAACAGAACAGAAATATAAATGATAAATGCCACAAAGTTTACATATTTCTGAGACAGATGTGTATTTATTAATTCAATGACATCTAGAGATCAAATTCAGTAAATAAAAGTGCAGTTTACCTTAATTATTAAAAACTTCTATATTTAATTTTTAAGCAATAACTGTTATAAAACAAAACTGAATGGGCCATATTTTGAAATAGTTATTAACAATCCCAGATCAGACAATTTATTAATATCATCCATTTTTGATGTCACTGAACTGTATCAAATTTGCTTAATCCAAAGCCATCAATTATTAGTATTACACTGGAGTAATGAGAAGAATAAATTAAAATTCATATTTAAAATATTAATATCTCAGTTGTCTTACATATTTTTATCTTATTATTATTTATTAGTCCCTTAACAGTCTGTTAAATTTATTATTTTATTCCAGACTGCAGTATCATAAAATTATTGTTGAAAAACTACAGAGTATGACTTTTGGCAGTATACAAAATATGGATTTCCTTTCAATTACCAGATTTAGTATTATCTTGAAAAATAAATAAAGTATTCATTTAAACTCTGCTTAAAGCATTTCAGAATAGTGCTGTTTTTCAAAATTTTAAAACAATATTAAAATGAAACAATTTAAAACCAGAACAAAAATTCAGTTGAAGTAACATTTAAGCATGATATACTCAATGTAATAATAACTAAAAAATATTGTGTATAAATATCTATATAAATAAATAAATAAATAAAGTAATAAATAACATCAATGCATTAAACAACATTTAAACTTCTTACTTGTTAAAGTTTTTAAAAAAAAATGGTGAAATTAAAATTATTTGCTATGGTAGCTTTTAAAGGATATAATTTTTAAAATTAATTATAACTAAGCTTCATGATAAGCCAATCCCTGACTAGAAACTAAAAAATATTAACATTGCACTACAAAACTGGGACAAAGCAGGAAATTATATAACACAAAACATTTTTCACCAATGTTAAAAATACTGTAACATATTCAACATAAATATTTTAAAAATAATTTGCTGCTTTGAAATATTTAAAAAAATATTTAATGCAATAATAAATTCAACTATAAAACTAAAATTAAAAATTATTTTTGAAGAAATTTTAGAGTGGAAAATAATAAAGCAAAGCAAAAAAAAAAATAATAATAATAATAATAATAATAAATTTAACTATGAACAAAATATATTTTTCAGTATTAAACTAATATTGCTTTCATCAGTTTAAAACAAATAAAAGAAAATACATGTATCCAGGTAAATTATAAACATGTCACTCAGCTCTAAATCAATATTAAATTATATAAAAATTTAACACAACTCAATAGTTGCAACATTGTCTATTGATAACTTCAAAATCATATTAAAAAATAATAATAAATACCACTAATAATTAAATTAAAATATAGATTCTACAGTAGTGGCAAAAATTAAAAAAATAGAATGATTTCTCACAATCTGCAAATGACAAAAACAACAGACAAACAAAAAAGTAATAAAAAATGCCATTTAGCACAACACATTTGCCATTGAAATGAGGTCTGAAAATTATTAACAAAATGAGCGAAAAACTTGTTCAGGTTTATACAGAATAATTATAAAGTCAATGTGCAATTTTAAAGTTTGTTAACTTCTGATTTACACATGGCAGAAATGATCCGTTAAAAGGACAAGAGAAGATAATTTGTGAATATTTAAATATAATTTATTGAGATTCATGCCTTTCAACATGTCCACTGTTGTCATTGTGGATACAAACTGTGATATGATTCAAAAGTTCTAGAAATACATTTTATCTGATTTTCAGTTATACCATAAAGATGGTGGTTACTTTGAAAATTAAGAATCTCGACACTAGATACGTTTAAAAATAAAACAAATTTGGTTTTCTCTTAACATTTTTCATAGATCAGATATCATACATTTTTTTTAAAATTCCACAAGGACTTTAAAATGACCATGTATATCTCCACCCTGACATACCTGATTTTATTTAATATACATCACATTTATCATGTAAGCAGTATGTAATCTATTCAATGAATAATATAAATTGCTTTATTGTATCTGCACACACATGAGCAAGCATGCATGCAAAGAAAAAACTGTGTTCTTAAGTCAAATATAACCAAGAATCTATTAAAACTTTTAAGAATCTTAAAAATTAAAATAAGCTCCAGACCTCAACAGCCACTGAAGCTGTTCAAAATCTGAGACACAGTAAAACAGAAGTCCAATATTTAAAATCGCTTGTCTTAAATACATTGAAACATCATGTGATTAATGTCCAACAATTCATTAACTGTATTATAAAGTGAGATCCAGTATTTAAAATCTCTTGTTCATCACAACTACAAAGTCACATACTTGAATATTTAAAATGATTTGTTCATTATATGTTAGAAAGTCCAATACACTTGAATGATCATATACTTGAATTTTAGTCCAAAATTTTAAATCGCTTGTTCATTAATTCTGTTACTGAGCCAGATACTCAAATTTTATTATTTTTTAATTAACCTCTAATATTAAAACTCACACATCTCTTAAATCTAGTAGAAAGTTGTATACACTTGAATTAAAGTGCACTATTTAAAATCACACACACTATCTATATCACTCTATCTACTCTTCATTTAACTTCTTGTCTCTGACAAAACTTTTTGAGTATTTTCCACACAAGATAAAAAAGAAAAATACAGTAAAAACTTTTGCCATGTGTCAACATGCATCTCTGCTCACCAGTCCTTTGACCAGCAGCTCAGCTGGTATAAATATTTAACTGTGAGTGTATTCAGAAGCATGCGAAAATTAATTATTTGTATTTTCTGTCTTATTTCTATTTAAACAAATATTAATTTATCCATTTACAAATCTCTGTACAATTACATTATCAAGATTGACATAAAATAATTTTTGGGATAAGTTACCGAAAAACTTCATCTACAAGAAATTATCAACACATACCAGTGAAGAAGATAATGATATACAAATACAATAACAGACAAGATAAAGTTAGTTGTTTAAATAGTTGTTTTCAGATCATAAGTTTGTAGGCTAGCAAAAAATGCAGCTCGGTCCTGTCAGCTCTGTTTACAAATAGGTGTCAACAGTCTGATCATTCACATAGCCATCTGCTTCAGTTTCATTACAGTTTGGAGGGTGCCTGAAAAACAAAATATATTGATGAAATGCAAGTAAAATATACAAATGAATTTAAACGAACTGTCAAGAGAGATGTTTATCATAAACATATATTGTATACTGTTCTTTAAAAAAAATATCACTGTCACTGTTTTTGCTGGTTATTTTTACAATTATTTTATTTTTACATTCTTAAAAAAGTTATGACGAAAACATTTACCAGTTTTGTTCCGTTTTCTTTCTTTCCATACACCCACATATTCCCACACATTGTTAGTTAAATATACAATCAAAAATAACTCGATACATACTTATAATAAACATATATGTAGCAGTATTACTGAAACATCTTTAAAATGCTTATTAGTACTATTACATCTAATCTGAAAAAATACAAAACATGTTACAAGCTTAATGTATTTTTCATTAAAATTTGTTTTTAAAATATTCTGTAAGAAAGCACCATTCACAATGTGTATATATGATTAGATAAATTTTTCATGAATATTTTCAATACGAAACAGGATTTCAGCAATTTGTAAAAAATACTACAGTATTTCATTTTTCTGAAGTTATTTATTTCCCAATGTAATAGAGAAGTTATTTTGTGAGTGGAACACACTGATACATGCAACTCTCTGTTTAACATGGCAATTCATTTTAATTGATTCATGCATACATATCAACATAAGCATTAAGTTTTTCACATAACAAGTTTTTGTCATTTACTTCATTCAACTAAGTCTATTATTAATTTGGTGAACTTGTTATAACTGTTACATGGTTATAAATTGATGTCAGATACCAAACATCTAGCAAAAACAATTAAAAAATAACAAACAAAAAAATCTCCCATCTGGTTAGTGTTATTATGACATGAACACTATGAAAGGTGCAAGTTGCTACAAATTTCTTCACATTAAATATTTAATGTTTACCTGTGAGTGTTCCAAGTGTTGTATATTAATATCTGACATTGATAATTGTATAAAAAGCCAAGTTTTTAATCAAACATTTAAATATGGGTAACAGTGTTTTCTTAAATTTAAATAAATTTTAAAACCATCTTCAGTTCTGGGAATTTAGAAATATTTTTTAACATTAGAATAAGATCTCCTATTTCAAAAAATAATTATGTTAACAACTTTAATATACATTTATGTGTATATATATATATAAGGACCATGTTGTACAGTATCGCTATTTTTTTTTTTTAAATAGAATATTAGCAGATATCATGTTTCACTGTTTTATCTCTACAAGTGTAACTGTAATTGAAGAATCTCAAATTTCATGATAACTCTGTACTAGCTTGCACATTAACTAGAGTGGAATTCAATATTTCAAATTTCATCGCATCTACATAAGATGATGTTAGTTAAATTAGAGATTTCAAATCAAACAATGATCAATTCCAATTCTAGTGTAATAACTAGTGATGATTTATATAAATACAACTAATTACATTGTTATTATATCTGTATTTATAACTGATTTAAAAAAAACAAATTCCTAAAATTCAGCTTAACATTTGTTTTAAAACAATTATTATTATATTATTATCATTATTATTATTTTATTACTAGTGCTAGTACTGTTATTATTGCCATTGTTATTGTTATTATTATTGTTGTTTTTATTCACTTGATCCACAGTACTATTATAATAACTTAAAACAGTTTAGTTTAGCCAGTGAAAGTTCACTGTTGTTGATGACAATTAGCTATGATAATGTGCAGCCAAATTTAAACTAATTTATCAATTGTAAGTAAGCTGATCAGTATTACTGTGGTGAGATTACAGCTAATACTTTTTATATTTAAAGCTAAAAATATATCAAAGCTGTTTTTAGTGGCAAAGTTATATTAATATATGCATGTAAAATATCTGTCCTGCAAAAAATTATCAATCCACTAATAATAGTAATTTAAGCAGTAGTAATAATGAGAACAAAACAACAACAATAATAATAAAAATGACAATAAAAATAACAATGAAAATAATAATAATAATAATAATAATAATAATAATAATCATCATCATCATCATAATCATAATAATCACAATCACAATCACAATTATGACAATAACAACAATAATTTAAACAAACCCAGTTAAAAAAAATAACAACATAAATATTAAAGATTTAATGTGCATAAAAGACAATATTCATGTTAACAGCAAAACACTTAAACAATGTTTATGTAAGTACAAAAAAAAAATCACAAAATCACATCAAAGTGTATTTTATAAATTGTAAGGTGACTTCAGAGTGAAAATAAAAGAACAAAAACCCACAAGTGTAGCATGTCCACAGAAGAGAAACCAAGAAACTGTTCGTTACAGTGGAAATCTAGTAGAATCAGTGAAACAAAATGCTCTTAAATAACCTACCTTTGTTAACAACACACACCACAGTCCAGCCTTATAGAATATTTTACATATTTGTATTGCACTGACTTAAAGAGAACCTTTTTAAAATCCCCTCAAGTTTTTCTTTTTTTTATCACTGCTTTTGTTCTTACTTTTTATCACATTCTCTGTATACAATTCAAAATGGCTAATTTATTAAACAAAAACAAAAAAAAAAATCTTTTATTAATGAAATTAACTTACTAAAAAGTTAAGCTTGAAATAACTATTAACATCACAAATGAACAGATTTTTATTAATAATATCTCTGTATATATATATATATATATATATATATATATATATATATACTTCATCTTACCTTCAATAAAATTTAATTTAATCAACAAAAAATATTGTATTACTGTTAATTGTATTTTAACTAAAAAAATAAAATTTTAATAAGTTAAAAAATTAAGTTAATGTTAAACCAAACAAGGCAAAATTGCAGTGTAGATAATTTACTTGGCAACACAAATAGGTGCTATTAGTATGAAGTAACAGTCTGATAACATAACAAATGATGCAGATTTTTAAAAATCAACTTTTTCAGTTATTTCAGGTTCTGGCTTATTAAGGACATGTTCTGCTGTTCTACTGATACTAGTAACATGCAAACTAAAATTCACTATCTAGTAAAAAAAAAAACATAAGTAGTAAAAATGCTGTTCTAAACTACCATGACTATCTAGTAGCATTATTCAAGAACAACAACAACAATAAATAAATAAATTGATATACAAATAAATAAATAAATAAATAAATAAATAAATAAATATACAAATAAATATACAATAAATAAATAAATAAATAAATAAATAAATAAATAATAAAAATAATAATTCATAAACAAAAAAATATTAAATAAAATAATAATTACATAATGCATTCTGATTCACCCTATTTTTAAAACAAATATTGTGAAAACTACTTAAGTTTTTAATCTGAGATAAACAAAAACAACAAAGAAATTACTTTAAACAACAAAAACACAGTTTTGACCCACACAGCTGGAAGAAAAACAAGTTGTCTACAATGGTGCAATGTCAAAGTAATTTTTTTTACTAAAATGGTAGAAATAAAACTGGTTTTGACTAAAATGGCTAAATAGCAAAAGGGATTTTACTAAAACGGCTATAACAAATAAAGGGATTTTACTAAAACGGCTATAACAAAGAAATTATTTTTACTAAATCCAACATCATTAAAGCTTGTAAAACACAAAAAGATAGTGTCTAAAGTGAACTCACCATAAAAAACAGCTAATAAAATATAAAGAAAATTAAATTGGCTAAGTGACTAAAGAAAATGTCTGTTTTCACTAAAACAGCTAATATGGCTAAACGTAAACCATGATTTTGACCAAAATGGCTAAAAGAAAAGCATGATTTTAGACATAAAAAGCTAAAAAAAAAAGCATGGTTTTAACTAAAGTGACTAAAAGTAAAAAAAATTTTGTCTAAAAAAGCTAAAACAAAAGCATGGTTTTGACTAAAATGACTAAAAGTAAACATTATTTTGACTAAAAAAGCTAAAAGAAAAGGATGGTTTTGACTAAAATGACTAAAAGTAAACATGGTTTTGACCAAAGCAGCCAAAAGTAAACCATGTTTTGACCAAAATGGCTAAAAAGATAACATGGTTTTGACTAAAAAGAAAGCTAAAAGAAAAACATGGTTTTGACCAAAAGTGGCAAAGGCATTAGAAGCACAGTAAACAAGCTTTACATGACATGTTAAGTACAAGACCAAGCCACAACCTGACATGCAAAACATGCTGTTACAAAGAAATCACTGGAACTGACCTGCTACTTTGGAAAATCCATTCGACGCTACAGGTATGCTGCATAATAAACTCAACAAGAATGAAAAATAGCACACACAAAAAAAACACAACAATAAAAGATAAACGCTGCAAACATATGCATGATGTTATTAAATAATCATTATTTTTAAAAAAAATAAAAATAAAAAGTATGAACGAAAATAATGTATGTTGTATGTTAATAAAACTAGAAAAAGAAACTAACTAGTTTCTGGATGTAAAGAAATCTGATGAGACTAAAAATTAAAATGTTGATTAATGCTGTTAAAGAATACACAGTGATTACTGAATACATGAATTATTATTATTATTAAAAGAAAATTTATCAAATTTATGTTTAATATAATATTAAATTGCACACTACTGTTATTAAATTATAAAGTTATACCATTTAATTATATATCAGCATTATTAATTTATAAATTATTGATTACTATTATTAAATAGGACAGGAAGAATCATTTAGATTTAGATAAAATAAGCTATTACACACTAAGGTTATGAATGTAGATAAATAAATTTGCAAATAAGAATGATGATTCAAAGATACTGTTAAAATACTGAAAAAACTAAAGTTTAAATTGGGAAAGACTGACTTTCTGTAAAATTATTGAAACTACTGTAGATAATATTTCCACATGAAAAAAAAATATAGCCTATATTAAAATAATAATTTTATTATTATTTTTTTTTTTTAAACTAATGTTCATAAAAAAAAAAAAAAAAAAAAAAAAAAAATTTAATATGCATGATTCATTGTAGATATTTTTTTTTTTTTTAATTTTATTTTAAATAATATCAAACCTCATTTTTATTTCAAGATTTTAAAAAAAAAAATAATAAAGAAAAAACAATGGACTCTTATGTTACCTTAATAACTGAAAATATTTTATTTTATTTTTTAATTTTATTTTTTTTTTTTTTTTTTTTTTTTATGGGAGAAGGTATTACATTTTTTGTTTAATGATCTCATGTCTGTACTATTTAACATCTTTTAATTTTTTAAATTTATTTTAAATGTATATAATTTATTACTGCAATTCTTTTTCTTATTATAATTTCAAAACAGGATTAACTTCTGTTGGTTTGTTAGTGGGGGTCTGTTGGTTTTTTTCCTTCTTTTTTTTAAAATTATTATTATAATTTATTTTAAAATTTTTAATTAAATGAATGAAAATGAAAACAAAAGTCACATTCTTGTTGTAAATGCTTTATCTCTTCTCTAGAGGAATTACAGTAACAGACACAGAATGATGATTGGAAGAAATCTACAAGTAGTAACCATGGTAACACATATAGCACCAATGCTAGTAGAGACAGATTTAGTAGGGTTATTTACATATATAAATAATCACATCAATTCATTATTAATCATGTCTTGATTTTCAGCTAACATGAAAACAGGTTTGTTAGCAAAAGGAATGAACTACAGGTTAAGTTCATAAAGAATACAGTCTGGATGAACCTTGTAAAAGCATGTTACCACAGTACCATGTTCTGTTAGTGATTTATTTGTTAAAACTATACTAAAAAAAGAAATTTGGCATTACAATTATTATAGCATTACACACTGCTTATTTAATCAGAAATGGAATATAAAGTAAATCAGCATTAGGTATGTAATTTGTAAAATTAAATACATAAATATATATATATATATATATATATATGTATCTAAAGCAAAACCTAGCTGTGTTTGGATTGACAATCAACAGATGGTGTGATTTATTCAATTTTGACAGTTTTAAATTTACAAAATGAATTTCAATACAATGTTTGTTTTGATGAATGGCATGTGAAAACTCTTTTTTTATTTAATATTAGAATTTTATTAAAGTTAATTTTAAACAAAGTCAGTATTTTAGACAAAGACTAATGTCTGATCATATATATATATATATATATATATATTATTTATTATTTATTATTTTTCTTTTTCTCAACAAAAAACATTAGGGCTCATTTGTTCAAAATCTGGATCACTAACAGTCCTAGACTAAATTGTGACACTATGGGCTAACTGTAAGTAGTTATTAGTAGCTAAAATACAAAATGATTTACCCAAACAATAGGGTATAATGAAAACATACCACAACCAAGATGGTAACTTAAATTATTTTGATTAAAAAAACAAAAAAAAAAAAAACATTTAAATTGCAGCAATTTATAAAATATTAAAATTATTAGGACAACCATTGTCTTAGATGGAACATTTTACTTTAAAATTTTACTTAAAATAAACAAAAAGTTACAATTTGAAAAACTTTTGATATTCTGTTACATATCACATAATAGATGCTTCTCAGCATTAATTAATTGTTAGCAACACTAGCTAATCTATTAATACACGGCTTTGCTAATCCACTGTTCAGTTAATATTTGAGAATCTTATTTTGTTTAGCTAAAACAATTTTCTAACATAGGAACAAAGTTTATTGGTAATATTAACGACAAGTAAGTTACCATAAATTTTGAACAAATGGGTCCTAATTTAATTTCTGACAAAAAAAAAAAAAAAAAAAAGATAGAATATGAGTCTTGGCATCACATTTCATGCACAAGAACATCAAAACTTCCAATGATATGGTTATGTTAGTGAGATAACTGTAAATATCAAAACAATTTAGGAAACACTCAGCACTTGATAAAAATTCAGTTTCAATCAATATGTCAATCTCTTTAAGGAATGATGATAACTATAAAAGAATTGAAGATCATTTGAGAAGCAGCAAGTGATTGTCTAACGCTGTAAAATTATGTCGCTAGATTAAACCAATAAGAAAAACAAGGAAATGCATTGAATGGCCATCATGTATTTAGAAAACTTCTGAATAAAATAATAATAAAATTAGATAAAGTGTATTGTTAGCCTGGTAAAAAGAAACATGTTTGTTGTTGGTTAGAAAGAACCAGCACATTAAAACAAACCTACAGTTGAACGCTGTTTCCCATGTATTTACATAATCTCTTATCAAATATCAAAGTTAAAAGCTTATTCTAACACAATATACTCTAATGTTAAGGCAACAATACATTTTTTTTTTTTTTTTTTTTTTTTTTTTTTAGAAATAAGTTACTAGTATCAAATTAGGCAAAATAGCATTTTCAATGAATAAATTCTTCTATACATTTTTATTTCTTTTTCTTTTTCTTTTTATTAATATTCAATTTACTCATATTTTCAGTACAAGTTCAAGTTTAACAGCTTTATCATGACTATATCCAATGTTCAAAGTTCAGACTTGTTCATCTAACCATGATGTGTATGGACAAGATATCTGTCATGGTAATGTTCATTACAAAAGGTGAAGAAATGGGTTCCTAATGTTATAACAATAATGTAATACAAATGATGCTGTTTATAACATGTTGGTGTTTCCTATATTATTTTGATAAGGATACAGGTTAGTATTGAAAGAAAATACTTCATACATAATTAGTGTGTAATAAAAGCATTTTAAAATAGCATCCCCACCAATTATTAGCACTGTTATTGGCCACATCCAAAACATTTTAAATATAATTTGTAAAAGAACATTTTCAAAATTCTGTTAAATGACCACAAATGGAATATTGTATATCTGGAGTTACACACATATCTATAGAAAATAAATGATTTTTTAATTTTAGCAGATGAAAATAACAAATAATTAAAGGTGTGTTCATTAAGCAGCGTGCATTTGCAGCTTACTTGCATGTAGGGGGGGGGAAAGAGGTTATTTTGAGATAATAAAAATGTTATGAAAAAATATGAAATTGAGTTACGATCAGAAAAATATTTGAATGTTTCAGTTATCTGACAGTTAACTGAAGAAATGAGCTTAGATTGGTTAACATGCACAAAATGTTAGCATTGACTTTCAATTGACAATACATGCATTCATTTCTATATATATACATATATATATATAAAATAGATTTCATAATAAAATATTTCTAAAACATTTGAGAAATTCCTTCATCCACTAATCATACAAATATGAACTATAAACAATTATCCCACGATATATAATCTTTCGCCCCATAATTTAAAAAAAAAAAAAATAATTTTTTTTTTTTTATCAAAGGTTGGGGAATTTATAAGCATAAGTACCATAACAATAACAACCCAAGAAAATTATTCCATCCAAAAAAACAAAAAAAGAATTTAGCTTTTCAAAACTAGTGTCCATTGTAATTGGACATTTTCATACTGTAAATATTAGGAGGGGGGAATTAAAAATTAAAACAAATAAATAAATAGATAAATTAATTAATTATAAAAAATAATAATAATAATAAAATATAATAATAATAATAATAATAATAATAATAATATTTTTAAAATAATAAATAATAATAATAATAATAATAATAATAATAATAGCAATAACAATATTATTTTTAAAATAATAATACAATTTAAAAAAATATATTGATAAATCTTTGATAAAAAATTAAAAATAGGAAGGGCTACAGTATTACGGTAGACAAATATTGTACATCTAATGTAATCCATTTACATTCAATTAAAAGCCTATTAACAGTTTCTTAACATTTTATTCATACAAACATAATGAAAAAAAAAAAAAAATTATATTGTTTTCTAAAAAAGAAAACATGCACCAATTTTCATTAAACTTATTCTGTAGTTTTATTCATAACTTGTAGATCCGTTTAATGGAAAATGTTGTTCCCCCAACCTCTGTAATGTTTGTTGTATGAATTTCCAAATGATAATTAAATGAAAATTAAAATATACAGCTTGGGTAAAAAGTTACTGGATATATTGCTTGCATGCAGTGTAATAAATGTATATATATACAATTTCACAAAATACACAACTGTGGTTTCAAAGTCATAATTTTTTATCAAACGTCTTGTATATAATGGTCTGAAATCAAAGTTCAAAGAAACAAATTTGTTAGGTTTTAAAACAAACATAAAGCCTTTGTTATGTTTGTAAGAAAGTATTGCTGACCTTCACCTTCCATGAGAATGTAGAAGAAAGACCACACAGATGATTCACACTACATTTCAGTTACAGTATTATGAAACCAATCATTATTAAGATAATCAGTTCTAAGTCAAGCAATACTTACTGTCCATAAAAATAAATATCATTCTGAACAAATGTGCTTTCAAAGACTTACAATATATATTTATCCATACTCTGAATTTGAAAAAAAAAGAAAAAAAAAGTATCAATACACAGCCAAGATTTATAAATTTCTAAATAAACAGTTTATGGATTAGAAGCTTATTTATAGCAACTATTAAGAGAATTCTTTCAAACTTTCTGCCATTTTATGTCTTATTCTATTCCCTACTAACATCAACTCTTTTAAAGCTGACCGTACATAATCCCTTCCAAGCCATTCTGGTCTACAATATACAGTTTTACACAAACACACATACACTTATCATTTATACACATACGTACTCACACTTATACTTGCTTTCTCTCACTTGCTCTTTTTTTCTATCTCTTTCTGTCTGTCTGTCTTTCTTGTCCATTAATTCCTAACTGTACTACTATAGCCAAAAGTTTTGAACAAATCACCACCTTCTCTGCAATTATCGAGCAGACCTTTTCCGTAACAATGTGAAAGGACAAATAAAAATTATCTAATGTTATTCTCTTAAGTGCACCATGGCTTACAATTACAATATTGCAATCAACTGTCTGTATCTTCATATTCACAGTATTTTTTTTTTTTTTTTACAAACTATAAACTAAAAAAAAAAAAACAATAAATAAAATAAAAAAACGTGAAAAAAAAAGAAAAAAAAAAGCTAAAAGGTAAACCATGTAATAAAAGACTATATAAACTAAAATATACATGAAACATTTTATGAACAGTGTATGTTGATACAGAGATATACAGAGGGGTAGGGTTGTGTAGAAGAAAGAAAGACTTTACAATTATACTTTGTACACAAATTTACACTTTTAACATAAAAGCAGGCAGATTTGAATTTTTAACCTTCTAGATTCGTCCAGCCTTCAAGTCAGAATAGAATGGATACTGCTGAAACTAATGTTTTGAGCAAATCCTGCAGTTACATCAAACTAAAATTATTCCACTAAAACAAAACTGTGCTAGGCAAATACACAACATAAAGCCAGATCATATGAATCAATAATACTGATAACTTATTTTAAAATAAAATTATGAAAATAATTTGAATGATAGTCATTAAACATAAAAAACAAAAGAATATGAAAATACTTTTACTATGTTTTGGCTAAGTTTTATTTACAAAAACTAACAAATGATTCAATTTTTTAATGAAAAAGACATCTGTAAGTACTTTAAATAATATTGGAGAGTATACAAAAAACAAACAAAACAAAGAAAAAAAAACAATCTTTAAAATTAACTGTTCCAAAGAACAAAAAATTCTGGACCTTAATTCTTATGCTTTGGTAAATCGATTTCTTGGTTTTCCAGATCTTAGTTTCAGTTATACAACAACTAATTTGTATGTAAGCGTAAAACAAACAATTTATGTGTAAGCATAAAGGTTTCATATATAACAAGCATTCTTAGTTAAATAATAACTAATAATAATCACAGTTGTCAAAAACAAAATTGGTTCTCATTCATTTTATAAGATTTTCTAAAGGCCAAAAGGTCGGAAATATTTTTTGATTTCATTAATTTGTACAAAGACACACTGTTACCTATTTAACAGTAATCAATTTTAAAAAAGTTCAACTGGAGATTACTGGTTTTGCTATAATATTATACAGTACTTTAAAAACTACTAGGGATGGAAACAGAGGTCAGTTTCAAAGCCTAAATTGTGAAAATAAGTAATAAATGAAATCCAAGATAATGACAAATGTTAAAAACTGTTTACCCATTATTACCTTTGAGCAAAGTAACCAATAACATTCTGATAGTCTGTATATTTTTATCAAGTGATTGTGAAAATTTACAAGCAAGACCAAACAAGAATGGTTATCAACCAACCCACAATCTTAACATAACATACAATTTACAAAATGCATCAAGTGGTTTTTAACCTATGACTATGAGCAACTGAGATGTGAATGATATTAAAAGCTGATAGCCTAATGGAAATGAGGTTTTTAATTGATTTCAAATTATTAGGTGTTCTTAAGAAAAAAAGAAATAATAAAGAAAAAAAAGCATAGCACTTTCATATTGCTCTCTATTGTTTTACATTTAAAATAATTTGCAAAAAAAATCATAAATTTAAAAATAAATAAATCTACTTGATGAATACTGAAATTTAGGTTTTATTTAATAAATTCCATTAGATGACTAATCTGAAAATTACACAGTAAAAAATAATAATTTAAAATTAAATGTTTTAAATTAAAATAAAATATGTAACTAAAAAAAAAAAAAAAAAAAAAAAAAATCAGTGAACTAATATTTAAAAACATTAGCATCTACCACAGCCAAATTTAAGCTTAAAAAATAAAATTTAAATATGTAAAAAATACTAGTAATAATTCTACTGAAAATAACTAATTTATCTAACAAATAACTCTAATTTATCTAACAAATAGCCAAATTTAAGCTTTAAAAATCTAAATTTAAATTAATTTTTTTTTAAATTACCATAAATTTATTCTAATGAAAATAACTTTGAATTACCTTCTAATTTAGTCACCAGTGATAACAGACACTAAAGGATATAAAGTAGAAATCATATTATAATGTTATCCTTGTAATTCTGATCATAAGAGACAAAATAAATATTAATTTGCGTATCAAACGTTTGTTGAAATCTGAAATAATGAGTCAACTGTGGTATTAGTTGAAACAAAAGGCAGAAAGTATAATTTGAATTTTCTAAAAATAGTGAAATAAATTATAAAAGATATTTAAAGTTTTACTTTTTTTACCATATTTAGTTTTGTCTTTACTTCAGGTATTGAAAACTGTTTTTTACTGAAAATTGCCTAAACCTTTAGAAAAAAATAGTAATAATAAAAAGTTTAAATAAACAACAACAACAAAATGAACAGATGATGTATTTATAATGAATTACTTTGGTCTGATGAATTACAAATATCTAAAACATTAAATAAATTGTGAAAATAATAATAATAAAAATCAAAAGCCAGCCTCTAAACATAAATGAAAAAGAAAATGTCTATGATTTGAGTTTTGTTTTTAAAAGTAGAAAAAGAAAAAAAAAAATGTTTACCGTATAAATGAATCAAACTGACAGAAGAATATGTGTTATCAGTAGAGAACTGATAAACTGACAGACAAATCAAACCAAGCTATTTAAAATGAGGCTTTTAAAAGAAGAAAAACTGCTTAAATTGTTTTTTTTCATTCATCACTTATGGCAAGAAGTTTCATAAAAATAAATGAAGAACTGGATTTACCAGAACATTACAGTGAGATTCTAATAAGTACTGGAGATTCTTTTATAAATAAAAAAAGCAGGAAACAGAAACATTTTCTACAAAAATACTGAGCAATATTATTAAATTTGTATGTAAACTGTCATTAATAGTTTCAAGTATGTTTCTCTCTCTTTCTAACCGTATATAAATGATTAAACAAAAGATTTAAACAGATACCAATGACATTAGCACGAATTCACACACTGATTACAGAGGACTCTGCAATGCCTATTCTTGCACTAATTCACAAATGCCTTTCACCAGCAATCACTACAGTTTCAAATAATTTCAGACAAGGGTTTTTATGAAGTTTACCAAAGCATACTAACATCTATCCTTTTTTATATTTTAAAATATATTTTTAATGGTTATAAAATCAGTAAATATTAATTAAGAGTAATAAATTCAGCTGTTTCTTGCTAACAGCATTGATGACAAAAATGAAAATATCCTTTTTTAAAAAAAAAAAACTCTGAACCATTACCTGAATTTCTCATTTATCATATGATCAAGCACAACAGATTTTTAAAAAGAAATGTCCTGTGTGTGTGTGTGATGTCTGTGACAAGTGATGACAATATAAGCGTATCACACACTGTAGCATAATTACGTCAGATCTGTGTAACTCATACACTTCCAATATGATCAGTTATAATGTATGTCTATCTGAAATGCAGATATTTGTTTGTAAATCAGATAAAAACTATCAGTTACTGAATGAAGAACACTAAAACAAATGTTTGTTTTAAAACACTTCTGAAAGATGTATATAAGCAACAAAATCACATACAGTATCTGACTAGAATCACAACAACATGCAGGTCTGTCAATGCTCTGAAAACCCACACATACATAAGTATGAACACAAAGCTAATCATGCCTCTAGATCTGGGCAAAAGAAAAAAAAAAAAAAAAAATAAATAAAAAGTATCAGCTAGCAAAACATTATGGCTGAAAATGCAGAATTAGTTTGCACCAACAAATATATGTTATATATCTATTTCTTTTTAAATTTCTCTTACCCTTATTTCTTTCATAAAGTGAGCTTCAGTACCAAAACCGACATACTAAATGGACTGTTTGTTTTTGTTTAACACTATTTGGTGGACAGGCAGTTTTAATGTCATTCTGACCTCTATTTGTTATCATCTATCTAATCGTGTTAAAGACATTTGTCCACCGCTATGTTAAATGAGCAACAACGTCACCTTACTTCTCTCTATACAGGTTTGGTAGAAAGCATTGAAAATAGCACAGCAGTTATTTGCCTGACCAGTCAGATTATGTCATAATCCACATGGTCAGTTTGGTATATGGCTGCTCGGTAACTGTACCTATCAGAAAGACTGCGTTGTACAGGCTTCCAAGGCGAGTATCCTGCACTCTGTGCTGTTGTTGCTGATGACGGTGGTGTGGTACCAGTTCCAATCTCTTCATCCTCACCAATGGTTGTTTCAACCAGAGATGGCTCCAGCTCAGGATATGACATCATCTTCCCTTGTAAAAGGTAGACGTATGTCTTAAATCGTCGAATCTGAAAATTGAGGTGAATAACATTTTAGACTGCAAATACTACAGCCTTATATTGAGACAAAAGAAAAATTAATTAGTATTTAACAACTTACTTCAAAATAATCAGATTATCTATAGCAGTTAAATGTGCTTACTTTTCTCACAAGGAAATATGAAGTCATACAGTCATGTATGTCCATAGCCGTATAAACATACATGCAATCAATATTTAATGAAACATTACATATAAAACACATGATTTCTAACGGCTATTTTAGGTTATCTATGTATAAATTTAACAGCAAATGTCCAGGTGGATAGGAAACCATATAGCACTGCCTTTTTATTTAGCAACTGAACACAAATGTAAAGAATGAGTGTTTAGTATCAACAACCTATCACTGAATCAGATTAACTAATAGACTTATTTACATATGCATTTGCATGAATCTTCAGATATTAAAGACATTTGTCTGTGTTAAATGAGCAGCAAGCCATCATTTACAGAGAAATACAGAAATATCAACATACCTCGTATTCAAGAAAAGATTCTTTCTCCAGATATTCAGCAATAATTCTTGATTTGGCCCCTTTCTCTGGAGCGGTGCTCCTGTGCTGTTGTAATTCCAACTCCACTGCTGCCACTCTCTCCTCATGACTTCGCAGCTGATCTTTCTAAACACAGACAAACAAAAACTTGTGAACTATATGCAAATCTATCCAAACAATGAAAAACAAAGTATAAAAAGAAACAGCATATATAATCAAATATGTACACATTAAGAAAGAAATATATATTAAATAAAAAAAATACATATTAACTCATTACAAAATGACATGACAAGCACTAGTATACATACACACATAAGGCAACTTTTGGCAACCATTATTCACTGAACAAACCCCAAATGAGATACATGAAAACTAACCATATTTAGCTGTGTGTAAGATGCTGGGAACAGAGGCCTTTGGAATTTTTTAACCTTTGACCCAACAGCGCCTGCTAAAGGTGGAGCAGAAAATGTGGCAGCAACCATATTAATTGTGTCAATCCATTCCTGAAGTTCTTTGCTGTCACTGAAAAACAAATATGTGTGTTTGTTCACTAGTTCATGAAAAACATTAATCAAATTAAATAATATAAAAAGTATGTGTGTGAACACATTACTTATATACAAACACATTATCAATCAGATACATTTGTGCATATACACACACAATCATTCATTTGTACATGTCACATACATAGTAACATATATATTATACACATTCAGGTGCACATTCTTGCATGTACATGCACACATACTCACTATGAACACACACTTGATTTCTATCTCATGCACATACCCAGAATTACTAACTGCATTCTACAGATACTTTTATACATGTCCTTTGAATCATGAATTTAACACACAAACACACACAACCACACACACACACACATGAAAAAGAAGTAAAACTATACATTTTATATCTAACCTTGTTTGGAAGAGAAACTCTGCGTAATCTGCTGTTTGAAGTCGAAAGACGTGTTGTTTTTTCGTGTAGTCTGTTGCCTTGGTTGCCAGTGAATGGTGAATGCGAACAGCATTGTTAACATTTTCCACAAACGTCCCCTTTTTCAGCTGGTGCTCATCTTTGTACAGGTAAAGAATCATGTCACGCAAAACTGCACAGAACATCTTCCAGCCACGTCTGCCCAAAGGTGCTGTAAAAAATAAATAAAAATTAAAATAAAAAACTGTATATAGTTTATATGCCCCACAAGAAGGTTTTAATGCTTAGAAATAGCTTTCATTATACATTTTATAAAAATGTTAAAAAAAAAAAAAAATTAAATTGTTAATGATAAATAAGGTTAAAAAAGGTCAGCACAAAAGACTTGATTATGATGTTACTGTCATATTTTATCTTTGATGTGAAAAGATTTAGTCTTTTTTTTTTTTTTTACCACTCTGCAATAAGTAAATGATAAATGAGTTTCAAAACTATCATATGACGAATTATAAAATAAAAAAAGATATTCAATTGGGTTTCATCGAGAACTTTGTACATTGTCTGTGAATGTTTAAGACAGTGAAAATGACATACTTTTCCTCCCATCTGGATCCAGACAACACTTTCTCATCACATACCCCTTCTTGTACTCTGTTGTTTTGGAAGGATCAGGCAGCTGGAATGTAACAAAACAAAGAGCATAATTAGTTACTGCAAAATAAGTGTAAAACTAATCAGTTTTTATTTTTTTTATTTTATTTTTTTTATTGTTAGTGGGTTTTTTTTTTCTCCCATATCTAGGAGAAAAAACCCTGTCATTTTGTATATCAGCATAGTTTTCACCTATCACTAAATTCAAGGTAAAATAATTTGTTTAAAATACATGAGTTTTTTTCAATGGTATAATCATTATTTAAAAATTCAAAACTGACAAACCTTGAACAGTTATTTTAAACTTCTAAAACAAAATAAATGACTCACATCAAGAAATGGATTAGAACCTATGAAATGCTGAGGAACAGCTGCTATGGCAGGACCTGGGATTTCTGTAGAAACTTCTTTTTCCTGGGTCTCATCATCACTGAAATATCAGTACAAACTTAGTGTAATTCTTTACAGTTACAGATAAATAACTATAAAAACATTAATTTATAATCATGACTTTTCAACATCAAAGTTAGATACATACAGACATGAGAAATTAATTCTTCAACATGTTTGTTTTTAAACTGATTTATTCTAACAGCCATATCTTACAACATTTATTATTTACTATTTTCTGCATAAAATAACTACTTTGTTATTAATTTCACTTGACTAACAAAAACACAACTGCTACTGAACTGAAGTGAAAGCCAGGCATATGTTAACATGTCTGATAATTATTAGGAAAGAAATGAAATGACTGCAGTCTTCCTTTCTGCTAATGACATGAAACTGTGGACAGACAGAAGGACTTACGTGGCCCATTCTAATGGCTCAGCTTTGATTGCATGGTATATTGCTTTGATAACTTCTTTTGGAAAATTTTCTCCATCATTTAAATCAGCAAGGTTCTCAACAAACTCAGCACATGTCATCTTCCTTCCAACAAACTATAAAAAAAATAAAATAACAAAAATTATATTGTTTTAAACAAGCAAAGGCCTGAACAATACAAATGTAGGTTATTTCACCATTTATCGTTTGCGGGTTTTCCAATCAAAAAAATCAATTCATTATTATTATAATCAACAAAATTTAGCATTAGCAAGAAGTCTATAGAAAGTTGCTCTTCAGGTATTAATGTAAAATATTTTAAGGCTTTAATTACACTGTTCTGGTTTAAAGGAGAAATGATGTGATTTATTTAGTTACCTGTCCATGCAGGTCAGTGTTTAACAGCATTATTGCACAGGTCAGGGTGTGACAAGCATCTGAAATAAATAATTATAAATTTTTTACATTTACCAACCACAATGCAAATTTTTAAAATATATTAAATAAGACATAAGTATAAAGATGCATATAGTGTGTATGTGTCTCAAATCTCACTATAATTTCAACCTCTGAACCTGGTGCTGGGTGCTATAACAAATTTGATTAAAAGTTATTAATACAAAGCAATAGATATTATTTAAGTATATATGCAACCTACAAAGATTTTTAATCAGAGACATAGTAAATAATTAAATAATATAGTACAGTTACAGTCACGTACATAACAGACTCTGACAAACTTTTGGTAATTTTTAAATTGGTAATGATTTAACTGATGATTGAGAGAACAATAAGCAGAAACACACCATCTGAATTGAAAGATCCTGGATTGCTTTCCATGTAAAATCGTGAAAAATGAGCCAGCACTCTTTCACGTTCCTGGGTCTCCCCACTCAAATTGCACTGTTTAAGAAATTTTCTCAGTGCAACATCTAATGTGTCACCCTTGATTTGAAAATACTTGAAATATTCTTCTGCAACCAACGTGCTGAAATCATTTCTGGAAAATAAATAAGAATAAAGGAAAAATATTTGGCTACCAAGTTGAATATTCACAGAAATAACAAAAATCTGTTGAAAGTTGATCTGTGGAATATAACTTAAAATCCAGTAGATACTCATCAGATATATTACAGACAGCTTCCCAGACAGGAACAAATAGTGACACAAGACAATACACAGGTAAAAAACAGTTACTGTAAAAAACAACTATTTTTCAAAATGGCTATTTAGTTTATTTATATATTACTTATTAATATTAGTATTTTAGTAACCAAAACATATTTTCACACTTAACTGTCTTCCTTTATTCCCTATAAATATTTAATGAAATTTAAGAATGTTATATAGACATATATATATATTTATACACAGGCACTTAATAAAATTCTATCCAACTGAAAACAGAAACCATTTTAATACATATATAAAACTTACTTTTTGGAAAGATGCCTGGAGATATCACCCTTTTTAAAACCATCCATATGATAAAGTCTTTTGGCAAGTCTAGCAGCAGATGGGCGGTCCACACTTTTCATTGGTTGGTGGTACACACTTCCAACATCAGACAAATCCAAATCAAACGAATTAAGAAGTTCAGAAGTTGGACTGCCCTCTGATTCTCCATCTGAATTATCGTTATCACACGTAGATGAAGATTCAGGCTCAAGGTTTTGATGTGGCGGTTCAGAAACACCATTAACAACAGCACTACTGTCAACAGACAACACATTATTTTGAATTCTGCTGTTATCTTTTAAAGCTTTGGGTTCTTCCAAGCTGATAAATCCAGGCATGAAAACTCGTTCACTTCCTTTTTCTTCTCGTTTTTCAGGGGAGCTGTGAAGACTTTTGGAAGCAGGCTCACTAACCTGTTCAGATGATGCTGCTGGACTGTTTGCACTACAGGCTAGCGTATCAAGAGAATAGGAAATATTGTCATCTATATCAATATTAACTAATGCAAGACCTGATTCAGATTCCAAGTAGTTCTCATGACTCTTGCTTGTCCGAACCACTGACTGAGCTTGTTTTGGTGTGCCAGTTATTTTTTCTTCACTTTGGCTTGAGGTCATTACCGGCAGAGGGGCATCTTCAGAATTTGTAACTTCAGGTAGAGAAGAATATTTGGTGGCATCTTCATCAGATCCAGAGCTCTGGCTGTCTTGCTGGACTCCAGAATCTCCTGAGCTGGGTATATTGTGTACATTTTTCTCCAGCTCGCCATTAAGAGAGAGCACAACACCATCGTCTACTGGTCCTGTTTTGGAAGTGTCTGTTTGTGAAGTGGGTACCACTGGTAGTTCTTTATGAGGAGAATTTTGTTCAACAGTAGGTGTTTCAGCTAGTTTTTCAGTTATTGACATTACAAGAGCTTCACTGCAAGACGACGACTCTGATTGAGACATATCACTCAAATCTTCAGTGGTCGCAACAGGGGCCTTAACAATGTCGTTGTTGCCAATGATACTTTTAGTTGCAGGTGGCATAGGCGGATGATGAGTTTTACTCGATGGAATTTTGGAAGGACTAGCATTATGCAAACATGTATTGCCCAAATTACCTCCAAATAGATCTTCGCTGTTATTTTTTAATGATGGTGATTTGGTATTGTCTGTTCTAGGGGATTTCTGATGTGGAGGAGTGGTTCGTATAATCATGTCTCCTGTCATTAAAAAAGTCTCAAAACCCTTGCCTTTCTGTCGCTGAGGAGATTCGTGTTTTGGTGTTGTTTCAATTATTATTCCATTTTCATGATAGTTCTGAATGTTGGATTCTACATGTTTTTTCACTGTACTTTCTGTTGTCTCTCTTTTAGAAACCTGTCCATTTGATGGTGAGGATTTTCGGACAAGGATCTGTGGACTTCTGACTGGAATCCTTGATGTTTTAACAGGCTGTGGTGGGCTCCTCACTGGTATAGGAATTCGTGAAGGACTGGTCCGACTCGCCATGTTTGGCAAAACACTGCAGAAACTTCATCTACAAGCACATTTATGGTCAATCCATTCTATATAGGTTAACAGACAGTTCTGAAAAGAAACAAAATTAATATGAAAAAGTGATTGATTTACAATTATAATAATTAACGTGATCCAAACATCATTATCTGTGTTTCAAATAAAACTGATTAATAAAACATTGTACAGATTACTTTATTCTTATACATATAATTAGACTGAAATAATATTTTTGTACTGTCACTCGACTTACTCATTTAGTGACATTAGTCACTTAGTGTCATCGAATTCTCACTTAATCAGTCAATAATAATAAAATAAAAAAAGTAGTATCGCAAACAGATCTCAACTCAAAGTACATACTTAGCCATTACATGGGACAAACAGGTAATATATCTTTGTGAAATATTTGTTTTGAAAAAATGTTAAATATTTGTATGAAGTTTAAAATACATGTTCTTAAAATTATAGTTCAAAGTGAACACTGACAAGTGTGAGTGAGAGTGTGAAGACTTATCAAAACAATGGAAACATTTAATATAAGAAATCGATGTGTATCCAGTTGCACTAATGCTTTCCATTATTTTAGTACTTGCCATTATGACAACGTAGAAATAAAATCGACTCAGCAATCCTTTTTATATACCCTTTTGCCACTAAAATGTAGAAATGAGAATTTACATATTAAAAATTTTCCTACTTCGACAAGAACTTCCGCTAATGGAGTACAGTTCTCGGAAAATAACGCGAGACCGCATTTGGCAAAAAAATAAAAATAAAAAAGCTTTAAACCGGTGTAACGTCACAAAAGTCTATTTACAATAGAAATATGTAGATACAGATATAAATAGAACTTATTATAAAGCAGTTTAAATCAAACTAATGCGTTAAGTGTTAGTATCACACACACACATGCACACACACGCGTAATCCGATTATTATTATTAATTATTATTATTATTATTATTATTATTATTATTATTATTATTATTATTATTATTATTCGGCACTGTTTTCATTTGTTTATTTCTATTAGAATAAATTCAGTATTAAATTTTCACTTTATACATTATTTTTCTTAAACAGGTGAGAACTGTATTGGAAACTCAAACAAAGTTTAACATAAAGTGGTATCCATACCAGCTAGCATATTAAGATATTTGCTGTGAGCCACATGTGGGCTGCCTGATAATGATGACTATGATGACTGAACTATTTTCAGTTTGATTTATTAGTAATTAATTAATTAATTTATTAAATTTATTTTTGTAATATTTATTTTTATTTTATTGTATTTATAATGATGTGTATATTTTTAAATTTACTTTTTATTTATTCATTCATATGTTCTTTGGGATTTCATTGTTTGGACTGATTGTTTCATTTTTTAAAAAGGTTTGTTCGGTACGTTGGTGAACAATCTTCTATTTTTCAAATAACAGGTTGCGTATTATTATCTATTCTTGGTATAGGGGTATCATGACTCAGCAGGTGACTCATTGTGCTTCCTTCAAGGTACATGACGGAAACGACGAGGAAATTCGAAGTGTCCTTTTTAAATGCTGATGCACCTGCACATTTCAATAAAAAAAAAAAAAAAAAAAAAAGCTATGGAGGGTTTGGGAACTTCAATCCCGACTTCTCGAAATTAACGTAGTTCATGTACTGACCGAATGCGAATATCAAAGAACACTTTAGCATAACATCGCGTTAACAGCTTCGAAGCATTATCGTTTTAACGATTACTGTCGTAATATGTTACTCTAAATGATCCCATTTAGTGATTTACGTGAATATTTTCTTATATGATCTTTGTCTTCTTTATATAATATATATATTATCTGCAGAAAGTCCTATATATGTCTGGGTGTGTGCAATACATTTTAAATTCAGTAATTTGTATTTAACCTTGTTTTGTAATATTTATAAATCAACTAACAATAATAATAATAATAATAATAATAATAAAAAAAAATAATAATAATAAAAAAAATGAAAAAGCATAATTTTACTGGATGCATTGTTACTGTTTTTTCACAAATGGCTTAAATGTTTATGTACTGACTTTTATTTTGAATGTTTATTTTGAAAGTTAAATAAAACATCTTGTCAATAGTTTGATCATGCACCATTTGCTCATTTAACATACATGTATTACATTATAAAATAAATGTTGTTCAGTTATTTTATAGTGAAATATATTTCATAGTTTGGTTGTTATATATTTAGCTTACACCCAGTTTAAGTTTCTCTTTTATTTTATTAGTACTTCAGTCTTTTCTAATAATGAAAAATACTTTCATTCTGTCTTTTGTAACTGCAGTCATATCACTGCATATAGCGAAGACTAATTAAAAGTGTATTTACGTATCTTGTATTATTAGGAAATTATTCTAGCTTATGGTGACAAAATATGATAAAAGGTATAAAATATTTAGGGCTGTCTTAATGAGCACAGCTATTAGATTTTCCAATTTTATATTTAAACATAACTTTAAAGATTGCAAAGGAGAGGAACTGAACTAACACTATATTATAAAGGCAATTATCCGAAATTTGGAAGAAATAAAAATTTCTGACATCTTTAACCATTGAATTGTCAGTAATTTCGATTCCTGTTAGGTCCTAGCATAAGTCAACACTAATCTATACAAAAGATTGATCGGCGACTTTCAGTAATATATATATTAAAAAAAAAAAAAAAAAAAAACAATATATATATAATACATACTTTTGAAATTCCTTTTTTTTTCTTTCTTTTTTTTATTATAAATAAAGACTCTTTTATTATTATTATTCATCTCTATATCATTGTATGTTGAACAAAATTAAGGAAATAAATTTAAAACATTTACAAAATGCTGCAAAAAATATATAATTTATATTTGTAAAATATTTTTTGCGAAGCTAAATGTATTATTTCTTGATGTAATGACTTCACTTAACACTGTTCTCAAATAATAGTATAATCTTCTTAAAGGTAAAATATTATACAAAGAATGTAATTACTACAGGTAAAAAAGGATGTATCTAAGCAGTTTTATTTGCAAACGATTTTTTAATACTTAAGTTCATTTTTAATATTCGCAGCCATTCTTTGTTAATAACAAAGGGTTACAACAAATTAGTCTGTTCAAAAATTGAAGTAACTTATTGCAGTTTTTAGCTTTTGCATAGTTATTATTACATTTTCATAGCGTATACAAACTGTTGTTGCTGTGGGATTTATTTATTTATTGTTTAATTTATTAAATATTCTAACTGATTGACCAAATAGATTATTTTTTTTTTTTTTTTTTTTTTTTTTTTTCTGTCAATTATTTGTTGGAATCTTCAATCAAACCGAATAAATTCAAATTATCTGTGTTTATGTATGCTTTTATATTAATGGATACAAAAAAATTATTTATATTTTTAGTATGCATATTTGTTTAAACATTTTAAATCATTTTAAAATGTTATTTATATTTCACCTTTTTCAATAGCATTATATTTATAATGATTATTATGTTTTGTGTATATCGTCCTGTCACTCAGTCGGATTCGGTTGTTGAGACCACATAAATAAGATTTAAATAGGTCAGGTCACATTGTCATCGAGGGCATTTACGACTGCGTTTCGGTATTGTGGTTTCGTATTTGCGATAGGGTAATTTACGCAGTGTCTGTGGTGCAGAAGGGAGGGATTTTTAAGCAACTAAACATGGCCGAAGTTGTTAAGCAAGCAATGGTAAGTGCGATATATATTCGATATTAACATTTGTTTTTCAGCTTCTGGAAGATATTATTATTCATGCCAAAGCATATTCGTATATGAACAATTATTTACAGTATCAAAATTATTGTCCCATATAGATTTAGCAAATGTCGATTGCCTTTCAAGTTATTTTATTGTTAAAAATATGAAACTCCAAAACAACAATTTCAGTTCGTCAAACTGTTTGAACAGTCCTTTGACATTACCCTTCCCGGGCCTGATACTTACTATTAATTTTATTGAACCAGTTAGATCAGATACTGATGTTCACTTTCAAGATAGATAAATAATTATATAATTAATATATATAATCTGATGTCATCAAAATTCCCACGACCGCAGTCAGTCGGGCTGAATGGCAACCACAAGACAATTTGAAGAGATGCTTTTTTAAAAAATATTTCTAAATCAAAATTGTTATTAAATACTGTCAATAAATTAGTAACAGAATTATAGTCCTGTATCTTTATTTAAACTTTGATCTATAGATTAAATATGACGGTCAAAGTAACAATGACCGATCATTCAGTGTTCTTTGTTCATAATCGGATACAAATAGTGAAATATTTGAAACGGATCATACAAAGTTATGTAGATAACTGTTCAAAGTCCACTCTTTAATTACATTCCTCAAAATTTATAAAGTTATATAGAACATTTAGAAAATAATAATTCTTAAATACTGATATAAATTAAATAGAGTTTTAAAATGTTTTTATAAAAATAACATGGAATACATGTATCATTTTTGATGTAAGGATATACCACCATATTAACATAGTTGATACTTAATCCATTCATTCATTAATATAATATATAATTTTATATGTAGATGTTGCTTTAGAATACTGAATCACAGTGAATCAGGAAATTCTAATGAAACTTTCATGTAAATATAGTTTTGTAGTCACTGTAAAAACATGTTATTTCTTTCTGTAAACATATAAAAATACATTTCAGTTTTATTACCTTCGTTTGCAAGAATTTTGACTTGATTGATAAAGTTTTGTCATAACAACATAAGATGAATGGTAGAGCATGAAAAAAATGCTGCATCAGTGTCAAGACTAAATTGATTTGCAAGGATTATAAAGCATTTATTTTTAGTATTTTATTTACTGAAAACAAAATAATAATAATAATAAAATATGGATAATGACATTAATAATATAAAATGGGTGCTGCCATAACGCAAGTTGTTTAGATCAACACTGTAAGAATTTTCTTTACAACAACAATCAGAATAAATTTGGCTAACAAATATTAAGCAGCCCTGATGTTTCATCTATGCACCACACAATTTTCTTTTCCTGATGTCTGACACAGTTTTTGTCTACACACTGAATGAATAAGTGGCATTTACAATTTCATTCATGTATTCTAAATTTTATAGTCATCTGTCCAGAACAGCATTCTAGCATTTCATTTGAAATGTCCTGACAGTGATATTACATACTTAAAATACATTAAGGTTACAGTACTGAATCGTCAAAACTAATTAATAAAAAAACAAATTTATGTTGATTAAAATTTGCCTTTCTGTTTCATATATATATATATATATATATATATATATATATATTTGTTATAAAAATATCAAAATCAAAATTAGTTGGCAAAAATTCTGAGAGAATTTTAATAAAATAAAAATAGAAACTACATACGGAATTTCTATCAAATATCCAGTTTTCCAGAATTTTTTTTCCTTTTTAAAAGTGTTATTGTAAATATTGAGAAATATATTCCACCATTAATTTTATGTAATGTAAGATTTATTATAAGCTTGGAAATATTCTGTTGTAGTGTGATTGTTGTTATTTCTGCGTATATGTTAGGGTGAAATATTCTGTATTACAACAAAAATGAAATAAAAATGTTTGATTAACATTTCCTTTTGAAATAAAACTTCAGATTAGCAAACACGTGAAACATTTAGTTTCATCTCGGTTGTCAAACATTAATATCTGTCTGCATTGTTCTTGGACTGAAATACGTGAGAAGTAGTTACTTTATTTTATGCCTTCTTTTGCATGTTATTGCAGTTTAATTAAATGTTACTACCCCCTCAAGAAAAATCACAGTCATTAATTATTACTGTTATTACATAATAATTGTCATACATCTTTAAATATAATTTGACTAAATTCTATAAAAGATACAAACATATTAATTTTTTTATTTTATTTTATTTTATTTTTTTAAGCTATATTTTTATTTTTGGGAGGTAAAAAAAAAACATCTCAGAAAAATCAAAAGCCTAAGTTTCTATTTTTCAAAACTACTTTTCACACAGAACTTAATGTCATGTTGTTTGGGGTTTTTTGTATGTGTGCATTTGTATTACTAGATGAATGAGAAATATGTGTGATGTTTAAAAAATATATAATCTGCAATATGGGTGTAGTATCAGAAGAAATATCTTTGTAGGTTAGACCACTATACATTTTAACAGGCCTCACGTTTTCTGTACTGGCACATGTAACTGAAAATGATCTTTGAACTGTTGATCAGTCTTTACATAATACAGCAACATAAATTTCACTTGAGAAACAATAACATGACTAATTCAGCAGTATCAAAGTAATATATTGGTCAAGTGTGTTCTGACTGGGTCATTCAAATGACAGTTCTCCATAATATATTTTATTTTTAATTTGTTTTTATGTAACATACATTTTTATAATAATTATTAAGTGTCCTGAAGTTATTTTATTTTATTTTATTTTATTTTATTTTTATTTTTATTTTTATTTTTATTTTTATTTTTATTTTTTTTTTTTTTATTTTTATTTTAATTTTTATTTTTTTTAAATTTTTATTTTTTTATGTTATTTTTTTTTTTTTTTTTTTTTTTTATGTTATTTTATTCAGATAGAAATATAAAAATCAAATATGTTTGTCAGAATCTAAATATGCAGAAATATTTAACTGTCTAGCATATTTTATATTTTAAAGCATGGGTTGGCAACATTTTGGGCAGAGGGGTCCAGGCAGCTATGCACTGTTTTGGAGGAGGGCCAAGATATTAAATGTATCACACACACACACACACACACACACACACACACACACACACACACACACACACATATGCCGATATTTCTCATTCTCAGTTCTGTCTTCAGTAATGAAGACCAAAAAGAATGCTATAAAGCAAAGCTGCTCTGGTCTGGATGTTTAAAGAAAAAATAATGAAGCTGATGTAATAATTGGTGTCCAAGTATTCAGTTGGAGGCTGGACTAAAATCTTTTGCAGGTCGAATCAGCTGTCAGATATCTGTTAAAAGCCTATATCACCTGTTTTCATGGCCATGTAATAATTGTACACACAAAAGCAAGAAGTGGCCCTTTAGGCAGCAGTGCATAACATTTTGTTTTGTTTTTAATTCTGTGGTCCATAATAATATATGACACTATATAAATGTGATTTAAAAATTTATAGGATGCTTTATTTTAAAACAAAAAACAAAATAATAATAATAAATAAAAAAATATAATTATTCCATCAATTGTATTAAAATAAGTTATTTGAAGCCTGGAAATTATTATACGTTGTCATATATTTTTTATTGATCTTTTATTTTATTTTATTTTATTTTTTTGCAGAAACCAGTGCTTCCAGTGTTAGAATTGATAAAAGAAGTGTTGAATTCGTTGGCCAAAAATAAAGAACCATGGCAGCTAATGATCTACACATGTGGAGCAACACTGGCTACTGTGGCAACGTACCAGTTTATCTTTCAAGATGAACGTAAGGGACATTATTGAAAACATCAAATTACGATGGCTTGTTTAACATACTGTGATGTTACAAATTTGGAGTCAGACTAAAATTCATTGTTTAAAACAAAGGCTTGAACTATAACAAGTCATAAGATCAAATCTTGTTTGAACATCCATCCATTATAATTTCCCATTCCAGATTGTTCCACCTATCAGGCATGGTATACATTTTCTTGTTTTGAGAAAATGCTTGTAATAGATTCCTTCTGTGTTACATTATTCATAGTGCAGAGTTACAGATTTTTCTCTCATAACGTCAGTGTGAAGAAGAAAGAAAAAACAGCTGTAACATAATTATTTGGCACGTCACATTAAAAATCTTCAATTGTTCAAACTGGAATTTTTTAAGGTTTTAAGGTTTATATTTCAACAGACCTTGTTATGTGTCAAACTAATTTATTATTTATTTATTTATATTTTTGTCTTATGTTTTTCATTTTAAATTTAATTGCAAAACTTAAAACATGTTTTGAGGTCTATCAGCATCTAAATCTATTTTCAAAAACTTCTTATAAAAATATTCTGTTCACTCGAGATCTGAAATAAAAATAAAAATAGATTTTTAATTTTTAAAATAAATAATTTTTAAGTAATTATTTAATTCAATGATTTTTTTACCAAAAAAATAAAAACCATTTAATTGATACTGTTATTTGTTTAAATATTATTAATTACATGTTTAGTTTTATATACTTTTTTTAACTTTTTTTTTTTTCTTCACATAGCTGTCAAAGAACGTGCCAAAAGACAGTTTTTCAGGTTAATTCGGTATCTACCTGAAGTGAGAAAAATGATAGAAAAACAAAAGTCATCAACACTTAAAGATATTGAAAATCAGAAAAATGATCAGCTGCGAGGCAGTCCATATGTACAGAATCTTCCAAAACAAGGCTTAAGCAAGGTTAATATTTAGTTCCATTTTATTTTATTTTACATTAAACTTTTTATTATTTTATTTCAATTTTATCTAATATATATATTTTTTTTTTCTTCTTCTTCTTCTTAATAATCCATATCTACTACATTTAATATTTAATTCAATACTTTCTGCATTCTATTTATAATAATACTTTATTCCTTACAGTGTGTTTGAATATTTCATTTCTGTGTTTCTGTTACTGTTTTGTATTTAACTACAATAACCTATTGTAGATTTTTTTCTAATTTTATTTCAATATCTATTACATTTCATTTTGCATTTACTGTAGTTTTATATTTAATTTCTCTATTTTGTTATGTAGTTTTATTGTTCATTTCAATACAGTTGACTACAATTTTATATTAATTTCAATATTAATATATTATTGACTTCAGTCTTACATTTCTTTTCATTATTACCTACAGCATCTAACATTTCATTTTAATATTATCTGCTATAATTTTTCTTGTGTTATATTTCTTAACAGTTTTCAATTTTAATGCTTTTAGATGCACCTCATATGTAAATAGTAAAACATTTCTGCTTATTTATTATATAAAACTGGTCACCTTGGTGAGTGTAAGCTATGGAAAATGTTTTGTTATTAAAAAAATTGTTGCATTCTGATAGCATAACTGAGTACACACCTGGCTTATAAATTCAGAACATTTTTTCTTAGTCTGTACATAAAGTACACATTATTTATTGTGAACTGCATTGACTTAGTTCTAAAAGAATATTTAATGACAATTTTCCAGGCTGAACTTATGGAAGAATTACAGAAGTATAAGTCACTGGGTAAGTCTGCCTTCTTGAAACATAAAAATACTTTTAACTGTTGGAGTAATAAGCTTTAAACAGAATATATCAAAAATATTTAACTTATTACCATTCTAAATTATCAGTCTGATATTACCCCTAGAACATGGGTAAACAGTTGTCTGTATAAAATATGATTATTAAATAGTAAGAAAACAAGGGTTAAAGTTCTCTTTGTGGTGTGGGACTGTGTTGATGTATTAAAACTAAGATTTTTCAAACAAAACAGTAAATGTATAAATTTTTCCTGAACAAATTAGAAATTATATAAAAGATTGTTCTGGTATGTTTGAATAATGAATGAAGAGATGTGTACAAAAAACATTCTGTGTTAAAAAAAGAAATCAAAACAATCTTAGTTCTCTTTTTTACAAACCTGATGGTTTATACAGTCATTAACAAGGATTCTCTTTTGCATATTATCTCAATTGTTTGGTTCTTTCTGTAGTAACAACTTGAAATGTTTTGAATGTCTTGTATTTTCAGACAGGGGAAACTGGCAGGATGGCTGGGTGTCTGGAATGGTGTATAATGGAGAGACAGATCTCACAGATGTCATGTCCACGGTTTGTATAGGACACGTCTGTCCACAAATTTCAGTTCTAAAAGTGTTGGCCCGAGTGTTTGTCCTACAGTGTAATGACCACAGTGCCAACAAAGAATGTGATTGTGTGAGGTACTGTATTCCAGAGAGCATTACACAAGCAAAGAATAACTGAAGTTGATGAAGTTTTATAGATCACTTAAAAATTTGATTTTGTCAGTAGGCTGAAAATACTTATATATCATGGTTGTGTTCTGAGCATTTAAAAGGAAAAACAAATGGTAGATGATTAATGAAATTTTGTGTTTTTTAGAATTGTCTCCAACAAAATAATTTAAATTTTAATTATAAAAAAATTATTATTATTATTATTATTATTATTTTCTTTATTTTTGTTTTGTCTATTAATTTTGTCATATATTTTTTAATATCACTATTATTATTATTTCTTTTTCTCAGACATATGGGATGTTTGCTTGGAGTAATCCTCTTCATCCTGAAGTGTTCCCCAATGTGGTTAAAATGGAGGCCGAAGTAGTTCGTATGACCTGCAATATGTTCAATGGTGGACCGCAGTCTGTTGGTACTGTAAGTCAGTTTTGTTTGCTCTAGGTTTGTCTTCACAGTGAAATGTTTATTAATATAACAAACCTTTTGTAACCATCTGATACTAGTTTTTTTAAATAAATAATGATAAATAAAATAAATGATGATAAAACTAGATAATAGATAAAAAAATATGTTCGGAGTGCAAGTCAATTTTATTTATTGCATTTTTATCTGTGCTGTATGTTCACAATGAAAAAAAAAAATATATTTTTTTTTTTCATTTAATACTGATTTTTTAAAATAAATCATATTAATTCAGTTTGTGAAATATTTGTAAACATGAGTAAATACAATAAACATAATATAATAAAAAAAAAATTTGTTCTAGATTTGACTATAATTACATAATAAATATTTATATACTGAAAATATACATATTTTATGGGAAAAAAATGGTTATCATTTTTTGGGGTATGTTTGTGTGGAAGTGTTTGTTTAATATTTTATTAATTAATTAATTAATTAATTAATTTATTTATTTTGTTTCTGTTCAGATGAGTACTGGAGGAACAGAGAGCATTCTGCTGGTCTGTATGGCATACAGAAATATGGCAAGAGAGGAACGTGGGATCAAATTTCCAGAAATGTAATTTAAAAAAAAATTATTATCACTTTCAGTTGTTACATTATACATGAAATAGTTAGTGATACAATATTGATTTATTTTTGATGGGGATATTTTTTATTTATTTGTAAAATAAAATTGGAATCAGATTTTTTAAACTTTGTTTGTTTATGTATGTTTTTCAGATTTATTTTGTGTTAAGATTTTTCTCAAGACTTGTGTTGATATTAACTAAGGTCGTTTTTTTTTTATATAAAATGTTTTCTTTAATTTTTAATTTTATTTTTTTTAATTATATATAAATTACTTAATCTTCTAGTAAAATTTTCTGTATCTTAATTTATTGAAACAAAATAGTATTCAATTATATAATTTTTAGAATTTCACCTTTCATGCATCCCAGATTAGTTTATTATAATTGTTATTTTTATTTAATTTATTAGTTTCATTTATTTATTTATATCATTATTGATGTTATAAATCATTTCTTTTTCAGGATTATTCCAGTTACTGCCCATGCAGCATTTGACAAGGTAATTAACTTATTTCAATAAAAAGTTAAAATAATGTTCATCTGAAAACATTTGAATAATTACATTATAATGAAAAAAACAGTCTGCTTACTAAAATAAATTGATGTTGATGTTTGCAGTAATGCTCAAATATAATAATTATATTATAATTTAAAAACAGTTTATATGTTGTTTCTTTTGTTTGTTTTTTTGTTTTTAAATGAATTTCTGTTGTCATTTACAATAATGTTCAAACATTTAATTATAGTGTGGAAATGTTTATATTACTAAGGAGTCATAACATGTAACTGTTAGTCACAGAGTTGTGTTACTATTTTATTCATAATAGAAAATTATTTCAGTATTAAACTGTTCATTACTGGCTTATATCTTGTATGGTTGATGACTAATTGATTATTTAGTTATTGATGTTAATACTGAACACAGTGTGAACATATTTGAACTGAATCATACTGTGTGTAGGTTTGATGTATATAAATTTTAATATAAGTTTGATGCTGTATGTAAAATTTGTTTTTTTTAGTTCTATCAGCAAATTATGATACACCTGGGGTACTGAAAGTAGCTTGTTCTCTACATGATAAAATCACTGAAATAATCTTTTTTTCAAGCAGATCATGATACACTGAGCATTAATATATAGAAATAATGTTTATTTTAAAATTTGTTTCTTGTGGGTCTTTTAAAAATCTGTTCTCATTTTTTTTTATATCAAGATATTAGTTGCTTGACAATGCCACTGTGGTATGAAGCATTTCTAAACCCTCTGTAATATATTTTTATCAGTCACTGAATTCAAACATGAAATGATTTTTCTTTTTTCTATTCTGCAGGCAGCAAACATCCTGAGAATGAAAGTAACTCACATTCCTGTTGATCCAGTTACTTGTAAAGTTGACATGAAAGCAATGCGTCGAGCTATCAGCAAGAAGACATGTATGGTAAGTTCATTCACCATACCATTCTTAAAACTTTCCAGTGATGTCATTTTATTTTTTCATACATTTTACAGTTATACAGATGTTAAATTTAGTGTCAGTTAGTTGTACTTAATATATTTTTAGATTAGTGTTTTAAGGTTTGTTGTCATGAAAAAAATTATTTTGTTTGTTTGGGTTTTTTTTTGCCTTCTTTCAAATTATTAATATTGTAATTTTATTCATTTGGTGCTTTTTTCTTTGAGCATTTCTTTCATTCTTTTCTCTTTCAGTGGATAATATTACATAACATGACATTTTTTATTTCAAATAAATAACATTAACAATAATATAAACAATATCCAAACATCAGATCTGCTGAATCTAACTTTTTATTTTTTTATTTTTTTTTTATTCTTTATTTTCTAGCTTGTTGGTTCAGCACCAGGATTTCCTCATGGTGTTATGGATCCAATTCAGGAAATAGCAGAAGTGAGTTAATTTTAAATCCTTCTGGAGACAAACATATTTAAAGCAAAATTCATTTTTCTTTTACTTATAATGTTATTTGGGAAATGATCATAAAGTTATATTAAGTGTGTATTTTCTTCCATCTTGTTTAAGAATAGATGGCTATGTTTATATTTGAGGCTGTTGTTGAAAAATACTCAGGATCACATCTTTCCACTATCATTCTGATCCCAATATCCAGACACATTCATTCACCAAAACCTGATAAAAGAAAATCCAGTTAATAGCAGGGCATATATTTTTCACAGTAATATTTCTTTTATTTAATTGATAAATTATCCATTGAGTTAATTTAAAACCAAAAACATCATGCAAATATCTGTTAAATTTCAAATGTAATGTACTAACAACAGATTTTCAGAGTTTTTTTCAAATTTGGATATAAAAATCTAATTAGAATCTAGAAAATAATGTAAACTATTACAAAAGAAGATAACATTAAATTTATTTTACTTTTAGTTGGGCAAAAAGCACAACATTCCAGTTCATGTGGATGCATGCCTTGGTGGGTTCTTGATAGCATTCATGGGCAAAGCTGGGTATCCTCTGGATCCTTTTGACTTCAGAGTTCCAGGGGTGACCAGTATATCTGCTGACACACACAAGGTAAGCATTAAGAAATTCAGTTGTGTTATGTTGTGTTAAATATCTCACAAAGAAATTCTTTGAATTATTTAAATTTAAGTTATAAATATTAAAAAAAGAATACCATAATATTTTAAATATCTTATGACATCCTTTCATCTTCACAAATGTACAAAATGTTATTATATTTTTCTTAATTTCAGCATGTGGAAGGGATAGAAAAATTCATTTATTACTAATTTTTATTACTATTATTATTATTATTATTATTATTATTATCATCATCATTATAGAAATTATGATTGTAAGTCTATTAATATCTGTGCAGCAGTAACTTATCACTGATTTCTTTTTTTAATCCAACAGTATGGTTTTGCACCCAAAGGTTCATCTGTGATAATGTATTGTGATGCCAAATACAGACATTATCAGTACTTCCAGCAAGTGAACTGGCCAGGTGGAATCTATGCAACTCCTACCTTAGGAGGTAATTAACTAATTTTGTCTTCATAGGTATCTCAAAATTAGTCAAGATATATTTTCAATCACTTTTCACATTAATGCTATTTAATATCATTTAAAGGTTTTTGATTTTTGATTTTTGATTATATTTTTTTATTTTTTTTTACATGCTGCATTTGAAACTTATCTTTTGTTTTATTGTTCTCCATAAAATCTTAATTGTGTATTTTATTTTTTAATTTTTTAATTTATTTTTTATTACAATTTTTTTTATTAACAGGTAGTCGAGCTGGTGCCATCATAGCTGCTTGCTGGTCAGCAATGATGTTCATGGGAGAGAGTGGATATGTCAATGCCACTCGCAAAATTATCAAAACAACAAGATTCATTGTAGAAGAGTGAGTTTAAAATACATAATAAAAAATGTTCAGTATCTGTTGTTGTTACTGTCGTGTGTTTTGTGGTGTGTTAAGATCTGTCATAGTATATTTTGATGTTTTCTATCACTTTGTTATGGTACATTATGTTTTGTATCTTTTTTTTTTTTTAATGTTTATAAATTGTTGTTACATTTATTACTTTATGCTATGTAGATAGGTTGCATTATATCAGTGGCATGCAGACAGAGGGGCTGAAAGGTGGTGGCCTGAAGGTTCCAAATGGGGGAGAGCATCCAATCAGAGAAAAGAACTTAATAAATTTGGTTGATTTATATTTAAATCAAATAAAGTGTTTATTTTATGTTTCATCTGTGTTTACATGTTCAAAATATCTTCCTTTCTCATAATATTTCTCAGTACTAGGCCTTGTAATTGAGTCTTTGGGGCATACAATCAAGGAGTTGGCCCCAGGCATCACCAAACCTCTGCCACTGCATCGTATTACATTACATTAGGTTACATTATTTCATTATTTTGATAAATATTTTGATATGCTTTGTTTTGTATTGTTTTCTTCTGTTACATTATTTTTTGCTTGTGTGATGAATTTTTTCTGTAAATATTCTTAGTATCATTGATGGTTTGTTATATTCACAGGTTGAGAAAAATTGACAGTATTACAGTGATGGGCGACCCTCAAATCTCAATCATAGCAATAATGTCAGAAAAGTTTGACATCTACCGACTGGTTGACAAACTTGGAAAACGAGGCTGGACTCTTAATCCACTACAGTTTCCTCCCAGGTTTGTTCACCTTATTTGATACAGTATGTTAGCTTTGAAAATTAAAATAAAATCTTTTAAATTCACTATTTTTTTTTGGTTTTTATTAGGTTTGAAAATTGCACTTTTTTTTCTATTCATTTTGCTATTTTTTACAATTTTTTAATTAATTGTTGGACAACAGGTTTAATAAGCAGAATTATCATTTAAGAATTTTGACACTAAACCAAAAATTGTATTGCTCCAGAATGAACCAGTTTTTAACTTACATTTGTAAAACACAAATAATTATACATAAACCTAAATCAGTTTTCCAGTTCACTAGCAGCTTTTATTTTCCATATCTTTAATATTTTTATTTATTTATTTATTTATTTATTTATTTATTTATTTATTTATCCAAATATATCCGAATGTTCAGATACATATTTTTCTTAACAAAATTTAAATATAAAATCTCTGTACCATACTTTATTCTGAAGATAAATATTTACTATCTCAGCTTAATCTGCAGTTGTCTTCTGAATTTCTTATATTTTTGGTCTGATTAAAATTTGAGGCCATAGATGTTTTCCATTACAAACAGTGAATTCAAGCTTTTGTCTTGTTCCTTCTAAGAGAAACTAAAATGTATATTAACTACAAAAATGCCCTATCATGGCAAAATAAAGCAAATCATTATTTCAAGATTCTGAGAAAACAAGTAAAAACAGAATTTTTGTATGGCTCTTAAAACTAACTTGATTCCTTTTGCCCCCCAAAAAGGCCTTGACAGGACAGAAATGTACTAGAAATTCAGAACATATATTTGTCTTATACATATTATTGTTATTGTTATTGTTATTATTATTGTTATTTAAATATTTTTTTGAATCTTGAATAGTTTTATTACCTAATAATTTAGAAAAAAAAAAAAAAATTAAATCCTGTTTTCTGTTGGGATAATTATATCAATGTTATCAAATTCATTGCAAAAAAGTGGAAATGTTTATTTATTTATTATTTTTTTTTTCCCCAGCATTCATTTCTGTCTCACACTTGTACATACATATGAAGGTGTAGCTGAAAGATTTATTAAAGATGTTCAAGAGTTCACCAAAGAACTTATGAAAAATCCTGAACTCAAAGCTGTTGGACAGGTAGGCAAAACATTGAAAAAAGTATTTGATCTTACTGATAATTCTGTATCCAACAAAGTTTGCACTGAATTCCATTTTAGAAACATGGCATAAAATAATTATTCCAATCATGAAATCATGCATTGCAAAAACTAGGTGATAATGATTAAAACCAGAATGAATTGGTAAAGCCTACATAGTGACTAATATATTTACTAAAAACATTTGTGTTGATATTTCCCCACAGAAAGTTTAGAATCTTTTTATTTTTATTTTTTACTATTATTATTTATTTATTTTGATTAGATTGTAAAATAATTTTTCTGTTTCTTCCAGACTGCTATTTATGGCTTGGCTCAGAGTATTCCAGATCGATCCCTGGTGAAGGAAATTGCCACAATGTATCTGGATTGTTGTTACAACACAGAGGTTCCTCAGTCACCTGTCAATGGTGTTGCCTAAACAGATGTGATATTCTCACAACTGCCTGTACACAGTGATGTGAAATGAATGAATATCAAAAGTTTTTGTATTTCTTTATTGAGTCTAGCTTGGATTAATGACATGTAGTAATTTATTCCCAAGTTAATCATGCATTGTTTAAGCAAGTGCAGTTTGGTGAAGATGTGAACATTTTTAAAATTTTACTTTCATCTTTATATTTTCATTTAGAAATGAAATTTAAAATTAAAGGATTTTGCAAGAATCGTGACAGAACATTGTAAACAAATTTAAGAGCTTTATATTTTAATTCACTGTTAATACTTCATTAATATTTGAAGTCAGGTGAACTACTGAAAATGACGGACCATCTTTAGGTTGATATGCATGTAATTTTATGTTAATATATATTTTTTCTTATTTATTTTATAACAAAACTTGCATTTTTAGATATTTCTTATTTCATCTTGAAAACATGTAAGTTATTAAATTGAGGACATAGTTGAGAATGCGGGTACCAGACCATTTATCCAACAAGCATGGTATCAGAGATGACTGAGATTTCTGAATTTTATAATTTTCTGACCAAGACATCATATGCATGCATGTGTGTGTGTGTGTGTGTGTGTGTACAAAATTGTATTTAACAGTTTCAAAAAAATATTCTTCTGAATTGAAATCTGTGGAAACCAGATAAATGGTGTGGTATCTATGCACAGTATGTTGTAATATATGTAGTTTATTTGTTTATGATTTATAAAACTTGAGGACTGTTAATAAAAATACATTTAGCAGTAAAACTGACTTGCATCTCAGGAAAAGGTGATTTTTAAAAAAATATCAAGAGAATTATCAGTAGCAACTAAATTAAATGTTGTTACAGTTATAGAGATAAAAATTATAATTATCTTCATCAGTCTTCCATTAATTACTGATTTTATCAGTTCCTATTGCTTTAGTACTATGGATTGGGTTAAAATTAATTTGTTGCCCAATTGATTTAATAAGAAAAAATAATGTAAAAATCATTTCTGAATTACTTCTGGGTAGAAATTTCAAAGTCTAGTCAAGAACAAAACGGATCCAATGCAAATATTTTACATTTATTTATTTTTTATTATTTAATGCTAATAAAACATCGAGATTTGCAATGGCTTCAATGTTTTATTTTATTTTTTAATATGAATATCACTTTAAACTATTTCATTTGACAGTAACCAAATAAATAAATAAACTAAATATGTGGTCTGTACTCTATAAATTAGGAATGGAGAAATTACTGTTTTGTCTTTCATTGATACCCCCTGTGAATTAAATAATATTTTAAATGAATAACATTTTGCTATGTATTTATTTTTTCACTCTTTAAGATGATTTAATCTACTGTTACATTTAGAAAATTAAGTATTTGTTGCAGTTTTTAAATTCATAATCCAGTACTAAAGCTTTATTAGATCATTATACACAACTTAATTTCAATAGTTTTATTTGAATAACAATAAATAATTTAGTCCCATTTTTTCATATGCACTTTTTAATCTCTAATATTTACATAATTAAATTATCCTATAGAATAATTTTTAGGAGTTCTTTTTATTTTTATTTAATTTAAGACAAAAAAGTTCTCCTTTGAATTGGCAGTTATTATTATTCATAAATGTTTTTAAGATAGATAATTTGAATAAAATTATATAATGTGTGTGTGTATTTTATTATTTTTTTTCCCCATGTTTGGTATTTTTATTAAGCATTCCTGTACATACAACTTTAAAAAAAAAGTATTTTCTGTATAATTAATTTTAATAATACAGCTGTATATATCAGTAGTTCATATAGTGTACATACTGATTTGTCTTCAAATGTTTATAATGTTTGTCTTTTTTATATACTTGTTCATTTGACTTTGTTCATTTGTGATGTTTGTAATGTAAAACATTTATGTTTGACATTATTTGACTGGCTTTTCCTTACAGCAAACTTAATTTATATAACGTATATATAAATGAAAAATTTGATTTGGTTATTCTGATGTTCTGGAACATTATTAATATTCTAATAAATAAAGGATTTACTTTATTTATTTATTTATTTATTTATTTTACTTTTTACTTTTCCTAAATCTACACTTAACATGAATATTGATTATTTGCACAAATTTAAAAAAAATATAAAAGTAGATGTTTTAAATCAAATCATGATTGAAAATTGTGATCTTTGTAATGAAAGCTTAAACAAAATTTGTCTTAATCAAACACTGAGGTTTAAATTTTTTGTATTTATACAAAATTTATGAAAATATTTATGGCTGAATTGTTGGAGTGTGTATGTATTAGTAATTTTCATTATAGTTTATTTATTGTCACTGTTTGCACTGAAACTACCTCTAACTGCATCACTACTTAAAATACAGGTTTCATTATTTTCATTCATATTTGAAACTGATGACCAGCCACAAAAATCTATGGTGAACAACTTTTAGACACTGGTAGGAATATTTCATAATTAGTGAAAAACAACTGCTTTAATTATGACAAGCAATAAGTGCACTTATGGCAAGCTTACATTTACATATTATTTTTGTTATTATTTTCATTGTTGCATTCACCAATTAGAAAGTGTGAACATTTGTTTTACAACCCTCTCACACGTGATATTACTAATGGTTGTTGACATGTTTTCAGTGATGTGAGAAAACATCTATTATAGCCGTTCTTGTTAGTTAGCAGTAAAGTTTTTTTTTTTTTTTTTTTCATATGCTCTTTCCTATAAACATGAACACCCCTGTCATAGCATTTTTAACTGGTCATCAGATAATGGTGAGAATGGGAAATAGCTAGCATGCACACTGAGAAGTATTGATCATGTAAACCTTGGTGCACTGGGCAAGTGCTCTAATCTGTGTTTTGATTTGTATGGATGGTTATGCATGTGTAATTTGAATAAGACTTGATAAGATGATTACCATCAGTTTGTAGTGGTCTTTTTATTAATATGTGTTTTTCTTGTTTGATATATAAAGTAAATAATATGTTTTCTTATCACAAAACTGCAGTCTGCACTATGCATGAATAATTTGAATATACTTGAGCTGAACAATAAATATGAATTGTGTTTTCAGTATAGTTTATTTTCTGTTATTATATGCAATTACGGTTTGCTGTTATCTAATTTATCTTATTTTGATTTATAAATATTTCATTCAGGAATAGTCATAATAAAAATGTGTTTTTATTTCTCACAGTTTTGAATACTCTGGCAGATCTGTCCTTAACTTAGGCGTCTCATAATTTTCCCCAAAAGTGCCTTGCAATGCCAAACGTTCAAAATTAGTACATGCAAAGAGGTTGTTAAAAAATTAATTTAATTAATTATACACTGGTAACAAAGCTCTAATGTTAACTTTGACAATTCAAAATTTAACTTTGAACCATACTGTTGTTAATATTTAGTAATTTTTATAATGTGGCAGTATTATTTTAAATATGACAGTAATATAAAATGGTATTAAGAGACAAAAAGAAGAAATTATATAAATTTTTACTTATATAGATCTGTCACTTATATAAACAAAGAGAAAGTATTTATTTTGTATTTATCATTTATGTGTGTACTAATCATAAAAGAAAGTACATTATGATTAATGGAATTATTTTTATCTGCTTTCTGAATTAATATATTCATACCTTTTTATTTATATAAAGTTTAAATTCAGGACTAGTATGTGTATATACCTTTTGTTAAAAGTGCAGTTAGTAAAGTACAAAACTGTCTTAAGTATTTAGAACTCTTTATACTTTTAACAGTATTGGCCTGATCAGAAGTATTATGGTTAGTGAATTATTTATTCACAGAACTGTAAGAATAAAATGCGATGAAAATGTAGTGATTGTAATGTTTGTATGCTGTGAATAATAAATTTCTGTTTTGGTAATGGTAATAAATCTTCAGACTGAACTTTGGGTTGAAGTTAATTTGTTCAACAGAAAAACATAACAAAAAAATGTTTATGTTTCGAAGAAGAATAGTGTTTTTTGAGATAATAAAATAGTGGTATCTTGAGTTATGAGTGTCCCAACTTACCAGTTCTCCGAGTTACAAGCACTCACATGGTCGATTTTTCACTTTGATTTGCAAGCCAAAATCTGAGTTACAAGGGAGCTTAAGAAACACCGCCTTTAGTTGGCACAACGAACAACACAACATCCGCCGAGCATCTCACTTGTTTGCTTCAAGTGGTTACCTCAGTGTGGAAGCACATCTGTTGTGTGGTGCTTGCATTTTGTGCAGTATTTTGCCAAATTTTCATGGATCCTAAGAGAGTGAGTGCAAAGGACAGTGCTGAGAAGAAGTGGATGATGTCCATCAAATTATAGCATAAAATCATAGAAAAACATGAGCGAGGTGTGCGTGTAGTCAACATGGCTAGGCAGTACAAGCGTAATGCATACTAAAATGTACCATACTGAAGCAGAAGGAGTCGATATAGGCTATAACTAAATTTCTAAGTTGCGGACCTCTAACCTTTACAAAACTAATTTATTTATTTATTTTCTCTTTTATTTTGTTTTTATACAATATTTGTCATGTATACATACATCTTTAATATTTAAATACATGTTTTTTTAAGTTTTAATTATTTATTTTTTACTGTTTGAATTTTTTTTATTTTTTATACATCCTCTGTTATTTCATTACTTGGATGGATTTAGTTTATTATTTTGTTCTGTACCTTCTATAACAAATGGCTGTCTGTCCTGCCAAATTTGAGTTTCCCATTCAAATAATCAAAAACCTCCACGTTCCAAAACAAATTAAAGATTTTTGGTATATGGAGTGTACAGAGGAACCACATCCCAGTTTCTTGTAATTGACATGCCTTATATACACAAGTGAACTCAGACAGAAAGAAAACACCATTCTTAAAATGATGGCATTGCCAACCAAAAATATATTTTTGTCTTCTGAAATCATTTTAAAAATTACTACTATAATATTACTCCATGACATATACACGTGTATATTTCTTATACGATTAGGTCTTCTCCGTTTTTATTTTTATCTGAATAGTGTCAAAATGGTCTTCATTCAAATTTCATTATGTTCTGTACTTTTGGTGAACCCAGAACTCATTTTTCAAATAACAAGTTCCATATTACCCACTCTTCTGGTGGGGATGTCATCACTCACCAGGTAATGTTGCTGCATTCAAGGTACAGACAAGATTTTCAAAGAGTGTTGTGGAAACAGTGAGGAATAATAAACAGCTGTCTGTCCTGCCAAATTTGAGTTTCCCATTCAAATAATCAAACACCTCCACATTCCAAAACAAATTAAAGATGTTGGTGTACAAAGGAACCACATCCCAGCTTCTTGTAATTGACATGCCTTACATACACAAGGGAACGCAGACCTAAAAGAGCAACCCATTCTTAAAAGGATGGTGTTGCCAAGTTGTTTTTCAAGTGTAATATTACTCCATAACAGATACACATGCATATTTTTTATATGATTAGGTTTTCTCCTTTTGTATTTTTATCTGCATATTGTCATAATTCTTGTTTATTCTTTTCTTTTTTCCTCCTTTATCAGATATAAATACAATTAGTTATTATCAGCATCTGATGTTAAACTGCAAATATATTCACAACTGTTACACTTTCTTAACATGGACCAGATCTCATTCCATTTCTATAAACATTGTTTTTTTGTTTTTTTTAATTTCTTAAATAATGTCTTATTAAAAAAAAAAAAAAAGGTGATTTCAATATAAAAATTAATTTATAACTTATTACAATAAAAATGTCTCAATAATGAGTATGTGATGCTCCCTTAATGATGGAATTTTTCTTTACTTTCTTCTATAAACAGATATAAGCTTTATATTTATATAAACAGCAAGTGGAAAAAAAAAAAAAAAAAAAAAAATTAATAATAATGAAAAAAAAAGAAATAATGTATTCAGATAAAGCAACATAAAATGAAAAAATCATGGACAATTTTGTTCATATGTTATTTTAATACTTGCATACAAACAAAGAAAGCAGCGTGGTTGTGAATGTCTTTTAATTTCACTGAACTTAATAATATTAAAGACGACGACCACGTCTTCCTCCCTTCCTTCTTGTACTGTCTGATGGGATGGGAGTCACATCCTCTGAAAAAAAAAAAAAAAAAAATTAAAAAATATTAAAAGTTTAAAATACAACTGAACTGACCAAAAAAAAGAAATAAATAAAAATCCATATATTAACATAAAAAATAAACATGATCTTAATTAAAGAATATACACACATATAAACACATATACATATGCTGTAATTTACAATAAATGTTTAAAGTATCTATTAATACAAATATCTAAATACATTTTGCACATTCTAGTGTTTAGTTTTAAAAGATGATCAGTATTTGCCTATTATAAAATAGTGTTTTTGAAAAAATTTTTCACATTAGCCTTTTCAAATAATTGCTAAGTACTTTTTAAACTGAAGCCATTAATTCAGAAAGATACTCAATGTACAAGAATTAGGATGTTGCTGTATTTACTATAATTATAAGAAGTAAATTTACTAAATAATTATTACCAATGCGTCCAATTTTCATTCCGGAACGAGCAAGAGCTCGCAGGGCTGACTGAGCTCCAGGTCCTGGTGTCTTTGTCCTGAAACAGATCATATGAATAATTAAAAACAAAGAAACAGATCATACAAACAATTAAAAACAAAGAAACAGATCATACAAACAATTAAAAACAAAGAATAAAACAAACAATTAAAATAAAAGAAACAGATTACAAACAATTAAAAACTTTTTAAATACATCAAGACAAAACAATTCATTTTTATAAATATATATATATTTGTATTATTTGTATGAATTATTTTTAAAAATTTAAATACATAAGACAAGTAAACATTTTTATATAAAAAATATTTATTCATATAATATACCATAAAATTCCATTATGTTGAAAAAAAAAACATTTTTTATATGTCCTCCACTGCTGAAAACATGTTCAAGCACAGCTGGAATTATGCTTGTAATGGCATTGGTGACACATTGCTTGAGATGGAAACAAGTGGGATGCCCTGTATATACATATATACATATATACACACACACACACACACACAAACATGCATATATAAAATCAAAATAATAGAATAAAAAAGATGGGAAAAAAATTTTTTAAAATGATTTTGCATTTATGGTAGGGGAAACAGAAAATACTTTTTCTAAACAGTAGATCATTCATTACCAACGTATATTTGTTAGGTTTTGCTGTCTTTCAAAATGAAGATGTTCACCTGTTTCCTCCAGTGGCTCTCAGCTTGATGTGAAGAGCTGTGATGCCAAGAGCTTTACAACGCTCAGCAACATCTTGTGCAGCCAACATGGCAGCGTATGGAGAAGCTTCATCTCTGTCAGCTTTCACCTTCATCCCACCAGTGACACGGACAATGGTTTCTCTGAAAACAAACAGGATTAATACGATGCCAAAAAAATCATAAACATTATGGAAAGTTGCAGAATGTTTATTTACAGAGATGAAGCAAATGCCATTATACCAAGAATTGTTTGGTAACAATTGCTAGAGGAATTAAAAAAATATATAAAAGATATTAATAAATATGAAAGTGAGACATTATACAAATAAAATTACTATTTTTAACAGTTATTGGAAACTACTAAGTAAAACAATATATCACAATGAAGATATCAATTGTTAGTGTTGACTGTGCCACTTAAATAAAACTGTTTGGAAAATTAATATTTAATACATGTCGAATTACATTATTTTAAAATGTGTCCTGCTGAAAGATAATGAAAAATATTACCTTTCCAAGGGGAGATTTACATTTAAGGAAAGTAAAATTTATGTTATTTTAATTCACATTTCAGAATTCTTTCTTCAGTATGCCACCTATCAGGTTCCAGACTAAAACGTGGATGCAAGCTTTCCTTTGCACATTTCATTATTTAAATATTGTTCACATTTAAAAGGACTTTTAGGTTAATGTTTTTAATAAATCAAAATGTACTTACTTTCCAGAAATATCAGTGACATGAACAAATGTATCATTGAAACTGGCATAAATATGTGCAACTCCAAAAACATTCTCTCCTTCTTTTGCCTGTGGTCCTAAAACAACCTGCTCTGTCTGCTGAGTTTTCCCTTTACGTGGGGCCATCTGAAATAAATAACAATTTTAAAAAGTAATTTAAATAAAAATGTCAGCAGAAAATATCTGCCACAACAAAATATGGAAGGATTTCAATTAAGATGATTTTCAGGGCTTTTCAACTTTTAGAACTATAAAAAAGATAACCACTGTAAAAATTTCAAGTTGCATGTTCTTGTATATATTCTGTTGTCAACTGTTTTTGCATATTTGCAAGGACAAAACACCAACCGCCCATTGTAAATGTGGACAAAACCCCAGCTATTGATTTTATACATAAAAAGAATATCAACGTAACTTGCAACAAGCTTTTGAGACAATTACAATGATCCTGAAAAAAACCTACCCTACTTGCACGAGACTCCTTGATTAGTTGATATGTATGATTTTTTAACAAACAAATGAACCTATGAAATAACAATACCTTTAGTTTTTAAATTTATGTGTATGGTCATCTATACATGTGCCTTTATCTATACACTCATGTAGTACTGTGAAAAAGTATGATGAAGTGTTACTGTCACTGTCAGTGTATACACTATACAGTAGTCGCTACCAAACTGTGCAAAAAATCTGTTGTTTTGTCCTGCTTTCAAATGTACATTCACTGTCAAAACAGTAACAAGCATGAACCAATTTGACTTTTATATCGTAACTTTAAGATGAATTATTAAAGTCAGAAGGTGATATCGTTATACAATAACACATCGACTCTTGATCTAACAATCAAGATCAATGCGATTTCAAAGACTGCGACTCGATTCTTGACAATATTTCAGACATTTATAATTACCAATTAAAAGTATGTAACAGTTTTAAAGTATGATCTTTTCAGGGTGTTTTTTTTATTATTATTATATTTATTTTTATTTTATTTTATTTTATTATGTACACATTATGCATATAAACAGAACACAAGGAATTACCGATTTCTGTTCGACTGAAATTTTTAAGAGATTTTTTATTTTATTTACAAAGCTTAAAATTATATCATATTTAATTATTGAAAAAGAAACGGGTGTTGTAATTTCAAATATATGTGTTCATTGTTATAATAACAACAGATGCTAATGATAATTGTTGGATTTTATCTCGTGTGCTTACTTTCTACTACTTGCGAGCTTCGAAATCTCGCTGAAAAGGGAGAATCACGAAAATGCTCGTGTGATTTCCGGTATTTCGACTGGGCTTTTCTATTTACTACGCTAGCGGTCGAATAACTAATTTTTTGTACGGCGTTCGTTCGTTTCCGTATGACCGGAGTTGTGGGTAGGGGGATACAGTTATGATATAACAGAGTGAATTATAACCATAAAGAATAATACAAATTCGGTTTAATTACATAAGTGACTGGGATGCTAACAGGAAATGAAATTTGTTAGAATTTATACCAGCTATAAATTAATAATTCGATACATATAGCTGTAAATCCGAAACCGAGTTATAAAAGAGTATCGTGACAATTTCAAACTACAAATATATCTGGATTTGATTTAATAAATCAATTTAAAAAAACAACAACAAAAAAAAACAGAAATTAACTATAAATTAATTTAATTTAAAAAATAATTAATTAATTAAGTAATAAACACGAATATTTGAGCACATACACTGAGTTTAAAGACAGAGGTAATTAAATATCCAGTATAAGAGGCAACAAAAAAGCAAATTTGTGTTTTAATGTGCATATACCTGAAACTGTATTCCTCTTGTTGTTTTATATTTCGAGCAGCTACACTTAGTCATTTTTCTTTCCATCGTAGCTACAAGGTGCACCTTTTTCGTCATCTTTTTAACTCAAGGGATGTAAGGCGCAACGATTCCTTAATTTCACAAAAAAAAAAAACAAAAAAAAACACACACGCACACAAAACCCACAAAAAAAAAAAAAAAAAAACTAAACACAGCATACTGACATTAGCTGTGATGTGATAAGAAAATGCGTGTTGACTTGATAATCCAAAGTGAGCTTTAATATTTTTAAACGACCTTTTAAAATTTATTTTTTTAATGACAAACCATAAAGCATAGGTAAATATTCAGTAATAATAATAATAATAATAATAATAATAATAATAATAATAATAATAATAACAACAACAACAACAACAACAACAACAAAAACAACATTATAAACATTTCAGAATTTTTCTTCATCTTCCTTGGCTTTTGTTGATATTTATTCATAGAAAAAGGAATAAATCAGAAAACGTAACTTTTATGTCAGACGATGACTTTTACCAAAAATCTGAAAACAAAATATTGCAAATTTATTAATCTAGTAATTTATTTTTTATTTTATTTTTTATCTATTTTTTTATCACTAGAGTGTCTGCAGTTTAAAAGCGTAACTTCTTGAAATTTTTGTATTGCTTTACGTCAGACGCTAATTTTAAGTAAATTTAATCACAAAATTAGTATTTGTTTTGAATAATTTAATTTTGTTAACGACTCAAACAACAAAAAATAAATAAATTAATAAAAGATGAAGAAGAAGGAAAGAAAACGAGGGTTAAATTGTTTCAGGTAATATTATTCTTTATTATTATTTTTATTTATTTTTATCTATTATTTATTTATGTTTACTGTTTCTAATTAAGGAAGCGTAACTATTTTGATTACTGGTATAGCCAGTGTTTGCGTGTGCTTTGTTTATTTTTTTTTTTTTTTTTTTTTATTTACAGTATAAATACATGAAGCCAAATTATGCATGTTTCGTATTCTCTCTTGGTTAGTGATTTATAAACCATCACAAATTAATGCTTAATGAAATTGTAGATGGGGATCCTATGTACCCTCCATAAGCCAACATTTTTTGTTTTGAAATGTGGAGGTTTTTGAATAACTGAACGGGAAACTCAAATTTGGCAGGGCAGACAGCTGTTTATTATTCCTCACCTTTCCGCCAATGCTCCTTGAAAATCTGGTCTGTACCTTGAATGCAGCGACAGTGAGTCACCTGGTGAGTGATGACACCCCCACCTGAAGTGTGGATAATACGGAACTTGTTTATTGAAAAATGAGTTCTGGGGGACTGTTCACCAAAGGTACAGAACATAAAATAAAACAGCAACAAATCCAAGCAACGGAATCATAAATGATTAATAAATGAAAACAAACAAATAAACAAACACAACAATGAAATGAAATGAAATAAAATAAAATTTAAAATAAAATAAAAATTCTAACATTAAATAAATTTTCTAATTTTATTTATTTACTATTGGAAATGTTATTTTATTTTATTTTATTTTATTTTATTTTATTTTATTTTTATTTATTTATTTATTTATTTAGTTAGTTAGTTAGTTAGTTAGTTAGTTAATTTTAAATAGTTTTAAAGTAGAAAGACAGGTTTTCAGCAGCTATTCTCCCCCCTCCCGATAAATACGAAAAAATTGATGAAAGTGTGTTAATAAAATTGCGGATATGTTACTACAACTACTACTGTTAACAGTTCTGGTGCTAGTAGTTTATTATTATTTATTTATTTATTTTTACAAATGGAACACAGACGGAAAACAACTAATTCTAACAGCGCCAGCTTATTAATAATTTATTTATTTATTTATTTTTGTGATGAACCATAAATAATAAACTCATCTAATCCGATTAATGTATGTTAATTAAGGTGTGGATAATGCAATATTATCCGAATTTAGTGTGACAGTTACGGCTATGAAAACTGACTAATTATACCTTACGTAACATATTTTTCTAAGGTGCAAGAAATGCTTTTGTTGTCATATCAGTACCATTTAATTAATCATTATTCATTACGATCTCTCAGAATATTCTTAATTATTGTCTGAAAGAATATTCAATTATCCGTGCATTTTCTGCAGAGCTGGACTTATTGTTAGTCTTGTAATTTGTTTAAAGTATTTGATCTTATTAAAACAAACAATTTACTAAAATTATCCATTTCATTATTTCTGTTTTTATTTATAATTATATATATATATAATTGTATTATTGTACGTTACCGTATGCATTGACAGTTTTCAGAACACAAAGAAAATCGAAATTAACCGAAATTATCCGAATATGCTACGTGGGCGGACATTTCCGGAGACGTCCGACTATTGCCGATATTGTTATTTGTTATTGTTGTATACTTCAACATGACCAGTCACTTTGGAAGCCTTCCCAGTTTGATCGTAAAATGAGATATTTTGTGGTCGTTTTTGTTTATATCGCTTCAGTTCTTTTAAAAGTTAAGTCTTTGAAATTTCAAAATGAATAGCAATATTTCTATCGATCCCAATCATTGAACATCTTTGACCAAATTTTTGCAGTCTCTTCCAGGTGACCCTTCCGTTTTCGCAAGTTGCTTGCGAAAACGATAAGCGAGCAAGACTTCAGTTTTGTTCAGTTACAAGTACATTATGGACTTGATGTTTGATTGGGAATATGAAGGGGATAGGTTTTCTTTTGATGATAGCGATCGTTTTGAAGAAGATTCGCTCTGTTCATGGTTAAGCGAACCAGAAAGTCTTTGTAATAACTGGAGAGGTTGGAAAAGGCAAAATGGAGGGCAGACGACCCAAAGCACTCGTTCATCTGGTAAGTAGGCAGCTGGAAAATAAAATTTGCTGGTTTCTCTTTTCATTTTATACTTAGTTAATTGATTCTGTACAAATATACATTCATAAAACATTCTGGAACGGTTTTAGTAATGCACACTCTATACCTTAAGCATGTAATAGTTCTTAAATAATTTTTTTTTTTTTTTTTTTTTTTTTGTATTTAAGGTAATCTATTCACTCATCCAAAGTATATTCCCAGATATCATTAAGATCTCAGATTTCTTTTGTTTACTAATGTTGTTTCATGAATAAAACAGTAAAGTAAATCCTGTTAAAATATATTATGTATTTTATCTGTTAGTTTACATTCTAAATAAATAGTACATACTCAGATACTGTTTAAGCTTTACACTCAGTATCAACATATTTTAATTAATGTATTATATTTATATATAGTAAAAACATAGGCATGTCTATGACTGTAGAAATGTTCAAGTTATTAACAAAAAAACTTTAGTGTAATTGCACAACAAATTACAGTGACCAATATTTTGTGTAAAGAGTTACATTTAATTTTACAGTCCAGTGCACCATGCTGCTAAAGTATGAATGAGTACATCCAAGAAAAAAGTTTGAAAACACCTTTCAAATCTTTTGTTATTTTATTTTAAACCGAAACATTCTCAGAGTTTCTTATATGATTGGAATTGGAAGAAACTTTCTAAATTTAAATAGTACTATAACTATTACAAAAGGGTTAAATGATAATAATAAATAGGCAGAAAAATAAAATGTAATATTTGTTGCATTTAAATATGATGTAAGTTACCAGCTAAACACATACTTTCACTGTAATGTTTTGAAGCAGTCACTTGATATACAAATAACAAATTTACCAGGTTAACAAAAATAAATTATATACAACTGAAAGTGAAACAAAATACAGTTGTATCTTTAGATGATCCAAAGATGATCAGCCACCTACAATATATGACATTTTTCTGACTCCCAGTTGTTTTTCAGTGAATATGTCCCTTTGATCAGCAAACACCTACTGAACACAAACTCTGAATTATTATTTTTATTATTATTCCACTGCTAAAGTAGACAGTCATACCAATTTGGATTTGTTTTCTCCAAAATAAATACAATTTATTGTTGTTTGGCAGTTTTATACAATATTTTTAAAGATGGTGTTGTGCATTTCCAGCACTGCACAGTATGTAAAGCGAGAATTGTTTTTGTCGAATCACAAGAGCACATGAACTGTAATTGTCAAACCATACAAGTTCAACCAATTTGGTACGTAATTTTGATAATTCAATCATTTGACATCATTCTATGCTTATTTATAAAGATTATAAATATGTTCAAAGAAATTGTCTCTAATTTGTCTCTCTCTGGTGAGGGGACACCTGCAATATAGGGACATTTTTGCTCAGCCCCATACATACCACTGTATTTTAATAAATTTTTATGGTAGGGAATGTGAACTTCCACAATTAATTTTGCTTGATAAGTTATGACATGGCTCATCTAAAACTAAAGCATATATATTTATTTAGATATGTATATATTATTATATATATAATATATTGATATATTTTCAAATAATTATTTCATTTTATCAGTTAATTTTAGATTGGAAACAAATTGGATGGAACAGACTAAAGTTTGGAATAAACTGATATTTGATATTTTCAGTTTAAAAGCTTGTTTACTGAAATTTATCAAACAATATTTATTCTTTATCAACATTTGAAAATATGGTGTTATAGAATATTTTTTATTTAAATAACATTTACATGTATAATACATATTATTAATTTATCTAAATCTCAACAGAAAATTAAAAAATGTCCAGTAAACAATTATTAGCAAAATCAACAAAAAAGAATTTATAAATATTTTATTGATACATGATACTTTATTTATTAATAGGAACAACATCAGGGACCATATCATATGTTCAGTAATAAAAGTTAGAAGATAACACTCATTTTTGTTATTATTATTATTATTATTATTATTATTATTATTATTATTATTATTAGTTTTGTTTTTTAGAAAAATTAATGTAAAATAGAACTGAAAATCATCATTTGTGATTTGAAAATTAAAATATATTTTCAAACCTTAATCAATGATTATGAAATCTTGTAAATTAATAATAGGTATTATTTTTTAATTATTATCGTTACCTTCATATCTTCTGATTTTTTTTTTTTTTCTTTTTCTGAAAACAATAATTGAAGACAGTTTATTGTAAACAGAATCACTGATTACAAAAAGGTCTTAAAAACAAACTCTTGCTGTCTGGCTATTGTGACTGCCCTACTTTAGTTATTAAATAGATAACCTTTGTTATTGTCAGACATCATGAGAAGAAAATCTTGTATCACAGATCATAAGATACACAAGGGTGAATGTGTTGTATATTTTGCAGAGTGTATTTATCATTTAATTTAAATGATGCTGTGTTGACATAGAAATAAAAACAATATTATTAATTGTCACGATTTACCATAAACAGTAATATTTTATCTAAAATGTCTTATGGGATGTTATTCTTTAATTTTAAATGTTATTACATTCATTCCTTTTAATATGTTGTTTGTCACATGATTAATAACTTGCACATTTAAAAAAAATAAACAGGGGATAGATTTTCATAATTACTTACTTCCTAACCAGTTTGAATATACTGGAATATTGATGAATGTAAATAATGAATAATTTTAAATTAATAACATTATATTAGCATATTCATTATATACTGATATAAGGTAAAATATAAATAGTACCTTTTCAATCAGTAAATGACAGTTGTTAAAAAAAAATTGTAAGTATTTTGGAACTTTTGAAATTTTAATTATTTTTTCAAAATATTTAAAAAAAAAAAAATCACGTTATTTACTACCATAAACAATTAACAATGACTACATACTGATTTTGGAGTAGAATCAGATTTTGTCATAGGTAAGATTATCAGCCACAAACATATTCAAATTCTAAAAGGAATGGACAATAAATGAATTCACATGCTGTGTGTTTTTATTTGTTATTGGTACATTTATCATTTGAGACAACACCTGAAATGATTTTTTATTTTTATTTTCAATGTATGTTTAGGTATTTTTTTAGGACTGGCTATTACAAGCTATTAACTGTTATGCTGCTCTGATTCAATTCTTCAGAAATACAAATACATTCCAAAGAATGCTTGTTCAGAAATAATGAAATGACATAAAAGGTCATACATTACATATATCATAAGTAGTATTTAAAAAGAAGGAACGGAAACTGTCAACAAAATGTAGATGCTTTGAGTGTACAGGTTGGAACAAGCTTGCATGCCTGTTGGGCAGAGTAACTATAATTTGTTTATAGATATCTGATATTATTTCTTCTACTAAATGAGTCATGTGTACTTTCTACTTTCAGGTAGATGAGTTCCCATATTTGCAAACTATATTTAAATGACAGTTGGATGAAATATTGGTGTAGTTTTTATCAATTAGCAGCAAGAATTTTGGGGTGTTTTTTTTGTTTCACAATTTATTTTAAGTAGACAAAATGTCTTAAAAATTTAAATTTGCACACCTAGAAGGTCTATGTGATATGAATATAAAATATTAGGACTTTTAGAAAGATATTTGTGTTCAATTTTTTTTTCTTTAAGCAAAAATACTTGGTTATTTTTTAAATGTTATAAATATTCATTGCAACCTAACACAACTGCAGTTCAACAAAAAATTCACATTGAAAAACCATAACTACATGTTGGTATTGTAAGGATTTTTTTATTAATCAGTTAAATGATAAGACTTCTGTTGCATTAAGCAGTTCCATACCTTGACAAAGAACTATCTGCTACTTTAAAGATAATCTTTTTGTTAAAAGTAAAATATAGTTTGTTTAAGAACTTTTCTTTAATGATTAACAATTATTAAATATCAGGCTCAAAAGTGCATTTTAATTTTTTTTTGTTGTTGTGGTATATTCGTGATACATGAAGGAACAGTTCACTGCCTCTATTCTTATGTCAACTCTTATCAGTTAATAGCTTAGGGCCTTTTATGTATGACTTTCCCAAATGCATGGAAATACATGCTGCCATTTTACTTACATACTTGATAGTGGAATATGGCTGGAATAATAATTATACAGAGTGCACATTGAGAAGGACTGATCTTGAAATTAATCAACCTTCATTAAAGTCCTCTATCAAATATCTTTCATTTATTAAACAATTTCATGGTTAAGCATAAAGATTAATTTTAGTGTTTGATAAAGGTCATAGATTTTAACAGAAATTTAATATAATAACTTTAACTATTTATTTTTCATTATTATTTTTTTTAATTAATTTATTTTGTTATATATATTTTTTACTTATTTATTTAAAATTTATTGTTGCTACAAAAATCTGAAAATATAGCTAAATGTAGTTATTTTGACAAAACTTTTAAAGCTAATTGTTTTTGTCTGTATATGTAATTCAATAAAATTAAATCTCCCTGTGCATATATCAGTTACCCAATTCAAATTTCCTTTAAACATTAATCATTATTTTGGGAACTGTACTTGATAATTTTGTAATTGTGTTTGTTTGGTTTTTTTTTTTTTTTTTTTTTAATTTATACATATATGTGTATATTTAAATTACCAACATAAATTTTAATGCAGCTTAAATAGTTTTAAACAAAAACTCAAACGTTTTTGTCATTTTTGGCTGTTTTTTTGTTTGCTTGTTTATTTAAGTTTTGTTTCTCATACCCTTTACATAATTTGCATATGGTTAGATCATTATTAATGATTTATTAATGCTGTATTTTAAAAACCCAAAACAAATTGAGATTTAAAAAAAAAAAAATATTGAAAAAAATTGTGAACTCAATGATTTTTAAAAAAACATTTGGGGGGGATTATAAATAAATGGCATGAAGACCATTGTGTTTGGAATTTTATGGTCCTAAAGTACTAAATGACTATGTATAAATACTTTTTATATTTTTTTTTGGAGAAAAATAACAATAAAAAATAAATATACAAAAATAAAACACAAACAAATTAAAGTGTGTTCCTACAGTTATTACATAACCCGATTTACTATTATTTTGTTAACAAAATACTTTCATGTTTAAAAAAAATAAGTACTCTTAATTAATGTTAGGCTGAAGAATATTTATTTATATTGTATGTATTTATACAGATGTGTGCACATTTTTAAAAATTATTTTGTCATTGATATATTTATGAAGTATAAAAAGTTTCAAGAAGTTATTTTTCACACAGGAGTGAACTTTCACTAATCATGGCAGAAGGAATTTATATCTATTACAAAAATATATTGCATATTTCAACGCTCCTTCTTTTTCTTTTTCTTCACCTGCTGATACTCATGTTTAATAAATTACCAAATGATAAGATTTGTTTTAGTTTATATACAAGACATGTTGCATCTTTTCACACAGAAAAAAAAAAATAATATTTACATCATTTTGGTTATACTGGTTTGCCAAAATATTTTTATTTAAAAAAATAAATAAATAAAAAATTATATCTGGGGGAATAGGAGGCATATATGGGGTCAGGACTTTTTTAATTTTCATATTCCTTATATAAGAAAAATTCAGATCCATATACTTGATTTCTGATTTGAAGACACATGAAAAGAACTGAGCTAAATCTTGAGCCTGTGCACTTTTATTAATTTTGCTCATCCATTTCAGGGGTGAAATGAAATGTAGAGAGTAAATAAAGTTTTACACTGGGGAATTAAAACAGCTGTTAATGTTTGTTCACCAAGATTAGCTAAAGCTTTTTAATATGTTTATTCAAACATCAGTTGTCTTAAATTATTTTCTGTCTACAATTATCTTTAGTTATTTTCAGTTCTTTTTATGTGTAATCCATTTAAAAAACAAAAAACAATCTCCCATGCTAATATTATTGTGTGCACTCTGAGTTTTTATTTTTGAAAAAGCAAGCTCACAACCACTACATACTGCATAAACACTGCTTTAAAGTCATTTTATCTATATATATATTTAGTAAAAATCATTTTGAAGTCTTTACAATTTATATATGTATTTTTGTTATAATTTATATACTTACAAATTTTCAAATTTAATGTTAGTAATGGAAAAATTGCAAACATATTCAAAAAACTGTTTTTAAAATAGGTTTCTGATCCTTTATTAACAAATGATGAAAAATTTGTGACATTTCATTTATTTATTTATTTATTTATTTTAAACAGAGATTAAGGTGTCTTCTCTTGTTGAGCTTGCTGCTCAAGCAGTTGCTTGCAACATACCATTTGAAGTTGTTGAGCACTACCCAGAGCCTATCCCTGAACAGCTTCAACTCAGCATTGCTTTCTGGAGTTTTCCTGAAAGTGAGGAAGATATCAGGTCTAGTAGTATTAAAACTCTTTCAAAAGATGTGTGTGTGCGTGCGTGTGTGTGTGTTATTTTGTTATTTCTAGAAGATTAATAACACATATTTACAGTTGTGAAAATATAAAAGAAATTGCTTTTTATATGTGGAAGAGGCACTTGACAGAAATCAATTCAGCATCATAATTTTCTAAAACAGAAGATTCATAAAATGGAACATTTAAAGTTAAAATTTAAAAAATATTATTTATTACAAATAATACTATTAAAAAAAAAGGAAATTGATTTTCTATATCTTACAAATCTACATGACACATTGCTCTTAATTTTTGTTATTTACTGTGATTTCAAATTAACATTTAGCTAGTGTCTTCCATTATAAATTCAAAGACAGATTAACATAAAGATTTTAAAATCTCTTTCAGGTTGTATTCCTGTCTTGCTAATGGAAGTGCTGATGAATTCACCAAGGGAGAGCACCTATACAAGGCAAAAGCAGTCAAAGATGCTTTACAGATTGGTAAATTATCATTAATATTCTTATCTTTTAACAGTGTTACCAAGATCTCAGTCATTGAAACATATACTTTAACAGAAAAGCACTATTAATATTCAATTACAAAGAAGAATAAAAAGATTTTGGTTTATAAAATTTTAAAAAAAATTTAAATGTCTGAATAATAAGTTTGGTTTAAGACAGTTTTTTTGTTTGTTTGTTTGTTTTTTTTTTTTTTTTGTTTTTTATAATGAAAGTATGATGTGAAATTAATAAAGAACTTAATGTATTGAGAAACATAATTGTTTTTTTTTTGTTATAGGATTCCACTTGAGTGCAACTGTTATACCACCTCAGAGTTTAGCCCAAGCTCAGGGAAAGGGAAACTTTAATGTAGCTGTGGTGTTTGATCGCCGTCGTATCTCATCATGCACCTGCACCTGCAACAGCAGTGCCTGGTGTTCTCATGTTGTTGCCCTCTGTCTATACAGGATACATCAGGTCGGTTTGAATCATCTCTCATCATACCAGTCCATCATTAACTCAGCTTTATCCAGCATCATATTTTTTATTTCTTGAAAATAACATTTTCTTTTAAAATTCATTAGAGTCCACAGTTTTTCAATTATTATTTTACACACACTGAAATGGAGTTAATATCAGTAATAATATTGTATAAAATTGTGTTTGAATGTGTGTGTGTGTGATTCAGAGAGACATATCTTGAGATATATCTTTAAGTGTGATAAAACGACTCGTATTTTACTGTTTAAATTGATATTAGCATGTGAGTAACTAAACCATTAGAGAAGTAGTAGAAATCAAGATACCAATTAAATAATTTGTTTTTTAAACACCTTTTCATTGAATTATTCAGTGCAGCATTTGAACTATTAAAAAAAAAATAATAATAATAATTTATTTATTTATTTAAAATATTGACATTTTTATTTAACTGGAATATCTATGTGTAACAATAATTGTTGTTTCTAGGCTAGTTCAGTTTGTTTACGAGCACCTGTGTCTGAGTCATTATCCCGATTACACAGAGATCAGCTACAGAAATTTGCCCAGTATCTGATTAGTGAATTGCCACAACAGGTAATTAAAGTTTTATTAATTAATTTATTTGTTTTATTTATTTATTTTTATTTATCACTGAATTGCTACAAGAAATAAATTATAAAGTAATACAAATCTCATAGATATAGATGTATTTATATTTTATTAGTATTGATTCACTGCAATGGATAATATATAATTAAGAACATTTTTTGGTGTCTAAATGCTTTGTCGCATGTCATCAGAACATGTCTTATTCTATACATCAAGTTTGTAAAGCTCTTGTACAGAATATTTAAGAGAAGTTCAGTTCTATTTTACTTTATTTCCTAAAACAAAAATGTTTTTATTTTCAGATTCTTCCTACTGCACAAAGATTGTTGGATGAGCTGTTGTCATCTCAGGAAACTGCAATGAACACTGTCTATGGGGCACCAGGTTAGATTTCAGACACCCTGGTTTTTTCCTTTAGTTTCATCTTGTAGACAATATTTCAATATTTACTTTTTGAACTGTAAAATCTCAGTATAAATGCTACCCTCTTGTTTCTTACTGAAATAGTTTGATACATATTTTCAAAATTGTTTTGAATTTATCTAATTTTATTAACAAATATTGCTTGTATAAAAAGAAAAAAGAAAGAAAAATAATAAACATTCTCCAATTTATATGTTCAGTTATTAAATAACTCTAATATTAAGATACTAATAACTAGTACCACATATTCTTTATATTAAAAAAGAAAAATTTTCAAATTTTTATATTTAATTATGTCATCTAATTCTAACATTAGATACCTAACCAATAACATATATTTATAATTTAAAGAAAAATTTTAAATTCTCAGATTTATTTATTGAGTTAAACTAATTCTAATATTATGGTATTTGATCAACATTAAATACTGTTCATATTCCAAAAAACCAAAACATTCTTTGCCAATTTATAAAATCAGTATTCTAAATTTATTTAATTCTATTCTAGTTAAAAGTATTTTTTATTTATTTTCTGTGTTGATTATGTTTAATATATGGTTATATTCTTAAATATTTATCTTGTAATCTCATAGATCCAACTGCTGGTCCTCCTGCTAATGAGCAGACAAGCTGGTGTTTGGATGAAGCCACACTTCACGACAACATCAAGAAAACTCTAGTCAAGTTTTGCATTCCATCCCCAATGGTTCTGAGGTAATATTATTTTGTTGTTGTTTTTTTAATTAAATTCTTGATCTAAGTATACATTTATAAAAAAAAAAAAAAGAAGACATATTACTCATTTAAAAATTCTGAGTTGTAAATGACACCATTTAGTGATTATAACAGTTTCACTGATGTGATCACCTCAGACTCATTTTAATTGGCCAAAGTATTTAAATATTTGTTTAATATATTTCTGAGTAAAATACTCAATAATTTCAATTAAAAGAATGGGTTTATGCAACACATTTAATAATTATTTCAGTGATGTCAATCATCTTGGGACAAGTGCCCCACCAGCTGCTGCTGAATGGCAGACGCTGCTAAGGCCACTGAGGGGCCGAGAGCCAGAAGGGATGTGGAACCTCTTGTCAATTGTCAGGGAGATGTTTAAACGTCACGATAGCAATTCTGTTCCATTGCTTGAAATATTGACTGATGAGGTTCTGCAGTGCGAACAGGTATACTAACAGGTTTTAAAAACATACTTTGTCATTGGCTGAACTCTGTGTTTAATATTATTATTTTCTGATAAAATAAATAATTTATTTTTAGGCATGCATTCTTATCTGGTGTATACAGTTAACTCAGCACATACTGTTATACTATTTTTGAATTTTAGTTATCATATAAAATGTCTCAATGATTTTTGGACATTTAAAATTTTATTGTATTTTTAATTTCAGATCCTGATCTGGTGGTTTTTGACCAAAGCTTCATCCAACAACAGCAATGCTGTCCACTGTAACAGAGGAGGAAATGGTGCTGCCAATGCTTCTCAGCATGCAGCATCCAGTCTTTGTGAGGAAATCATCAATCTGTGGAGACTGGGAGCACTCAATCCCAAACTTTCTCCTTTTCAAAGAGAGGATCTATGCAGAAAATTCAAAAACTGGCATTCAAAAACTATTGAAATAGTCCGCAAGGCACGTGGATCTACTTCTAGCAACTCAGGTATCAATTTGAAGAAAAATGACATTGAGAATTTTGCTGGTTTTAAGCCAGCCATCGAAGCCTGCCAAATGACTTGGGATGATTACTCTATCCCAGGGATAACATACTCTGACAAAGAGGGATCTCGTTACGTGTATCATTTTTGTTCTCGGGGCCAGGATGGAGAGGCAAAGAAATTCTCCCGAGTGCAGCCAGTCACGATATGCTCAGAAGACCTTATCAGTACTGACAACTCTCGAACTCTTGCTCATTCCCAACGATCTCAGGACGCACGGGCTCGCAACAGACAGGATCAGCGCACGCTCAATATGCGCAGAGATTCTGCTATTAATGACGGTGCCATCAGCTCAGGGTCAGAAGGTTTCTGCGAGCCTGAACGTGGTTTCAGAGACTCCGATTCCAGTTACGAAAATAAATGTTTTCATTCTAGGTCAAATTCACTGGATGAACCTGATCCAGCAAGTCTTTACAATGTTCCAGGGTCTCGTGCTGTCCAAAGCACTGCTGCTGCTACCGCTGCTGCAAGACCACAAGATAATGATGTCTTTGATGATGGAGTGGAAACAGACCAGATGGAGTATAATTCCAACAGTGTGCCAGCTAAAGATCAGGAAACTGCTGCCAGACAGGAGTCAGCTTCTCGAGAACCTAGTCAGAACTGTGACACTGCTGGACAGGCTGTGGAGCAGTCCACCTCCGAGTCCCAGCAGTCCAGTGACGAGTATCAGATGTATTTCTATGACACGAAGAGCAAGCCCAATGAGACTGACAAGAAAAAGAAAGACAAAAACGAGGAACCTAATATATTTGCTGGAATTAAGAAGCTTGACAATTCCCAAGATGTAAGTTGTTCTTGTTTGTCTTACATTCTGAGTTAAAACCTTTAAATTGTGAAATTAGATAATGCCTTGTAGATGGATAAAAATGTGTCTAATAAATTCCTATCATTTTTGCCATTTATTGGTTGGTTTATAGTTTTATTATTGCATCAAAATGTGATCAAAGAAAAGGTATAAATTTTATATATTTTCAGATTAATATTAAATATCTTAAAAATAGTCATAAAACTCTTTTTGATAAATATTTATGGATTTAATATGCAGCAGTTAAGAGTGAAACATTATTTCAAATAAAACTGGTTATGCTAATAATTCTCATATGCTATTAATGTACTTTGATCAAGTTCATGTAACGTGAATTTATTTACAGGTACTGTTTGCAAGAGCTGAAGCCTTGCATGCTCATGGTCACACAAAAGATGCATGTACACTTGCTAAGAGATTGGCTGAAGAAATGCTTAGCAACCCTCCAGATCTTCTTGCAGAAACAGCCAATATTCCTACACCAAAATGTGATTATTTTTATTACTCGATAAATAAAAAAGAAGGGATTGTCATTCTTTTTAAATTGAAATGAAGTTACACTTTTGAAAAATAGTTTACAGACCTCTTAGCTTTAATGGATAGTTTTTATTTCCAAATAATGATAGCATGATTATCTGTTATGATATTAATGTACTTCACAAGTAGGGAATTCAATGCAAATAATTATTAATAAACTGTATTTAACATTTTTATGAGAGAATATAAAATATGTACACAAATCCATCAAATTTATATACAGACAAGATCAAGTAAAATTTTGTATGAAAATGAAATAGATTATTCATGTAAAAAAACCCCAACAAAAATGAAAACAAGTTATATTTTAATTTCAGCCAAGAAGAAGAAAGCCTTGACTAACATCAGCCTGCTGGCCAGTGCTACTTTGTCCAAGGCTGCCTTCCTTTCCAGTGTTCTGTACGAGGAAATTGACTGTCATTATCTAGCTTTTCAAGTTGGTATGTTTGGTTTGGAACTTGCAAGACCACCAGCATCAAGCAAGGTTTTGGAGGTTAGTAGTCCCTTTAGTTATTGATAATACTGGATTAATCAACAATATTGAAAATGGGAAGAAAATGTTTTAATATTTACTTTTTTTTTTTTTTATTTTTTTATTTTTCTACAGTTAAATTAATTTTGTATTTAAAAAGGCTTGATAGTGTTAGATTTTCAACTTTTTTGATTCATGAAACTGTAGAATAAACTTCTTAAATGTTATAATTACAATTGTTGAATTAACTCAGAATTTAATAAACTGAACATGACACTTCAGTACAGATAATTTCTCTAAAAACAAATTACTGGAAAACATTTTCAGCTTTGTAAAATATATATTTAACATCATCTAATTAATAGAATTTAATTTAAAGATCTTTTATAAATTTCTCTTTAATTTATTTTTCTGCACATTTTAGGTGAAGCTTGCCTATCAGGAGTCAGAGTTACTCCAGATGTTGAAGAAAATTCCTCTGCGGAAACAGGAGCTTGGTGTGCTGCGTGCACGGGCAGCAGACCTGAGAGATGGAAAACTGCAGACTCGGGGTGATGCACATCTTCCATTGCATCTGGCATCATTCATCTTTGATTCACTCTGTCTTCCAGGGCTCTCTACAGGTGTTTATCATTTCTTTTCTTTTATTGCAGGTTATATATATATGTATAAAATAAGCTGATATATTAAACTGCACATTTCTTCTTTCCTAATTTTCAGAATCTTGACTTTTTTTTTAAAATGTTAGACTTGAAGGTTATTTTTTAAGGTTTTATGAACAATTTACTTCATATTTTTATGTTTCTCTTTATATCTTGGAATTTCTAATTTCTTCATCTTTGTTATTTTTAATTATTTATTTTTATTCTGGGTATGAGGTATTGGGATTTGTTTTGTTTTTGTGTTTTTTTCATAAAATCATGATTTCATTTTTCAGATGTTGTTCCATCAGATGAAAAACTGGGTTTTGAAGCAGCAGTAACAGCCATTGGTAATATATGTGCACTTAATTTTATTTTGCAACTTAAGTAATTGTATTTTGTAATATCAAACTTTCCTGTGAATACAAAACTGGATTACTGTAGAGGGCAATAAAAATTATTTTATATCTGTATTTTCTCAGTTGTATGTTTTTTCACAACATGATTATTAGTTTTAATATTTATTTAATATTATTTTTAATTTTGTGATTCTGATACTGATTTTTTTTTTTTGATTTTTTTATAAGGGATGTATTTAGACAGAGTGGATTAAAAGAAACTTATTGTATTCCATAAATAACCTTTCTTTTTTTAAAACATTAAGGTATTGATATTTCTTATTTCTGTTATTAATTTAATAATTAATCACATGTTATGACAGGTTTGAAGGCAAATGTCAGTGAAGCAGAACACCCACTGTTGTGTGAAAGTACCAGGAGACAGAGAGGAGAGCTGGTGCTTGCCATGTTGGTTCACTACAAAGATGATCAAATCAAGTTAGCCAAGGTAATCACTGGAGAAAAAATCCTTAATAAATCTCTATTAAAACATTTATCATAGTTTTATCCAGTTCTTGCTCGACATTTAAGCAAATGTGTGTAAGTGAAATAATTCACAATCCAACTTTTATATTCCCAGTATTATAAAATATTTTTAACAAATGTTGAAGTATGTTTTTATGTTAAAGCAGATAAATAAAAAAATAAAAAAGTTATATTTGAATTTTGTGTTATCCTTGTAACACTGATTTTAATTCTTTAACAAATTATTAGAAAGTTTTAACTTTTTTCAGTGTGTGATGATGATGATGATTATTTTTATTATTATTATTTTTTTTTTTTTTCAGATCATGGACAAACTTCTGGACAAGGAGGTACATCAGTTCAAGTCTCCCAGTCTGGTGACTGTTCTCTCTTCCAGCAAGTCTTCATCTAGTCAGCAGTCAGCCTCAACTTCCACAAACACTACTAGTCGGTCACCAGAAGGTGCAGGAAAGTCCTCAGTGATGACTACTTCGGAGATGGACAAGCTGTTTATGCCTGATCGACCTCCTCCAGCAGCTTCTGGTACACCAGAAAACAGTGGCAGCCCACCTCAAGGCCACATGAATGCTACATCAAGTTCTGAAGGAACACCAACACCATCCAGTTCACATTCTAACAGTGCAGTTAATAGTGGAGCCAGACCAAAGACAACATATGTCCTTAGATACAATATTAATAGGTAAGAGCTTTTTATCTTCTTCATTTTTCTGAATCTCACAAAAACAAGTTACATAGGACTTGCTTTTTGAGTCTTCTTAGTGGATATTACAGCAGTTGACAATTTTGACATCTCCTGTATGTATACTATATGTAAGTATTTAGCAGTAGCAATACATTGAGTTAAAACATCATTTTCTTCTATCATAGTTGAGATTTTTGTCATTTCATAGTAATTTGCCTTAATTAATTTAATTGATAGAGCTCTGTATAGTATGTCCCTATTTTTTTATCATTTTTTTTTTTTATACAAAGAATACATTTTATTGAAATGTAAAACTTTTATTTTTGTTTTATTTTATTTGTTTGTTTGTTTTTCAGTGGAAAGGATACTGACAGTTCAGCATTAGAAGAAGAGGGAGATGACATCAAGGCTTTGGAAGCAAAGATCAGGTGTCTGGGTATGAAGAAGAAACCATCACAAGGTTAATGAATTTTGAAATAATATATATTATACTTAAATCTCTGTTGCACCATGATGGTTCCACTGAAATGAAAAAGACATAAAAAGAAAGAAATACGTGATAAAATATCTGTCCAAGTTAATGATGTTTAATAATCTGTGAATGGTAACAAATAGTCTTTCAAAATAATAACGTTTAACTGCTGATTATATTCTGGTGTAGTTATGTACTTTACACACAGTGACTTTTCAGCTTGTGTCCTCGACACACCATTTAGCTGGCGTAAATCTTGTAACTTAAAAGATTAATTACAAGACAAGAAAAAGAATACAATTTTTCATTGAATATTTTATTAATATTTGTTGAACTTCAGATCTTCCATGTGTTTTCTTTTGGCTTTTTTGAAGTTCAATAACCAATTATTTTTAATTTTTCACACAGGTATGGCAAGCATTGATAGCAGTGCGCCAGAGACGACCTCCAGTGACAACTCTCCTACCCTAGTACGTAGAAATTTCAACAAGCACCAGGGACCAGGCAGTGACTGTGGGAGCAGTGCTGAGAGCAGTGATTCTATAGGCTCCAGCAGTTCAGGGGACAAAGCTGCCAGGCTTGTACACAGAGAAAATGAAAGGTTTGACTTTATAAGATTTTTTTTTTTTTAATTTATTAGTGTTTTTTTTATATGCATATTATTGATAATGTTAAGATGTTATTTCTAAATATATATTTCAGATGATCACAGAAAATCATTTTTGTTAAATTATTTCTGTTTTAGGTATTTTAATGTGTCATATAATTTATTTTTCTCATTATAAATGTATATTATTAGCATTTTAATTTTCTAATTAGCTTCAGGATGGATATATTTTGTTGCAAGTAACAAAGGAATTATTCATAATTTTTATATCTTAAATTATTTTTTATTTTAGTTATTGCAGCTGTCATTGGAATTAGGTCTAGGATAACGTTTTTCCCACTATTATAAATTAAATATGTTTTCACAAATACTTTACTGTTTGGTATCTTATCTTTTGTTTTAAAAAAAAGTACAGAAATAATATTATTATAATACAGTTTGGATTATTTTCTTCTTTTCTTAAGAATATAATTTAGTGGTTTTTCATATAAATCTCTAAACATAAAGAAAGTTTTATTTATTGTAAAAAACATAATTAATGTATATTTTCAGCCCACCTAGTCCATATATCACCAGAATGCTGCCATCTCAAGTTATAATGGATTCCCGAAGTTCTACACCCAATATTAAAGGAATGAGGTCATTTTCATTACTGTAAATAAGTTCTGATTGTTTCTTCATTTATTTAGAAATAATTAAATCTAATTTATAGATCTTTTCTTTTTGTAAGTCTTTTTTGTTTATTTACACATTGTTGAAACTAGTTAATTAAACACTGATTCTGTGCAGTGATTTGAAGAACAAAAATGTTCAAATGTTCAAATTGAAATTTGTTTTAAAAGATTTTGGCAATTGTGTACTTTTTAAAAATATTTTTCATTTTAAGATAGTTATATTATAGTAAAAAATAAAACAAATCATACTGACACACATTGTTTTATCCTGTGTAATTTGTTGATTATAGTTAATTATTTTATTAGTTCCTGAACACTGGATTTAAAATCATTTGTGTTTAGGCAATTAACTTTTTATCCCATGAATTAAAATTAAATGCTAAAAAATTAACTGTAGTTAATAAATAATAATATTCAGTTGAGAAGTCATTAGCACTTTGGTCTAAAGTAATCAAAACTAATATATTTTTTCAGATACAAGGGCAAGAATCGCACCATGCCAACAATTCCAAACCAGCCGAGTGAAGCTTCATATCATTTCATGTTTGAACTGGCAAAAAGTGTTCTTCAGAAAAGTGGAGGCAACACATCCAGCTCATTGTTTACCCAACCTTCAAACACCACCAACCACACTGGCGCTCATCGCAACCTTCAACTCTGTGCCTTTCAGATTGGACTTTATGCTTTAGGTCTTGGAAACTGTGTGTCTCCTAACTGGCTGTCCAGAACATACTCATCACACGTGTCTTGGATTGAAAGTAAGTTTTTAAAGTCACTTTTTTAAACTGTTTTCAATACTTCTTCAACTGAATTTGTTCTTTATTCCTGTGAGGTTAAGAGTTTTGTTGATCGATATTTAATTTTTACATATATTTTACTCTCTTGAAGTCAGATTTACCAAAATTTCAATACTCCATTTAGTTTAACTCAGTCTTGTTATTTGATTGTGATGTTGTTGTTTTGTTTTTCAGATCAGGCTCTGGAAATTGGTAGTGCTGCTATCAGAATTCTCATTGATACTTGGGAAGGTCACTTGACACCTCCAGAAATAGCTTCTTTGGCAGACAGAGCATCCCGTGGCCGAGATCCAAACCTTATTCGCTCGGCTGCAGAGCTGGCTTTGTCTTGTCTGCCACATGCCCATGCTCTCAATCCAACTGAAGTACAAAGAGCTTTGTACCAATGCAAAGAACAGAGCAGAGAGATGTTGGAGAAAGCCTGCCTTGCTGTAGAAACAGCTGCTGAAGGTGGTGGTGTGTTCCCAGAAGTCTTGTTTGATGTTTCAAAGCACTGGTATGCCCTGTCTGAGGAAGCTGCCCAGAATGTGTCAGACATTCCTGAGACTGCTCCATCTCGAAATCAGAATTACCCAGATCTTGATGCCCAGGTCCATGTTGTGGCAGTACCACCACAGACTATACAGAATGAGCGAACAAGTCCTTCGGCACATTCTGTGCTGTCATTTGCTGAAACTCCACCTCCAAACCAAGTAGCAGTTTCAGCCAACCAGCAACTGATCTCTCACAGCACTGGACAGTTGGCTCCACCGGCCATGATTGTTCCTTGTGCTATCCCACAGACAGCCCACCACCACGCCCAGCTACCTCACTCTGCTTATCTCCAACATTATAACTATGTCCAACAAGTGCCTGCTGCCACATTCACTCACCATTACTCACAACATCACATGCCACTGCATACACATGGGCTGTACATGTCACCCTATTACCAGACCCAGGCCCAGTTTGCCAGTATTCAAGGCCTGGCCAGCCACACCCATGTTTACCATACATCAGCAGCACATGTTGGTCATCTGGCTCCTGCAGTACAAGTCTACCCAGGCCCTACTTGTCAGGTTGCCACTGTACAGAACATCACCACCTCTACATCTAACCCATGTTATGCCATACAGCAGATGGAACCATCGACTACAACCACAGCAACAAACTCGGGACAAATACAGGCTGTGTGTGCACAACCACCACAACTGCAGCCTGCTGCACACAATCAAGAGCAGCTGAATTATCTGATGGCTGCATTCAGGGTTGGCATGGCTGCCATGGAAACTCTGGCTCGAAGAGTACATGATGACAGGCCACAGACTAAATATGCAAGGAATCCTCCCTATGGAGAAGATTTGAAATGGCTGCTGGGAATTTCTATTAAACTTGGTATGCTTAAAACATAAAATAATTTATTTTTGAATGCAGTGTATTATGGATGTGTGTGTGTGTATTTATATTTTTAATTTAAAAATTTGGTAACAATTTTCTATTGGGGAAAAACTGATTTTATTTATTTTTTAATTATCATTATTAATGTTTGTGGGAGGGTTTGTTTGATTTGGCTGCCTTTTTCTTTATTTAATTTTTGGAATTGCAGCTTATTTGTATTCATTGCTGTGGAAGAAACTGATAATTGTTTTTAAAATAGCTTAGTTAAAATAATATGCATTTTATGTTGCTAAAGTCAAATGTACTGAACTTGTAGGAACGTCCTACCTACAACAGTTCTGTGCGAGTGCAGTGAATGCAGTTGTGAGTCCATTCATTCTGTACGACCTGGCACTGGATGCTGCTCGGTTTCTTGCCAGAAACAACCCAGCCCATGTACCAAACCAGCTGAGATCAACTCTTCTCAACTCCTTGTTTCAGAAATGTCTGCAGATGTAAGTGCATGATGAATGTGATTTTTAAACATACTGTTACATTTTTGTTGACATAAGAGCATATTTCCAAATGATACTGTAACTTAAAAAAGAAAAGTATTTCCAACCATATTTTTATTATGTATAAAAGCAAATCCATTTTAGTGATAAAAGGTGCTACATTATAAATGCAACAGTGTGCTTAGAAAATAATTGATTGTTACATTGTTTTATATATATATATTTATTTATTTGTTTTTCAAATATAATTTCATTTTCAGAATAACAAATTGCCAATTGTTTTTAATATTATTGTTATTATCTTGCATAATGTGTTGATAAGATTAATTTCAGTGACATTTTTAAAACTTTGATCCAATTATTACTATTATTATCCTTTCACAGATGTTGACATTAAAGTCATAGCTATTCATTGTCATTTTATTGTTGATGTAATTGCAGTCATGGTTGTCTATTATCTTCTTATGGTTGTTGTCAATGCAATGGTGGTTCTGCATCATCTTTTTTTCATTATTATTGTTGTTGTCATTATATTCCTGGAGGAAGCACAAAACTAAGAAAGTGTTCATATTTTTCTAGGTTCATCCAGTGTGCACATCAAAGGATTCACCACATTAACCACACAGACTATGAGGACTTCGTCGGCATCGTGTGCAGTGCACGCAACGCCTTCTATATGGCACCAGGTGGCGTGGTCCAGTTCAACGAACTTCTACAGAGTCTTCGGCGGTCCAAGTCCTGCCGCAAAGAGTTGTGGCAGAGAATCATGAACGGTCTAGCGACAGGCAGTGCTTGACAGTAGTCCCCAGCTAAAGTTAGTTTGTATGTGTTCACAGGTTCTAATCAGTTATATTTGTAGAAAAATATATATTATATATCTATATAAAATAAAATAAAAAAAAAAAAAAAAAAAAAAAAAAATATTGCAGATGGGGAAAAAGCAAACTGAAGTCATGTAATTTTTATTTTTATCTTTAATAATAAGGGAAAAAATGATTGTATGTAGAAATATCTGGAAAGAAAGACAAGATGAAATGAAGAACTGCCGTATTTTGTGCGCATTGTTTATTACAGTATATATTTTTTTTTCTGTAGATATTGACATGTATTGAATTATAAATGAATATTTACATGTATTTTCTTGATTTTTTATTGAAGTTCTTTACCTTTTTGTAGGGCTTCATGAAAAGATTAGAACATCAAGCCAGTTACATGTCAGTGATTTCATTTTAACACTAACTGCAGTGATATGGTTCATAGCACAGTTGCTAGTTTAATTCTGTAAGGTGTCAAAAGATTTCACAAAATCATAAAACCACAAACTTTTTGTTGTGATTTCTATGACACGCTTCATCATAACATTATGATTGTTTTGAGTTGCCACATTATTTCTGAATCAACAAATATTATTTTCAAACTTAAGAAATTACAGTGTTAATTTAAAAGAAATATTTTTCAGTTCCAAAGACAATAGAAAACTAACAAATAATTTAGAATTTGTGTTCAAAATCAGCACAGGATGTTGGATGTATCTTTTTCAGACACTCACAGTATTAAGGCTAATTATTAAATGTTATTAAATTTGTTATTTTCTTGGGGCAAAGCTTTAAAATTTTGAATGTCTTTAGAAAAAAAAAAAAAAAAAAAAATTGTATTTCACCTAACTCATTCAGAGTGATTAACATTTAATTTCCAAAAAAAAAAAAAATTAAACAAAAACTTAACATAATAGTTAATGAATGTCTCTTTTTCTTGTTAACAAGGTGATAAAAATAAGAAATTCAGTCATGAATGCTTCGTAATAGGACTTATAGGAAACAAAAAAAACAGTACTGTAGGGAAATAAAACAACATGCTCATACTTTAAAGAAGTTTTAAAAACAGTCTGCAAGAGAAAAAAAAAAAAAAAAAAAAATCCAATTTGTAACTGGCCTATTGTTCTTGATGACATTTGTTGTTGAACTTGTATTTTGGAATGTGTCACCATGTAAACTGTTTTTTCTTCATATCGTGTGTATTTATGACTTGTATTTATATACTCTGTTACCCACATTTTATAATCATTAGTTTTGGTTTTTATTGAAATGATTACTGGTTATGTTTATTTTGCTTAATATTGATTGTTTGCTTTATTATTATTATTTCCTTTCGTGTAACTGTATATGATGTAATGTATTGTACACTCTGGAATATTTTCTTGTTACTGTTTTTTTTGTGTTATAATTTTGTCTTGTTACTTAATTACTCGGATTCTTATTCTGTGTATTTTTTGTATTGTTTTTTTGGGGGGTGGAGGGTGAGTTTTTGGTTATTGGGGGGGCTTTAGTGGGTTTTTTTAATAATTTTCTAATTAATTTCTTAAAAATAAAAACGGGAGATGAAAAATGCTTATAAATATTATTATTATTATAATATTTGTTTTAATTTTTGATTTGGTTAATGCTATCTTAAAATAATACTAAAGCACGGTAGTAAAGGAGAAAATTTTGGTGTTTTTATTTAAAATACCTTTTGACTAGTTTTCAGTAAGTCAGAAACTAACCTGATAATATAATTTTCATTTAATTTTCTGTCAGCTGTTAAGATGAAATTATTCAATGCATTGAACAGAATTAAAATTATCATTAAAATTAAAGAAATGGCATTTTATTGCACTGCCATACTTTTTTATAAATACATATTTAGAATCGAATTAAATTAGTAGTTATATTTTTTGATTATATACAATTGTTGTCATTTATCTTGAAATTAAACATGGATTGAGTTACATTGTAACTAATTTGGTAATGGTATGTAGGGGTTATCTATCATTTCATATAAAAATCACAGTAACCCTTTTTAATTTCATTTATTAGAAAATCTTAGAATGAAATGCAAACTATTATTGATTTTTGTGATCTTGTGTTGAAGACAAGTTATCAAGATTATTATTAAAAATGCTGGGTAGAGTAAACACACAGAGTAAAAAAGGGTGGATTTATTCAGTGGAAATAATGTTTTTTTTGTCTTCTTTTCCCAATTTTTTTTTGTCACATGACACCTGTTATCCATTATTTATTAATGTGACGTTATAAGTCTGTTGTACAATGTCTGTATGTGTGTGCGTGGATTACCATATTCTGTGTTTTTCTGTACAACATTAGACTGCTTTATGTTACATCAACATGTGTTAATAATTTATTACAAATTTTATGCAATTTATTATATTGAATGACCTTTTTGTCAGTAGTTTATAGAATAAAAGCACATGGCACTGTTGTATTTTTTTAGCTGGGCCAATGTCATACAAGTGTTAGCATGTTCCGTCCGGCATGAGCAAAACCCAAGACGCTGGCGAATTTAAGAATTAATTTGGCATGTAATTTATCTTTACGGTCATGACCAGGTTTTGTGTGTCAGTGTTTTAGATAAAATTGTCATGTAATTTAGTTCTGACTAAGAAGTATTTTAAATTAGACTTTACAGTTATTACCATCTGTAAACCTGTCATACTGTTAAAAAAAAAAAAAAAAAAAAATATACGAAAATGTAAGAATGTATTTTAATGAATGGTTCTTTCCTTGCAGTATAAAAATGGATATTTTTGGACTATTTATTGTACTGGTCGAATATTGCCAGTAATGTTAAAAATTAATAATGATAATTCTTGTTATTGTTTTATTTATTTATTTTATATTTTTGCCAGACTCTTTACTGTAATTATCATTTCTGAATAAAGTGAAAATTTATTATTTAACCAAACCAAATCTTAGACCACAAATTCTGAAACAAAATATTTCTGTTAATAATATATATTTTTAAATAAGTAACAGTCTGGCTTGTTTACATCACTAAATATCATCTTCTTTACAGTTTGAAATTGCAGGCAATTACTATAAACATCTGTTTAATAACAACAGTGTTTATATTTTATGTCATTTATTTTGATATTATCAATAGAAATTATTTTATTAAAAAGCAGATACAGATTTTTTTTTTATCATTTTAGATGGGTAAATTAATAGTAATATCATTTCATATTTCTATAATATTTACATTTTTTCTTTTATTTTTTTTTTAATCTGAAAAGATTAAAGAAATATGCATGTAAATTACCATCACTAACATTTTAAATGAATATTTCAGAAAATGTATTAAAATTTGAAAATGTCCAACTAAGCATTTAAAATCTGCTATTTAATTCAGTCTTGAATCAGGAATATTTTATTGTTTGTTTAGTAAGTTTTGTCGAATTCAAAGAGAAAACATAGGCTGACCACCAACCTGCTGATTAAAAAAATGCCAGCAAACATTTGATCTGGCCACATTGTTTCCAAACAGCAGTATTAATTCTGTTATAATCCAGAGCTATGTTTACAGCCATTACGTACTTTTGTCTGTAACGATTGCTTTGTTTCAATAAAGAGTGAGTCTAATAACTTTTTCACTTCTTCTTTATGTCTCAGAAATACAAATTTCTTTAATAATCAGACATTTAAAAAAGTGTAGGTGGGATCAAAACAAATCTAAATATTTGTTTCTGTATTTCATGTGTTACATTTATTTCAGGTAGGACAGTAAAGAAAAAAAAAATGCTTTTGGTTCAAATGTATGAATTTTTGTTTCAAATTGTGCCTTCTAAAAATACCAGTACATGTTTTTTGTCCAGAAATTTGTTTTCCTGCATTCATGAAATACACTGGAATGTAAAATTGATCATAAAGATTGTTTATTACAAAGTAAGGGAGAGTTAATACCTTATTTATTCAAACTTTAATGCAGTTACAGCAGCAGAGATTAAATCCATACCTAACTTTGGATAAATCTGATAAGATACTGAATTAAAATTGTAATATTACTGTTTTAATATTTTGAAATATGACAATCTATCTAACAATAATATAATTAAACAGTATTCAAAATATTTTCTTGGCTCATAAACACATTTGAAGATGCACTTAGAAACTTGAATTCCAAGTGAATAAACTATACAAGAATAGGTTCATTTACCCATGAATTATAATGTTTACAAAAGAACACAGTTCAAAGAGAATAACTATACATAACAATTTTAATAACTTCATAAAATAATAATTGTGAAATTTTACCATGGTAAATGGATTTTTAAAGTTTGTATAATTAACTGTAAATCAGAATTATAATAAAAAGTTTGTATTACAATAATACTCAATGAATGTATGTTAGAAACAGAAAGACACCTTCATTATGGTGGATGTAACTTTCAAGATGAATTAACATCATATGTACATTATATTCTACATTCACAAATTGAAACAATCGCTTTTTACAAAACTATATGCCTCTGGACTTTGGAAAATGAACCGTTTCAAAGTGAATGACTAATATGACACTTAAAAAGTTCTGGGTTTCAACTAATGTGCAGATTCACTTTAAATAGTTCAAGGGTTAATGATGATATTTTTTCATTTCACGAGTTTTTGTAGCTGGTTTGGTATCACCTGTCTTGATCACTCCTGTCTTTGTTAGAATAATGACTACAATTACAGTAAGAACAATTACAACAACAACTCCCAGTAACAGTGTCATTCTCATGTTCCTCCACCAATACTTCTTTCGCACTCTCTTCGTTATCTTCTGAAAAACTCCAGCCTACAAACAAAAATAAACTGAAAAATATTTCAATAAATCATAAAACTGAATAATGTATGTGTGTAAAAAAAAAAAAAAAAACAACTTTACTTCATAAAACTCTATACAACATAAAATAAATGGACATCTTGAACATTCAAAATTAATGCAAAGCTTTAAAAAAAAAAAAAAAATTAAGTTGCTGATAAATAACTTTAGTTATGAATGAACATATAAACGATGGCTGAAAGATAATTCCCCAACCCTGTTTGTTAAAACTTTGGTGACTTAAAAAAAGAAAATAATTTACACTGGCTTCCAAATCATCAGTTTTGTCCATAAGATCTTCCAGTTTATCACCACGTTGCAAGACTTTCTGAACATTTTGAGTCATGACATCTTTAATATCTTCCACTTGTGAACGTAGCTGTGACATAGCCATTTTACCATCATCTGAATATTCCTCCTGTACACACCAAAACAAAAATAAACTATTTCATATAAGTATGAAGGAAGGACGTACTGCTGTCAGGCAATGAGAGCCTTTTTTTTTTTTTTTTTTAATTAGTAGAATCTTCTCCCAGAGGTAAAGTCTCTGTCATTGGCTGTTGATCAACCTAGGCTACTGACTGGACAGAAAAATGGGAACATGAAGGATTATTCAACTTGACATTCTGATAAAGACAGCTTTTGCAGAAAGGAGAAATCTTTCAGTTAAATATTGAAAGAACATATATAAATAAAACATTTATTTTAATCTACTAATAATGAAATCAAAATGACATGGAGTCAAATAATACAACAAAATACATGAATAATAAGTATTTATTAAAAAGACTTGGAGTCATTTTGATATTATATAAATTATAACAATATTTAAATATGAATAACTCAATAATGATGTTCAGTTTTTTTGTTTTGTTATTTCAAACAAAAACACAAGAGACTAAACTTGCTGTTGCATTCCAACGGCTGCTTTTTCTTAATGATTAGCAGCAAGAAATCTTTTAATAACCACCTTCCTTTGATAAACCAGACATGATGAACTGATACACATGAAAAATAACTCAAAATTTGTAATCTAACAAACTTCAGGGATCAATATATACAACATATCACATTTAGACTTTTGTATTCCATTAATTTTTTGAAAATAACTTTGCTAAAATATTTTCCTTAAAATTATGCTTTACAAATTCAGGAATGAAAAAATGTTATCTAACTCTGTGATGAAACCACACTTACTTATAAAAGAGAGAGGTCACTGTTTTGAAAGAATTATATCCAATGGATAATAGAAAAAAATATTACCATTTGTCTTGAGAGAACATCTTTAAAGTCTGAATTTAGGTCACCAAGTCCTGCTGTTTCTGCTCGTCTAACAAGATTTCTGTTGTGGAACTGAGATTTAATCTGCAACAAAGAATAATTTTGTTAATGATAATCATGTGTATGTGTACGTGTGTGTGTACTGAATATTTAAACCTACAAAACTCTTAACAATGTTCAACACTTTAATATTTCTTAAATATCTTCTTAATATTTTTAAATAAATTTTAAAAATAATAATAAATAAATAAATAAATACATATTTTTAAAATTCTAAAATTTTTCCTTTTTTTTTTTTTTTTTGGTTTTAATGGTTTTTACTTTTAAGAAAATCCAATGTTAATTAACTGAGTGGTGTAATATGTGAAGATTTGAATGTTAACTGCAAACAATGCATTTTTACTAAGATATTGATTCTGTAATATATGAAGAGTTGAGTAGTAACTGCAAACCACAGATTTGTGATAATGACAGCTTTGATGAATGTAACAATTATCTTCAAAGTTTGATAATTTATACCCCAAAAAACCCTGTGTATTAATTTTATAAAAGATATTATTTTATACTTTCTTTTAAAAATTTAACTTAATAGGTATGTACACAAGCTACATTACAATATAACTTGAATCTTTACAAACTTTATAATATTTAAAGTTTTAGTTTGTATTTAGAATCTTAATAAAAAAAATAATTATAGTTTGAAAATACCTCTTCAAGGAAAAGATAAGCTTGTTGTTGTCTAAATTCAGAATCAGTTGAACACAAGTAAATAAGTCCATCATGTACAATGCTATGAAAGCAGTAACTAAATCACAAGATAAATTTTTATATTAATATATTTATATTTGTCTATATATATTTCTGTGTGCATGTGTGCTTCACTTTTATTGCTTAAAAAATTTAAAGAAATTGTTTTTTTTTTCCCCCATTTTAAATAATATAAAATGCAGATCAATTTTGGTAACATTTTCATTGAAAAGTTTTACTTAAATAATGTTTTTAACATGTTAATACTAAGATTATCATTCTATTTTTATTTTACTTTTATTATTATTATTTATTTATTTATTTATTTATTTGCACACACAAAAATAATTAAAATAGTTACAGTAAAAATAAAATACTTGTTTGATGTGTATGTCGTTTTTCCATTCTTTTGAACTGGTATATTTGGCAGCATATGATTGACTGTAACTGTGAAATTGCCTGTTGCATTTTGATGATTGCATAAAATGACAGTGCCTCGAGATATACAGCTGAATTTAATTTTACCCATCACTGTAGAAACAGAAAATAAACACAGTGTGTTATTTTTAAATAAAAGAGCAGTTTAGATACAGTAGTCTGATCATTTTTCCTAGGCTTATTTTTACATATAGTTATAAAAATCTTTTTATTGAATATTTTTCTTTCCAGGAAAGTTTTTAATTTTAAAATATATATATATATTACAACAAAGAGTTTTAATAAACAAATCAGTATTTTCTTTTTTAGTTTTAAATAAATAATTAAACTAAATGTATTAATACATACTGTTAGTGCATATGATATTAATTATTGTAATAATGAATGATGTAAACTGAAAAATGCAAATTAATAAATAATAATAATAATAATAATAATAATAATAATAATAATAATCATCATAATAATAATAATAATAATAACAATAACAATAATTAATAATTAATTAATTACCTTGCTATAAATATTTGTTTTCTTCTTCTTTTCTTTTTCTTTTTTTTAATTTTCTTTTTTTTTTTCCTCTCTGTCTTTTTCTTCAGATTTGTACTTGGATGGTACTGAAACTTGCCGTCAAAATATATTTGGCCACTCAAGTTCAGTGGCTCGAAATTCAAACTATGATGATTTAGCAAAATTTGCCCCAAAAATTGTTATTTTGTTTTTATTCTTGTGTTATCATAAAAGTATATACCAAGAAATCATAAATTTAATGATATAATGCATTAACTATTAAAATAAACGTTTTCCTAGTTTTTATTATTATTTTTTTTTTATCGATATTGTGTAGCAAAAATCTTTTGTTTAGCAATAATTATCTCCCTTAATACAACTGGTTCCAATCGGATAACATTCATTCACAACGGAAATTTTTGTCATTAATTTTTTTTTTTTTTTTAAATTTAAAATTAAATGTAACGTTTTAACGATAGTTTGTATTATATCAACTGTATCCAAGCCATTCCTCGTTATTTTAAATCACAATTTGTATATTTGTCTGACACGCCATACTGTGTATCCTTCATCTTTTACGTTGAATAATTGACCTTGACGTTAAATTAATGTTATGAAAACACGTCTTTGGCATATTGCATTAATATAGATCAACGAAGTTGGATTTTTTTCAATAACAATAACAACTCAACCGCAAAAACAATGATAAAAGAAGATGAAATTTATTTATTTCAAAATATTATTTTTATTTTTCTGATCTATCAGAGATAAATTACTCGATTGGATTGAACATTTTCATAATCTAGTAGACGTATTAAAAAAATTAAGTTATCTGGCTATATTTGTTCCTGATTATGAGTTTTGAGACAATTTTTATTTCATTTTTAGCTCTATGATTATTACATTTACTAAATTAATGAAAAAAGTTTAATTAGACACCTTTTTATCGACATAAAAAGTATTGAAATATATTTTACCTGTAGTGGTGTTTCAGGTTATGTTTGAAGATTTATTTATTTATTTATGTATTTATTTGTTAGTTTGTTTGTTTGAAACTCGATATTAATATAATTCTTCAACGGTACTGAAAGATAATTTACGAAATTTGTTATCCGTGTGAACCCTGGAAATAATTTATTTTCAAATCTTATTTTATTATTATTATTATCAACATCATCATCATCATCATTATTATTATTATTATTATTATTATTATTATTATTCTAAAAGGAATATTTAATAAAATTACAAGAAAACAGAGTAATTATCGATCATAACAAAAAGTCTACAATGACTGAGTTCTCACATAACCATTTTATTGTCGATCATTAGTCGTTCATTAATTCCTTTTGTTGTCAATTTAATAGTAGTCAGACATAACGAATATTGATGGTCTCTCTCTCTCTCTCTCTCTCTCTCTCTCTCTCTCTCTCTCTCTCTCTCTCTCTCTCTCTCTCTCTCATTTGATTAATATTAGAAAAACAGTATTAACTTAATGAGAAATGATTAATTGATATGATTATCTGACACTGTTTTATTTCATAATAAATTAACACTACAATTAGTGTGGGAGTTTTCAGAGTCACATAATAAATAGTGACATTAGCTGACTGTGTTATTTGTAGTGAGACAGATTTGTTGTCATAGTATAATCATGTTTACGTTCTTAAACCAAGATGATGAGGTTTTAGTATCACTGGAAAAGTATGTGAGGTCTTTGTGTGCTTTGTATTAAGATATTAGTTCATTTTATTATATACTGAACTGGAAATTGCTTTATTAAATGATTTGATGTGCAGGTATAGTGACGGATTGTACAAAAAGGAATAATGTTGTTTGACTATGAGATCATATTGGCCTTGTGAGATTGTATATAATTATGTAGACATTGGATTTGTGAGATTGGCTGGTTGTATTACATATTGGACTAGTGATGCTGGTTTGTTGTCGTGCATTTGATTAGTGAGATTATATTGATATTGGAAGACTGTTTTTATGTAGATGTTGGATTAGGAAGATTAGTTTGTTTTGTTACACACTGGACTGCATATAATGATTTTTGTGACATTTGATTAGTGAGACTGGTTTATGAGAACTGATTAGTGAGAATGTTTGACTAGTGAGTTTATGTCAATTTTGTAAGATGGTTTATGTGCAGAAGCAGAATTAGTAAGATTAGTCAGTGTAGATTAGTTGGGTGAATATACTGGATTACTGCTTGTCTCATATGCTGAACAAATGATAATATCTTATTACATGAAATGTTTTAACATTTTCTTGTTATTACTCTTTTTCTAATCCTTAACATAAACATATTTACCTGTTTACCCATCTGTGACAGATTCAATCATTCACTAAATTATTTAATGTATGCAGTACAAATTCTTTAAATCTTTCCTCCATTGTTTTTCAGTATATAAACTTACTGTATTTAGCATTTTAAAATCTACTAAACCAAATAATCGTTAAACTAATGTCTTCTTTAACTGATTTCAATTTTCTGTTGGTTTCGTTTTTTCTTCTCAAAGTGCAAAGAAAGAGAAAAAAGATAAATAATAAAAGAAAGTATATAAAAACAAGTAAAAGCAATCTGTGGACTTGATATGATAAACCTGATTATCATGTTGATTTGTTATTAAAGCTGACAATAGACAGATCTGAAATGAAAATATAAAAAAGAAAAAATTGTGGAAAAAAACGAAAAAAGAATGAAGAAAAAAAAAAAAAAACGGTAATTGAATTTGCCATCTCAGTGCTTTGTGATTGTTTGCTATTGTCAGCTTTCTGTGCTTTCAGAGTCGAATGTTAGCAGAACCACAGTGGTATTGATTTGCATAACTGAGCTGGGAATTTGCTTGGAAGGACATCTGGCAAGCAAGTCTAATGAAAGTAACAGTTCGAGGAATGACAACAACACCATAATAGAATATTCCAGCAACTGATCGATGGCCTTTTAATGTTAATAGGCAGCAAACTGGTAATGGACAGTTTTCCATACAGTTCTTCACTTGTTCAAATATGAGAAATGTCATCATCTCCGAAGAAAGCCAGCTTCATTTTACACATTTTATTCTCCTTCTTTTTTCCTACCTCATCTGCAGAAACACGTTTAATTTGTTTTATTGTTTTTGAATTTGTTTTTATCACTGACAAGCAGTGTTATATTTTGTGTGTAATTAAATATTTAAAATGATTTTTCTTCCTTATTAATTTCCACATGTAACTAGGTTCACTGGACGGCAGAACGCTCCTCCACCCACTCAAACAATTGAGTTATCTCCCTGATTGCTTTCCATTAATCACCTCGTCTCAAACATGATATTATTTCCCTTCCCAGGAAAACAAGTGTAGGCTGTGGCTTAGTGGTGAGAGCATTTGCCTGTATTGATCACAGAATCAGACCTGCTCAGTGCACCCACTGGGCTATTTCCCATTCAGCCTGGTGCTCTGTGGCTGGCTGTAAAATCCAGCGATGAATGTTTATCTGTCTATGGGAAGTTATATATATATATTTATGTGTTTAAAATTCCTTTTTACTAACTGGTAGACATATATTCCTTATAATTACAATAGAGATTGCCTTTTATATATATATATATATATCTTTGTATGTTTAAAATTCATTTTTACTAACTGGTAGGCATATATTCCTTAGAATTACAATAGAGATTGCCTTTTTATATATATATTTCTTTGTATGTTTAAAATTCATTTTTACTAACTGGTAGGCATATATTTCTTAGAATTACAACAGAGATTGCCTTTATACCTACATTACAAAAGCTTTGCAGTGGTTACATTTATCCATTAAAAGCAAGAAATGATTTTTATCATTATTTTTTATTTTTTCATGCAAGGACAGGAAATTTTTCTCATTAATCTTTATATATTTTAAGTTGGATATTTCTGTTTATAAATGCACTGTATGTGATTTGGCACACCCCCCCACTCCCTTCAACTAGATTTAGCTAATTTGTGGTGCTAAGACATTCCTAAGATAATGCCAAAACAAAATCTTCAAGCCTTCTGAATACTAGAGGAGCTAAATGACATTGTTTTTAAAGTTATTTAATCATTAGCTCTAAAGTTTTCTTCATTTATCCATTTATATCTTAGTTTTAATTTTTATCAGAATTTATATAAGTAAGAAGATTTTAATATAGATATTCATGATGAACTGTTTGTTTTACTTAGATGACATTAATTATTGAGATGATCATTTAAATTATGACAAATTCAGAAAAACATTAAAAAGAATGGAACTAATTAATCACCTGATTTTATTTAAAGTTTTGAAATATATTAAATCCATATTTAAAAATGTTTTAAGTTCTGATTTTGTAAATAATAAACTTAATAGTAATATGAAAAAGGTATGAATCTGCAATACCTTTAATTTATATGATATGGGATAAGATATTGGAGATCTGTTGTTTTATTAAATGGAGATTACAAAATTACTAATGGACCTTTAGCTCTTAAACTGAAAGCTCTTTTACATGTTATGGGTCAGTCTGTTTGTTGGTGGTTGGAGTGTGGGGCTGATTCCAGCTGGACTGTAGAACCAGTTGTCTTCAGCAAGTCCATTGGTCCATTTGGTGCTAATCCAAAATGAGTAACTCATTGTTTTTCAAGGTGAATTTCCTCACTTATTAACTCTGAATAGTCCTTAATCATTTGCATCAAAACCACGTAACTTTAGATTAAACAAACACTTCTTCCTTCTGTCTTCATTGATCATTTAATATAATTTTCTTTTTAAAAAAAAAAAAAAAAAAAAAAAATTTGATAGTTTTTTTTTGGAAGGGGTTTGGTTAGGGTTCTTTTTCCTCCTGGAACCAAACTTCTGTATTAAACATGTATTTCAGGATGATTTTAAAACCAAATGTCACTATCTCCATTGACACTGAAACAAAATTGTTGATGAATATTAAGAAAAGAATGGATTCCAAGATTAAATCTTGTAGAACATCCATAAAATAAGTGTTTACAAAAAAATACTGATGACAAGATACAAGTCACAATCTTTTCTAAAAACATAATGGTTCCAGTTGTCATGATGGTAAAATCAAGTTACAGTAAAACTGTTGAAAATATTTCCACATATATACTTCACAAATTGTATACACACTTGAGAAAAATTGTAAAATTAAAACAAAGTAATTTGATCCATACAAAATATAACTATCAGCCTGTTTGACTCTGTGTCTACCTACGTATCTTCTTACCAACCTTTTTCTACTGCTCTATTTACATAGTATTTACACACACACACACACACACACACACACACACACACACACACACAAACACACACACATTGGCATAGAACACAGAAGAAAATTTATTTAATATTCATCAATTTAGTTTCACAGTCTGAAAATGGAATTATATTTAATAAATAAAAAAATGGATTTAAAAAAAATAATAAATAATAATATAACCAGCAAAAAAGAAAAACAAATGTCAGAGACTATTATCAAATTTCTTAAGATTATAATGCACATCCTACATTATTGAACCCCAACATCATGAAACCAAATAAAAATGTTTTCTTTATTGGCCTTTGCTTTTTCTTTTTAAAGTGCAGATATAAAATAAATGTTCTCATCTTCAGCTTGCTTGGGAAGTAAAAAAAATAAAGAATATAAAGAAAAAAAAAAAAAAAAAAAAAAATGGCAAATCTAATCTGTTTCTGTTGAAGTCAGTGAATATTGCCAAAGATGATTTTGCTCAAGGAACAAACGGAGTAAATAGGCAAAGTCACAGTGTAAATGTCAGAGTTTGGAGGAAAAGACGTGAAACCAGTTTATGAGACTTCACCAGATGAAATCAATTTTGTGCTAATACCCAATCTGTGAGTGCATTTTTATAAAAGACCAAATGAGTGCTGTATTGATCGCAGACAAGAGGAATCACTGTCATGTTATTTAATGGCTGTTTGCCATTTAAACTCCATTTTAAAACATTCAGTGTCCACTCTTGTGTTATTTATTTGGCATTTAAACTTTGTATTTATTTGGAATGTCCAGTGTCTTAGAATGGGTGTTCATCATTTGAACTTATTAAAAGTTAATGTCATTGACATGTTATTTAATAGGTGTTTTCCCATTTGAATTTCAATTTAAAAGTTAATGCTGTTGATGTGTTATTTAATAGCTGTTTGCCATTTAAATTCCATTTCAAAACATACAGTGTCCACTTTCATATTATTTATTTGCCATTTCTCATTTACACTTTTTATTTATTTAGAAGGTCCAGTGTTATTTAATGGGTGTTTGCCTTTTAATTACCAATTTAAAACTTGATGTCCAGTCACATATTATTTTAGTTATTTTTTATTTAAACTATATATTTATGTGGTATGCCCAGTGTCATTTGTGATTTTATATTATTAACTATTTATCATTTAAATTGCCTTTTAAAACAGAATCCATTGTCACGTTATTTGTATCATTTAAACTTTGTTGTTAAGACAAAAAATTATATATGGCCTTTAATAAAGCAGCCCAGAGCAGTGTTTAGAAAAGGAAAATGCTTTGCGGGTGCTATTAGAAAATTTGATCCACTAATACTTTAAACCTTGAGTCTGTATCCTGACCACTGAACTGTAAAAACAGTTATTAAGATTATCATCTCACAGCCTGTTTCAAAATTTGGTTCATTAATGTTAAGTAAAAGCATTGGTATGTGTTATCCTGCTTATTGCTGAATATAGTCATCAAAAAAACGATAACAGTTTAAATATAATTATTTTATGAAGAGAAAAACTGAATTGTTTCATAAATCATTTCTTTATAAAAATACTGTCTGTCAGTTAATTCTGGTATGTGTTGTCTCGCAGTTGTGAGATGGATTCTTTTTTACTGTTGAATTAATAGTGATTTTAATTTTCAGACTCCAGTTACCTATTTTGATGTTGTTGATGAAGATTGTGTTATTTTTATCATTGTCATCATAATTATCATCATTATAATAATGATAATAATAATAATTACTAGTACTCCTGCTACTACTACTATTATTTATATTATTATTATTATTTTTACTACAACTACTTCTATACTACTACTACTGCTGCTGCTACTACTACTACTGTTATTATTTATATTATATTATTATTAGTAGTATTAGTATTTGAATTATCTTTATTAATTACTCAAAATAAAATAAAAAATAAAAAAAGTTTAATGCAATATTGATTTCTTTAATGCAACACTTAAAATTCTAGCTTCTTTTTTCGTTTATTATTTTTTGTTTTTTTCCTCTTTGGTTTGAACTGTGGCATTATGTGTATGATTCTCTATCTCACATTTACTTATTCTGTGCTGGAAACATACATGTTTAATACTCTTACTTGGATCCTTATTAACAACGAAAAAAAGAAAATGTCAGAGGTTTGAGATCAATACTGCACCATTTACTGCAAATCAATGTCATGGTGGTTACTCTGCCAGCTTCAAACAACAACTACAACAACAACATCAAAAAAAATGTTTAAAAAAATAAATAAAACCAGTTATTTACAAGACATGACATGAAGCATTTTAGTAAAGTATCTATGGATCAATTTCCATTAATGTATTTTCTGAGTTATTTCCTATTCTAAATAGGTGACCGAGCCAATGATAAATGTATGTCGTTTGACTTGTTCCATGTTTTGAATGTTTAAGAGCCAGTGATATTAGTTTTTTCCAGTTCCAACAGTATCTAAAAGAGCCCATGAAATAACTCTGTTACTCAGACTAGTATTTGATAAACGTTCTTTCAAAAACTGGTTTATATTATCATTTTATTCTTTAACATGATCATATAAACCACAGGATTTGAAAACTTTAATGAACAACTATAAAAAAAAAAAAATAATACTTATAATTTAAATTTTAATTTATTTTATTTTATTGTTCTTATTGGATTTATTTAGTTGTTTTTTATTATTATTATTATTATTATTTTTTATACAGGCCTATATATATATTTTTTTTTATTTATTGATTTAAATATTTTATTTTATTTTATTTTTTTTTTTTTTTTTTTTTTTTTTTTGTTGGTTATATCTTTATTCAAAGAAGAAAAAAATCAATAACCCTACCACCTTTTTATCACTTGTCTTTGCTATCTGAAGTCTAATAAATTACAGTTTATTTTTATACAAGAGTAATGTCTTTTTTAAAATGGAGTGCTCTCCCCTGTAACACACCAGTTCTGCTTGTGTAAGTTTAGTGGGTTGTTTGTTACACAACAGAGTACAGCAATCTGCACGTAAAAGATGAATGCAACTACCAGTTTAATAAGCCTCAAAGTTTTGGGTTTTTTTCTCTCACATTCCTTCTTTTTAAAATTTGATGGTTTTTTAAATCTCTGCGCATTTTAGTGATGCTTGTTAATGCTATTTAAATAAATCTTTAACAGTTTTCTTCAGTCATTTGGGATTGGATGTATTTGATTTAGGTTCTAGTGATCAATTTACTGATTAGTTAAATCATGAATGTTTTCAAATATTTCTGTATTTGAAAACAAATATTTTTTATTATTATTTTTTTAAATTAAAAATATTAGAATTTTATAAGTAATTTTTTGTATGGCTTAAACATAATATAATGGGTTTTTTTGTTTCTTGATGGAAATTTATAAATTTTTATCACATTAATTGTTTAATAAATTAAATTTCTAAACAGTATTTATACAAACAACCCCTGAATACCTTTGATATGGTGATAAAAGTTTTCATTAACTATTTATTTGTTCCCCATGCTATTGACACAAAGATTTTTTTATAAAAAAAGAAATTAAAAATACTATGACTAATACCACTGCTGAATGTTTTGTGATACAAAGATAAATATTTCATGAACTATAGAACTTCGATATTGAAACAAAAAGAATTCTGCCAAAAAAAAGCGTTAACTTTCAGACTCAGTCTGTTTAGTGCTATTTGACAAAACGACTTTGAAAAATGCTCCACGCTTATGTTGGCAATCTGTGCTTGATAAAACAGGATGAAAAAGCCAAGTGTAACTGTAAAGAAGAGGAAATGCTAATAGCTTTGTTGCAAGCTGCAACTTAGTGATGAGGTGATAGGCAAAGCAACACAAATCAATGAAACACTGGATAAAAAATGTCATCCATTTGTTTGCGAACAGATTCTTTTTTTTTTTTTTTTTTTTTCTTTTTTTGATTGGAATGAGTTTTGAGAAAGCAAGATACTGGTGATGTGATGTGAATAGAAATTGATTTAACAGAAAGTGATGAGTTGATTACGTAAGCTATGTTTGCATGATTCTCCTTGGTTAGGGCTGCATTGAATTTGTTCTTTTTTAATAATATAATAGATCGGATGGCATTTTTCTCATTTAAATTTAATTCACTTGGGATTATTTCGTTTTGAAGGAAGATAACATTTTTGATTTCCTCTTGCCAGTGCATTTTAAAATTGCTTTCTTTTGTAGGGGGGAGAGAATGAATAACTTGAAGAATACCAATTTGTTTGAAGCACAACTCTTTTGCTCATGGTTATTAAAACCTGCCCTCTTTTATATAAATTCTTCTTTTAAAATCATTATCCTATTAGATACATTTACACTGGCAGAGGATCAATGTTCATTAACCTTATATTTAAATTGTACTTTCCAACAAAAGTAATTTTGTCAAACGAATGCATTGAGAAAGATTTTGTGTATGAACTGAGTTTTTTAATAAAAATTTGAATTAGATATGTAATTAAATCTCTAAAATAGAAATTTAAACCAAAAAAAAAAAAGAGAAAATATTTAACATTATTATTAATTTTTTTTTATTATTTTTATTTATAAAAAAATTATTTTTTCTGGAATCATTTTTAGTGTCAGATTTGTAATGATGTTTACAAAATATATTATTTATTATTAATTTATTTATTAGCTTGTTTGTTCACTTTATTTTATTTTGGTTTTATTTTATGTTGATTTTATTTATTTATTCATTCGTTCAATCACTTTATTTCTTTTCTTTTATGTGATTTGATTTGATTTTATTTGTCATTTGTAAAGAAGTTAATTAAATAATTACAAAATTCAAAAACAAATTGCAGGGGGGGGTTACTCTGAAATAAAGGGCTAATTTGAATTATTGTATCCAAAGTTCAAATGTTGGCTACAAGTTGTTACCAACAGGTGGCTTCTGTCTTGTCCAGGATTCACTCCTCTTAGGTAATAATATGGGTGAGAGTGGCCTCTTGACCCCTGTCCTGAACTCTCACCCTTGAACTGCATCTGGAATCAAGCATCTCCATGACAACTCTATGAATGTTAGAGTTCTGGTTATAATCCAGACAGCCAACACACTTGATTATCCAATAACATTATCATAGCTGTCTGCTTGTGGAAACAGAAGAAAAAAAAAAAAATGAAACATTCATATAGCTCTCTGTTTAATAGCTTGGTCTTTTCTCTCGCAGAAGTGGGAGACTGGGCCATGACAGACATGCTAGAGCAAGTTATCTGGTGAAAAGGTGCTAAACTTTTCTGTCAACAGCATAATGGTGGTGTTTTACAGAATTTGAAGAAAAGAAACCATGTTGGTTAGAAGAAGCAAGCCACTTTTCGTTAAGGCTTTTTAAGTAGACATCTGAAATAAATAGTTGAGCATTGGGTGGAATGAGAAAAAATTGAATACCATGATAATTCTATTTTTCTGTTGAATTAGTATGTTGTATTACCAAGACAAATGCTTTGGCATTTTTTTATATCTCTCTTTTACTGTGTGAGTGTGTGTGTTTGTGTGTGTGTGTGTGTGTGTGTGTGTGTGTGTGTGTGTGTGTGTGTCTGACTTTATATATTGATGAAATTTCAATAACTGTATTTAAAAATATGAATTTAAGATAACATTTACAAATGTAGAGAAGTTTAGAATCTGTACTTCAGTTTAATAAAAAAAATTTTAAAAAAAGATTATCAAAAACTTTTTAACATTTCTAAAAAGTTACTTTAATTTGCAAACATGCATCATTTTATAACATTTTTAACTATTAAAACAATTTAACGTTTTCTCTTGGGATATACATACAAGATAACAAAATTTATTGTGTGTGTGTGTGTTAACTGTTCTTCATCTGCAATAAATACAAGCATTTACTCTTTATCTTTTCACTTCACTAACACAATCATCTAAGTTAGCTGGCTTCTAGTAGTTATTTTATTTCTTTTTTTTTTTTTTTTTCTTTTCTTTTTTACAACAGAATTAAATAGATAAAGCTGTGGTGCAGTGTTTGTTTTAAACAAGGTGAACGAGAAATTCTTTCACTATTTGATGCAGCCAAAATAAGGTTTTTCTATGCACTCCCTGAACATGGATTGCAAACTGATACTTTGTAGGAATGTTGTCTATCAACAACTGCTTGCAGACCAAACCAAGACAAACCACACAGCTGGCTGGCTGGCTGTGAATAAGTTGAGAAAAATGTATCGGATCTCCACATCATTTTGGTATTTTGCGTTCCTCAACCTTTGTTCTGTAAGCCACTGAATTCAACACAGCCAACAAGTCATAACTGTTTATATACATACATACATACATACATACATACGTACGTACGTACACACACACACATACACACATACATACCTGTTGAAAATAAAACAAAAAACAAAAATTCAATAGGAGGAGTGTCTGTGCATTTTTTGTTTTCACTTCTAATTCAGTTTATCTTTTGTTACTTTTTAAAAAATTTAAAAATATTTTTTTTTTTTTTTTTTTTTTTAAATTAAAACATCTGGAATGGTTTATGAAATGAACACCAAACAAAGAAGTGAGGAAAAATACGAAAACTTATCACTGAAATACAGTAATTGCAAGAATGGCTATCTAAAATTAAATATAAAAAATAAGAAATGTTTCAAATATGGTAACAATAAAATATTATTGACAAAAAATATACATATACATTTTTTTATTTTTATGCTATAAATTTGTACTATTCTGTTAAAACTATGAAACCATTTTTTTTATCTATAACTGTTATTATTATTATTATTATTTATTTATTTATTTATTTATTTATTTTGTTATTTATTTATTCAAAGCTGACACGAACACTTTTTTTTCCCTCCACAAACAGGAAACATATTTGTCAATGTTCAGCAGACAGGGTTGCTGGTTTGTCTCATGTCATAATGAAATGAAGTCTTTGTTTCATTATGAATCATATCAAAGCCAATCACAAAACACTCACACTGCCAGAGTCAAACCAGCTAATTTGGCCACGGGGCTAAAACGGTTTAAACCAGAAAGGACAATGATTCAGTGATTAAGCCGTATCCTTGCAATCATAACTCAGTGGGGACTGCTGCTGCTGCTGCTGCTGCTGTTTCATTTGAGATCTGATTATCCATCGTTTGGCATTTGTCACCCATACTGCACTTGATGCACGACTTGCAGCAGCTCGCGGCCAAGTGCAAATGCACGGCGCAGGCTGAGCGATTAGGAAACTCTTTACAAGTGAATTGATTTTACTAAACGTCTGAAACTGCGAGGTTTCGTGACCGTTTGACAACATGTCAGTCGATTCAGTAGATTTTTTTTTTTTTTTTTTTTTCCCTCTCATTATTCGCTGTTTGAAGCACAACTCTTTTGCTCGTGGTCATTAAAAATAAATGTTTCTGGTTAACCACACTGCCTTCAAGATTATTCAAGAATACTACGTTTTATTTCTTCTTTAATTAAGTTTAAAATATTATGTAATAAACTTAATAAGGGATATATTGTTTTATCATACTTGATTTATTTAATGTCTTGAAAATACTAATAATAACATAATAATTTGTTTTTAAGGTCAGTTATTTGTTGTTTTGGATAAAATAATAAATAAAGTGGTTTTAGTACCCATACTGTTTCTAAAAACAAAAATAAAGCAATGAATTATTTATAACGTACATATAAGATTTTTTATTGTTATTTTAAACACTTTGGAAAGAATACTTGAAACAATTTTTTATAAAATATTTAATTTAATTGTATTAAACATGGATATGAGGCTGGCCAAGATGTAATTATTATTTTAGATAATGAAGGGAGAAATTGCTTTTAAGGTACTTATAATCATTTTAACACTATCATTTCTTGAAGAATGTGTAAAATCCATTTTAAAAATATTTAAATGCATTCAAAGGAAGATGTAAGTTATAATGAACCTATTATTTTGAATTAAAATAAATGAAGTGTTTTGTTTTTCTAAGATACTCTTCAAGTTGTTTGTTAATCTGAACACACTATTTGTTCTGGAAACAATCCATACAATATATTTAAAACTGACTGACTGGGTTTGAAGATCAATATGGCAACACACTGACACAGTGTACACACTTACACAACATATCTCCTTTTAAGAAATGAACTCATGTGATAGAAATAAAGAATTACTTTGTACAGTCTTTTAAGTTCTTTATTTCTAACAACTCATGAATAAAACAATGCCATTAGAGTATTAAATAATATCACACTCTGATAATGTGTCTGCTCCTTAATCTAACTTCTACAAAATTATGCAGTACTGTATTCTAAATAAGATTTATTTTTCTTTTAGTATTTTACAAATTGAATACAAGATTTCAGTCAATTGGAGATAATTAAATAAACCTTTTTTTTTTTTTCTTCGTATTATTGTCAATTATATATAAATATGTCTGTAAACAAACTGGCTGTCCTGGGTGATTAATGTTCAATAGTTGTTAACAAGCTAATTATCATTACTTATATCAGTATCAAACATTTAGATATATGTCTTAAGCAGGACTTTCAACAAGGTTGGCTGCAATACTCATAATTAAGGTGGAGTTGATGTTCAGTGGTATTGAAGTACAGCTTTAGTTTACACATATTAAGAATATTATATATCAAATAATATACAGACATTTCAATTAATTGGCACTAATTAATCCAATTAATAATTTACTTTATTCATCCCCAAATGCATTAATAACTTAACACAGAGATGGAAAGTTCAGGCACACAAAGCAGCTTGCTCATCCTCAGTTAGAGAATTTTCACTGATGTATGATGAAACATAAGATCAAACCTCATTAGGTGCATATTTTGTGAAATTATGCAGCCGAAAGTTATATTATGAGACTAATCAGACAATCTCACACGCACACACAGACAGACACACACACATATACAAAAAAATATAAACATATCCATCATGTACGCTTGTGTAAATACATTCATATACAAACATGCAGAAGCATGATACATAATTTATAATGACACATGAGACCTATGTAACTTAATTCTGTATAAAGACCATCTATCTTTACATGTCCCATTTACTCTTGGGTGAAATTTTCTATACATTTCTATTGTCAACATTTCAAAAATTAATGTCCAGGAAACAATTAATTTTTGTTCGGGAATGACTCTGCTTTTTATTGTGCAAAATGTGAATCAGTACAGCACACACTGATGTTGTTAGGACTGTCTGACATTTCACTGTCACCGAGTTGTATTAATAAATGGTAGCACCCAGTGAGTTAGCTACACAGGTAAAAAGAAGGGCCATGCTGGTTGGTTACAGCTTAAAAAAAAAAAAAAAAAACAAGACAAGGCCAAGGTAACAAAATTTTTTAAAAAAGTGGAAGACGAAAAAAGATAGGACTGTATCAGTTGTGCCCAAAAAAAAAAAAAAAATCATGATGATTTATGTTAAGCTACTAGAAGACAAGTTCTGATTATTACATCCACAAAAGAAAGGATATGTGAGTAGTGCTGATAAAAAACAGCTACAAAAACAAATTGAGGGTTCTCCCAAGTCCCCTTTTCAAAAGACACAACCATTAAGTAATACCAATAAAAGACAGGACCATTTGGTCAACCCATGAATGACATGACCATTAAGTTACACCAGTATGAGTCAAGACCTGTGAATTAAATAATAATTTTAAAAAACACCAAAATATGTAAGTTACATAACAATGAATGATAGGACCATGTAGGTCACATAAAGAAAAAAAAAAAAAAAAAACCCCAGATCCACATGGGTCAACTTCTTGAAAGATGGGATCCTCCAGGTTACACAATAAAAGGTAGAGTACTATGAGTTACATAAACAAATGACAGGCATAAGAAAGAGTATTCTACAAATGTCACAAGAAAATTAGGGGACCGTGTTACAAGAGTACAAAACAGGACCCTGTCAGATCAACACAAAACAAAATACTGCACAAAAAAAACCCTCAGTAACCAACACACAATGACATTTAAAGGTGAAATTGACATGTCTGTAAAAGGAACAATTAGAAAAGCAGATAATGGATATCGCACATAATTAAAGTGTACATAACTGCATGTTCAAAGTATTGCCTATCGACCGTGGTCTTTTCATTCCCTCCCTGCTGTTTGTTTCCTGATTGATATTGTCTCCTGCTAGCACAGTTTAAGTTTTTGCGTCAATCTTTATAATAATTATTTAATATTACTCTTTGTTAATTCCGTCACGCTTGCATCAGCTTTCCAGATATCTAATTCATGATGGCGGCAGTTATCTGATGTCTGATACATGATTTTAAGGTTGTGGTTTGTAGGTTAATATTCTTTGACTTAATTAATAAAATAATTTGTTCCTACGCAGGTTTCTGTTTTGTAATCAATAAAATAGCTTTTAGATGACTATTATCCTTTAACAGTTAAAATTAATTTAATATGGCTTTAGAGACAATGATAATTTTGAAATAAATTATTTTATACATATTAGATCTACATTCTTATCAGTAGTGGGATCATTTTTATCACCTGCTGACCCACCAAACACACAGCACACACTTATAGACAAACACACATAAAAAAGATTTATAAATTTACAGTTACACAGACAAACATGAAATTACATATGTATGTCATTATTTTGAATTTGTCTATCTTACAAAGTCTTATTTTCATAAAGAAATTGAAATTATTGATAATCTTACTAGTTAATTTAACAGCTTTCCAGATGTTGACTAAGTCTTTGCTATAGAGGTGTCCTTTGTAATGGGATTGTGGATGATACGGAATATCTCTGTAATAAAGTATTTATTACAAAAAGACCTCCTGTTCAAAGCATATTTTTAACTGGAATTTTAATACCTAACAAAAATTTAGAAAAATACGGATTATTAAAAAAATCAAGTAGTATTTTGAATGTTTTGATTTATTTTTATCAATTAATTATTTCTTTTTATTTTTTGTCAATTTTACCTTATTTATTTATTTATTTATTTTACCGCTAAAGATGTGTTATTCTAATATAATATTATTTTCTCAGTATAAAACAAGTGCCTGGACCGCTAGGTTTGCGGTGTATCGTATTAACATACTACCGGCTGATTTCTAATTCTAATTTTTCCATATTATTTGCATGTCTGACTTGGCTGCAGCAGACGACAACCGATCTATTAATAGCCGCACAGAGAGGCCTCCAAGATACCAGCACTGCATTATCTGATGCTTAAATTATTTAGTCAACAAAGCCATCAGATCATTACGACACAATACAAATTATTGTGATGACTTATTAGCATTTTATAGCTCCATCTGGGGATTATGCGAGTAGTAAAAGAGAGTTGTCTCTCTTGGATTAAAGAATTTGTTTAGCACTATTGAAAATAGATGTATTCAGTTTTTTTACTTTAGCTTTTGTGAAGGTTTCTTTTTCTTCTTCTAAAATTGTTGTTAAACACAAAAGCTGACTTGTTTAATTATTTATTATTTATTTATTTTATTTATTATTTTTTTTTAAAGCCTCTGTAATTATGTTTTATTTATTTTTATTATTTTTTTAAGCAGTGACAGAAATAACATTTGAATGGTAAAACAGTAAATAGGCAGACATTAAATAAATGTAAAAATATAAATAATAAATAAAAATGAAAAAAAAAAAAATTAGCTACAAAATGTAAATTTGAATTTGAAAAAAAAAAAAAAATCTGTTCAAAATTTAATATTTTAATTCTTCATTAATATTTTCACCAAAAAAAAAAAATAATAATAATAATAATAATAATGAAATTAAATTTTAAAAAAGTATCTCATGATAACTAATAGTGTCATCACCAACATGGTTTTATTTAATATTTTTTTTTTTAAACTAACATATCTAATCTGGTTTATTGTGTCACTAATGAAGTATATCACTCTTTTAAAGAAGGAGTTATAAAGTTCAGAACTGCAGAATACTTAGCATGGTTACTTGCAGGAATATAATTAATGATAATGTTGATCTGTTTCTTCAAAGAAAAGATATCTTGTTGGACTTTGCTAAAAAACCATATATAAGACAAGAACATTTTTAACAATTAATTATGTTTAAAAATCTTCTCATTATTATTATTATTAGTGGTAGCAATAGTTGTAGTAGTAGCAGTAGCGGTAGTAGTAGTAGTAGCAGTATGATTTTATTATTATTTTTATTATTTCTTTTATATTTATTATTATTTATATAACATTAAGAAAACAAAAAATGAAGAAGATTAAAAATGGATCAGACCAGATTTTTTTCAGTATGGAAATTTCATTACTGAAGTTAGGAAAGTATCTAGATGGATGCAGATACAATCTCTCCTTCCTCTACTCTTTATTTTATTAAGTATTCTCAATAGCCAACAGTTTAACCAACAGACAGATATTGGATTTCAGTTTGTGCTCTAAACATTATTTTTATTAAATTGTGAGCTCATTGCAATAGATATTGTGATGTCATTTCAAAGTCTGCTACCAGCCTAAACAAAGTATTTAGCTGTGATCATTGGATTCCCTTTATACAGTTATATACCAACAAATATGTCTTCTAGACTCAATGTCCATGGAAGATATGCTGCATTAATTTAACATAAACTATGAACCGTACTCTAACAATGTACTTAAAGATTTTTAAAAACTGAATCTCCAAAACTCTATATAAAAAAATTAAAGTTCATAAATAATTTGTTTTATAATTATGTCATAAAACCAGTGGTATATGCTGTGCTATGTAAGACTCTATATTAAAAATTATAATTTTAAAAATATTTTTTTTTTATGTCATAAAACCTACTATCACTATACCAAAAATATTTAAAAGTAATTCATCTTATATTATGCCCGCTATGAAAATGTATTCTAAAATCATTTTGGAGAAACACAGGTAATAAATGCTTTGCTACTTAGGATTATGAATGTTTCAGACTGTAGGTTTCTCTTACTGGATTCAAGCATCAAAGCGTTATATATTTTTATGACTGATACAAATGAATATCTGCTGTGTTTTGTAATAATTTGTCACTTTGCCAGACATTCAGTTGAGTCCATCAGCTGCTTTAAATACAACCCATAATTTTTTATTTTTTTATTTTTTTGAGCATGTTTATTAATTGAGACAGGTTTTTTGTTGGTCTTTTTTAATGATATCTTCTTTAATACTGAAACAGTCTGTTCATTTAGTTTTATTTCTTTTAAGGTCAGTTCGAACACATATGACTGGATTTTTGTGTAAAATGCTGGGAACATTTAATATAAATTATCAAGCACTTAAAATACTACATATATCATTAAACAACTTTTTTTTTCTCCATTATAATTTAATTGTTTCTGGCTTAGGGAAAGGGTAGAGTTTGGGAATATGTTTTAGATGAGAGGAGTATTATTTTTCATTTTAATTCCATGCTACCTTTATCAATTTCATAATCACTCGATATCTTTGTTGTCCAAGATGAGATTATCCAAAGTTTTCCGTGTCTTGAATTTATCTTGGCAAACACCCTCTTAAAAACTGCTTGAGGCAGACTTAGGGAAAATGTATGCAATTAAAACAAAGACCTGAAGTACAGAAAGACATTTCCACAAGATGGTAGGGCAACACATATTTATGCCCCAGGGTGATGAAGTTCCTTCTGTTAATTGTGTTTTCCAAAATATCTGAATTATCTAATCTGACGAAAAAGTCAATTTTTCGCCTGAATTATCCACATGGCTGTCATGGGAAAATGGAATAGAGAAAGTTTGATACGTTCTCTGATGGATTGTCATCAATATTGAAAATTGAATCCTCAGATATGAAAAAGTGTGATTGCTGGAGTCCTTATCAGTGTTTATTACCACTGATGTCTGGTGTTGTCCACATCGCAAATCATCACAAGTGTTTTGTTAAAGACAGCATACTTGCAGATTGTTTTTTTTTTTTATATAATAAATATCATGCAGTTTTAGTATTTCATTAAAAGAAAGCATATAAGAAGAATTTTAGTATTTCGTTAAACATGCTGCTTACATTTTTTAAATTTTATTCTAAGTGTTTCATTATATCAGAATTTCAATGTTCATTTTTTAACCTTTTTTTAAACCTATTTTTTTATTTTGATAAATTACTAGATGCATTTTAATTTTTAAACAATATTTCTGTTAAGTGACTATAAAGCTTTTAACAAGTTCAGTATTTAATTAAACATACACCAATATTATTAATTAATTATTAACAAAAATTGATTCTATTAAATGCACCATGACATAAATTAAAAAAAAAGAAAAAAAACATTTTAGTAGTAAAGTTGGAGTCTTCTATTAAAAAACACTCAGAAAACTTAAATATTTTTATAAATAAGAAACAATCCACACATTTTGACTGATCTCCCTAAACATGTTGTCTTCATTTTTAATTAAAGTTACATTTAAATGATGAATGTAGTGAGCAATAGCCTAGTGGTTAGAATACTCTTCTGAGACAAGTTAGCATCAATTCACCTTACTGCACCCATAAGGCCATTTTCAATTCCAGCCAGTGTCACATAGTAAGTTATAAAAGGCTGTGATGATTATGTATTTTACTGTCAATGGGAATGACATGCATCAGAAATCTATTGCTGCTAATTGAAAAATGATGCAAGTTTTCTCTAATGACTGATAAATCAGAAGAACCAAATATTTGACATCCAACAACCAATGATAGAAAATTAATCAATAATAATCTCTAAGTGTTGTCCAGAGTGAATGAATAAATGGACATTTAATTAGACTTCAGCTCAAAAATACATCAGATGTTAGAAGTCAGGACACTGGCTCATAAAAGAATTAATTAATAAAATTACAGTTAAAACATAATGTAACTAGTGTTGTTGTTGTCGTTGGTGCTCAAGATAACCTCTTGATGAAAAGAATGCTTGCTGATAAAGCCACACATGCTGGTGACTTCCATTACTGTAACAGTCAACGAGTAACCAAAATATTTAAATATCTTTAACATGAGATGAGACATGATCATTTCCTAGAAAACATTTTTGGAAAAATCTTTCCCCTTTATTTGGTGAGGAGAAGAAGAAAGAAAAATAAAAATAAAAGACAAAAATAAGAGGAACATCTTTAAACAAAAATTTTTCTAAGAAAATTAATATATTTTTTTTCTCTCAAATTTTTGTCATCTTGCATTTATTCAAACACCAATTTTTTATATTTTTTATCCCGTGACATTTTCATGATTCTCCTTCCATAGTGGAGACGGAGCAGCAGCAGAGAGAGAAAGAGAGAGAGAGAGTGACAGCAGTGAATAATGAAAGGCCATAAATAACAATTACAGCTTGTGTGAGTTTTCTAGCCACATACTAGTGGGTTTGCATCAGACTTGAAGAACTTTGTGCAGTCATTTAACTGCTAAGTACCGACACTGGCAGAGCGGAATTGCCGAGCTGAATCACAAAATGCAGCTTCTGTCATGAAATTGATTACTGACCAGATCAATGGGCTCGTAATGTAGCTAGTCAGATTCTGTGAGAAAATTGTTTTCTCCCTGCTAAATCAATAACTGCCTGTTATTGTTCCGAGTGTGAGCATCAGGTTACTTGCGACAAAACTCATCTGGGTTTCATATATTCTGGCTATCTTGTTTTGGCGTTTATCCCTTGCCTTGATGTATGATTGTTATTATCCTTTGCCCTGATAGATTCTGGCTCTCCCTCTTTGCATTTTATTTCCTCCCCTCATTCCCTGATTTCTTTTTCATTGTTCCCCTTTTTTTTTCCCTTGATCAATTATGTCCATCCTTCTTTGCTTATTACCCCTCTTTCCTTTTTCACTGATTTATTCTGGATCTCTCTCTTGGTTACCCTCATGCTCTTTATTTCTCTCTCTCTTTACCCTTACCCTCTTTATTTATCTCGCTTGTTCACCCTTACCCTCTTTATTTCTTTCTCTCTCTCTTAACTCTCATATTCTCCTTCTCTCTTCCAACTCCCTAACACCCTCTTTCTTTCTCTGAGCATTCATAATTTCTTTCACTCAAAACATGGATGAAAGTGTGATATCATTTATATTCCTTCCACTACATCTTTAATCTCTCGCCAGCCAGCAAGCCAGCCAGCCAGCCATCCATTCTCCCCAGTGTTTGTTTACAGACAGACATTCAAACAGATCCCTCTGTTAGCCAGTGGTTGCAGACAGCACAGATTGCTGGTTTATAAGTGATTTGGTTAATATTGATACATCAGTGGCGGGCGGGCGGAGCAGGCAGGTGGGGCAGGGGAGGCGGGCGGTGCTGGGGTCTAGGGGAGGGCCGTGTAGTAGATAACTGGAGTAATTGATACTGTGTGTCTGCGCTCAGCAGGTTTCCGCTGTAGCTGCATTATCATTATTAGTGTGTGGAAGGTCTTTTGGAGGTTAAACTGATATGGTATTTAGTAAACAAGTGTGCATATTAGACACCTTAGGCAAGAGCTTATTGACTAAGTTAAATAAAGAACAAGATAAAAGGTTAGCACTGTTTTATTACCAGTGGGGTGTACCAGTCACTTTAAATGTGTTGGTAAATAGTTTAAAGTGAATATCCAGTTATCTGAGGTGGTCTTTAACTGCGTGTCTGACGCCTGGTAACTATGGAAGAACCAAGGTTCAAATCTTGGTGGTGCCAGGTATCAAATTTTACCTTTATTTTAACTGGCACTTTGTTTTGTAAAATTAACTTTTTAATAAGTATTATTATTAACATACTCTCTGATATTTAAAATTTAAAGTATCAGTACAAAATTTCGATAGTTTATATCTATTTAAATAAAACATACACTTATTGGTTTATTTTATTTTATTTTAACAGTTTTTAAGAAAGAAATGATTAAATCTGGTAATTTATTTTATTTTAATGTTGCAGTTTTTAACAAGTCTTTCCAATCAGTTTTGACAATGGCTGTAGCACTAAGAAATCAGTATGGCTTTTCACACAAAGATTATATGAAACATTGCGTCATCACTTACTGGTCCACTTTGACAATCAGATGCTTAGGCACCTTCACAAAGCTTTTCCCAATCCGGCACACCACCAGGTTAGGACCAGATTTTTGCCTTGTTCTTTAAACTATCAGACTTCATAATACTTCAGTGAAAAGATCAAATGAAGCAGAAACAAACTAAAAAAAAAAAAAAAAAAAAAAAAAAAGAAAAAAAAAAAAAAAAAATAATTGTGTATGTGGGACTGGCCTGGATGTGGAAGGAGCTGGGGGGATATATACTGGTGGTGGTAGTGTATGTGTGGGTGGGTGTGCGTGCTCTTAAGGAATTACTCTGGTCTCACACACACACACACACACACACACACCACTTATAAAACACACACAGACAGGTCCAAATTATTTGTGTGTGTGTGTGTGTGTATCTATATTAGGCCCACTGTGCAACTGTTGGGGAAAGAAGTTGGGGGAGAAATAGGCTGTGTGGGGGAGATTTTAGGGACTAGACTCTGTGGGGGGAAGTGAAGGGGGGGGCTAGGCTGGGTGTGTGTGTCAGTGTGTTCAGGTTTCTTTGTGTACCTCTGCTCTGCTAGGTCACAGCAGTTGGGTCATAGAATTACACAAAGACCATTTTGCCTGGTTCATGTGATAACAATAATCATAAAAAATAATGTTTTAAAAATGGAGGTGTTAAACAGGAATTTGTACCAGACAAAGAATATTATCATTTGATCGTGTATGAATAAATAATAATAATATGAATAGTAATCATAATGATTATGATTAAAATATAATAATAATAACAATAACAGTAATAATAATATCAGTAGTAATAATATCATTAATAACAATAATAACAATAAGAAGAAAAACAGTCACAACCACAGCAATAATATCAATAACAATAATAATAATAATAATAATAATAATAATAATAATAATAATAATAATAATAAATGTTGAATGGAGGTGGTAAAGGAAGATAAAACACAGAATATTATAATTTGATTATATTATAATGATAACAATAATAACAAACATTTGAAAAACTGGAAATGGTAGACCTAACTTTGAATATTACAGTTTAATTACTTCATGATTAATTAATAATAAAAATAATATTAACAATAAAAAAAAAATAACAGTACAATAATAATAATAATAAAATTAATAACAACAATCCTGATAACTACAACAATATCAGTAACTGTAATAATAAATACTGTTATAAAAAACTGAGATGCTGAAGACAAAATAATATTGGAAAAAAACACTATTATGGTTTAATAACATAATAATAATAAATAAATTATTTAAAATTTTTGAAGATGCAGGTTTTAGGGCCTGACAAATATTTTTATGGTCTTGAATATTAAAGATAAATTTAAAAAAAACAAAAACATTATTATTATATTTAAAAAAAACAAAAATATCAACAACAAAACATCTGAGGGAGTCTGGTCGACCAAGTGCAATATAAGACAAAGAAAACTGCTTCTCATGCTATAACAACATTTTGAATTTTTTTGAATTTGGAGTCATGGGATTTATGCTAGACAAAGAGAATTATTAGTCATGTGACACAATAATTTGAATTTATATTTGTTGTACTTTAAGAATATGGGTTTTTCAACGTCTTCATTTTTTCTTTATTTTTTTGATTATTGAAAACAAAAAGAAGTTACTATTATTATTGATATATAACTCAAAAAATAAATAAAAATAAATAAAAATAAATAACCCCTGCCAGATTATGTCTTAATCTTTTAATAAAAAAAAACTACTATTATTAATCATTGTTTTTATTGTTATAGTTTTTTGCTATTTTTTTCTTTTTCTTCTTTTCTTTGTTTGCTCACTGGTGTAAATTATCCTAATTCTTGCAATGTTTTCTTATTTTATTTTTAATTTTTTGTTTTTATTATTATTTTAATTATTGCACTGTTGTAATGAAACTCATTTCTTCTTGCAAATTACCAGCCCTTTCCAGAGTCCTTGGATCTGCCACTGTTGTGCCACAAGATTATTTAATATCAAACAAAGACTATTATTATTCATGCGAAACAGAATTTTAAATTCTATTTTTAAACTCTGCTAAATGAGATCACTGGATATCATGAGTTAAGCGCGATATAAAACATAGAATTTAATGTGTCTGAAAAGTTAAGATTTTATGAAATAATTTAAGATTAAATAAATGTTTTGTTTTAAAATTGAGTTGTTATAGTTAAACAGATTATTTAAAATTAAATAACTGATTTATTTTATCTCTCGTAATGAATACATAATTTAAAAACAAACAGGATTTTTTTATTTTTATTCTTGATGTTATTGTGAGACTGTTTATTTAAAAATAAATTGTATAATTGTGTTTATTTAACAAATTAAATTTTAATTAAGCTTAAAAATTAAAAGAGTTGAACTACTTATTATTAAATATTAAATTTAGTTCATATTATATTAAAACATTTTTTTAATAAAAATAATTTAAAAAAAAAAATGAATGGTGTCACGAGCTCTGAGTGTTTTGTACCAGACAAAGGACATTTCAGCTGATGTAACTCCTTAAAAAAAGAAAGAAAAAAAAAAAAAAAATGTTTTTGAAAACGAGAACATCGCATGACGTTTTTTAAAAAATAAAATCAACAGCAGGGGAGAAAGAAAGAGAATGTTTGTAGAAGAGGGTCGAGCATTTAAAAGATGGTGTACGGTTTCTGTTACCGCTAACAGCTCAGGGACGTCTGACTAGCGATGTTGTTAAAAAGATGAGAGCCAGGCTCGTTGAGGCTGTCATTACACGTGACAAACAATCATCTTATTGTCATGTGATCGTAGTTAGTGGAGAGATCTTTTCGAGATTTATCGCGGATCACGTAACAAAACACAGTTTAACTTGTAACCAGTGACTGACAAATTAGCCACTTCCTTTTTTCTTTCTTGCGTTATTCACCAGCTCGCCCGATGTTGTTAGTGTAAACACTGATGTGTTTAGTTCTTTCATTGTACCCTCAATGAATGCGCGAAGAAAGATTCTGCAGTATGAATTAGTGTATTTAATAGTCCCGTGTTTGTTGTTTGCTGTCAGTGTATATTTGTTATGTTGCTGTCTAATAGGAATAACACCACTGCAGAGCAATACATGCGTTAACAATAAAGATTTTTTTTTTTATTTCTGTGTAATTAAATGGAAATAAAATAAATCGTTACAGATTAATATATATATGACAATTAAATGATGATGATAATAACAGTGTGTGTGTGTATGTGTGTGGCCTCTTTTTTTATTGATTATTATTATTTTTATATATTTATTATTATTATTATTATTATTACCATTATTATTATTATTATTATTATTATTATTATTATTATTATTATTATTATTATTATTATTATTTTATTTATTTATTTATTTTTTTATACAGTTTCATATAATTTTATAATTAATTTAATACAAATAAAATAAAATCGGTGATTATTTGACCTGGATTAGCAGAACATAGGAAGAATATACTGTATCAATAAAAATATTTTCTATTCCAGAAGGATTAACGCTAATCAGAAGAATGACTTGCCATAGTGTGCCAGACATATAACTTTATACACTAGCCAGAACATCCTCACAAGTTTATTGAAAGCCATGGTAAGTGTTTTCCTGTTTATGGGACGATTCATATATAATTTCTCTTACTGCTTATCAGTAAGAGGAAATACATATATTTCACCCCTAATGACTCTTTTTCTTTTAAATGTAAACAAATAATTTTAAGTATCAGTTGTTCGTTTTCTGTTCCATGACAAACATTTTTATTTCAGTACAACAGTGTGCTGTTGAGGTCTATCGAAAATAATAATAATTTATGACACGTCAGATATAAAAGTATGTA